>CM042015.1:69366909-69606809 GCA_023525715.1 Cichorium intybus | reverse complement strand
TTTGGTGAGGACAGCGAGGACAATTCTCGTCCAACCATTTCGTCAAGGGCAAAAATGTCAAACGTAATTATTGTATTTGACGTAATCGTATGCGACACTCGTCCACGGAACGTAATACAAACTCGAGGGTATAGTCACATGTTACGCACGTCCGTACAACATAGTTTAACTTTTAATAAATTCGATTATTAGTTGTTATTATTATATTTTGTTTTTTATTTTTTTTATTTTTTATATTTTTTTCTAGTTTTTTTTTCCAATTTTTTATTTTTTTCAGTTTTTTTTCTTTTTTTGTTTACTTTTTACTACACTTTTAACTTTTTTTCGTTTAAAACTCGTTTTTGTCTTTTTTAACTCGTTTTGAATTATTAGACATAATATTTATAACAAATTTTGAATTTGGATCATAACAAATTTTGGATGTTAGATCATAACAAGTTTTGAATATTGGATCGTAAGTTTTGGATTATTATACTTAAAAATGATAATACTTAGGACATAATAAGTTTTGATTCATAATATTTTTTTATCATTATAAGTTTTGAATATTAAAAGTTTCTTATGTAATATTTTGATTCATAATATATGTGAATCTTGAAATGATCCAAAATTTAAGACAAACTTTTTGGATCATTTTAAAATTTGAATGATACTAAGTTTGATTCATAACATTTTTGGATTATACTAAGTTTTAATTCATAAAAAATATAGTTCATAACTGCTTGAATCATAAAACATATTTCGATTCTTAATATTTTTGGATCATAGACATTTTTTTTTGCTAATTTGATGAGTTTTTATTTAAAAACAAAAAATGTACACTTAAAAAACTTATTTTCAAAAATTTATTTTTACAAACTTACTAATATAATGTCTATAATGATCCCTTAAATTTGCATAATTTTTTGGAGAATTTTTTTTATCTTTTTGATTTTTTATAAAAATAAAAAATAAAAAAAATATTTTTTTTAAATTTTCATGATGATGCTTGTTTTGTAGAGATTTAAATTTTAAGAACTTTGTTTTTTTCAGAATTTTTTTTACAAAGAAAAAAAAAGTTATGGCCCAAAAACAAAGTGGGGGGAAATAAAAAAAACTCACTTAATAAGAGTGTGACAAGTGTCGCAAAATGGGTGAGGGGTTTCATTAAGATTACCATATTACCCTTATATTTGTGTTAATCACCCACTAGTTTCAATTTTAGGTCAAATAACCTCCCAAACTTTTAAGATGTATCAATTTTTTCATATTGAATCTTAGGCACTCATTTTTCAAGATTAGAGGTCCAGAGATTTGTCCTCGTGGTCCTCACCAAAATTAGAGTTACATAATTGTTGGTTCCTACCTTTCTTCCGGAACCTGATTTTTTCATAACTTTTATATTATAATTGTTGGTTTAGTTACTTAGTTTATGGTTCGAATTACATGGTTATTGGTTCTAATTTCTATTTTAATCGTTGTAAAGTGAGTGGATTGTAATGCATACATCTTGGTTCTAATATCTATTATAATTGTTGGTTGAGTCACTCTCATTTGATTCTGATTACTATCGCATTTTCAGCCAACATAAAGGTTTATTTGTATCTGATGCAACATTATTGACAAACCCACCATCGACTCATAAAAAACAAGTTTTGCAAAATCCAAAGGTTTTCGTTGCTCGATTTGCTTGGTCAATGGTATAGATGGGATCTACTGAAGTCTGCACGAATGGTCAAGGAGAAGTTAGGAAAGAATTTCAGGGCATTAATGGTTAATGATCAATGATGACAACTAAAGAAAATTCCTCCATGTTTTGTTATTTTTTGTTACTTTTTGTGTTTTCTTTTCTCGTAACATGGTTAAAAGTTATAATTTTTTTCTTGTATATGTTGAAAGATATCAGAAATATGATATGTAAGAAATAACACACAAAATTTGTGTTTTGTAGCATTTCCTGGATTTGTTAGTTTGTTATCTTGAAGAACTGTAAACCCAAATAGCAATGTACTCACATTCATTCCAAAACGGTGTCATTACATTTAGCAACGTACTTTTATTTTTGAACCCAAATAGCAATGTACTTTTATTTTTGAAACCAAATAGCAATGTACTTATATACTTGACCCAAATACCAACGTACTTATATACTTGAACTTAAATAGAAACGTACTTATACTTTTGAATCCTAATAGCTTCGTACTTATATTTTTGACCCCAAATAGCAACGTACTTATATTGTTGAACCGAAATAGCAACGTACTTATTTTTTGAACCGAAATAGCAACGTACACATATTATTGAACCAAAATAACAACGCACTTATATTGTTGAACCAGAATAGCAATGTATCTATTTTTTGAACCAAAATAACAGCATACTCATATTCTTGATCCGAAATAGCAACATACTTATTTGAACCAAAATCGCAACGTACTTATCTTCTTGAACCGAGATAGCAACGTACTAATTTTTCTGAATTGAAATTGCAACTTGATCCGAAATAGCAACATACTTATACGCATCATGAGGCGTATTGAAAACTTTTCTTATGATACATTCATCTCAATCATGACCAAGATTCATTTTAGCATCATTTAGTGTGTCACCTTCTAAGGTTGATTCCAGATAACTATTTGCATCAATATCTTCAACCACATGTGTTTCGATTTCCTTATCCGCTACTTGAATTTCTACGTTCAAAGTGAATGATTTGTAGCACATATATACACAACAAATGAGATGTGTTTTTTTCAAGACTACTAAATATCAAATGACAAAGCTGTCAAACAGATTCTAATTCCTATTATTTTCCTAATAATTGGAATATGAAACATTGACGTTTCTTCTTTCTTTTTATGTGAACTTCTTTGTAGGCTTAACTAAGTTCTTCCCATAATTTATTTTGAAATTAAACTAATATTCACTGTTCAATATGATTTTACTACTTGAAACACGGGATGGAATATGTTAATTCAAAATTAAAAAACAAGGGATGTAATGTGTTAATTTGAAATTAAAATAACAATCACTGTCTAATTTAATTTTACTACTTGAAAAACGGGATGTAATAAGATAATTTGAAATTAGAAAACAATCACTACCCAATTCAGTTTTACTACCTAAAGCAGGGGAGGGGAGAAGACAATTATTGTCCACTTCGATTTCATTACTACGCCAAAGTGCTTATGAAGCTATCAACATTTTAAATATAGAACCCTGGGAAAATCGATGTCTTGAGGACAATCTATCGATGGAAACAAGTTGTTCGATGGCATGTGATCATGGAGGATGAACTCGGAATGTACAGATTCTTGACACAAATATAAGAATTTATTTTTATGTATAAATGAAATTGGAAAGGGTAGTCATCCTTTACGCAAAAAAGAATGAAACGACGTCGGAAAGTTGGTTCTGTACCTAAGATTAAATACAAAACAACCTTATATTCCTTTTTCCATATATATATATATATATATATATATATATATATATATATATATATATATATATATATATATATATATATATATATATATATATATATATATATATATATATATATATATATATATATATATATAAGATCGGATGATGACTCTAATTTCGGTGAGGACTGTGAGGACAAATCTGGACATCTAATCTGGAAAAATAGGTGGCTAAAATTCATTGTGAAATAATTGACACATCTTAAAAGTTTGGGTACTTAGTTATCTAAAAATAAAAACTAGTGGGTGAATAGGATAAATTAAGAAGGGTAATATAGTAATCTGATCGAGTATCCCACCCCATTGCGACACTTGTCACAATCTCGTTTGCTGGGTTTTTTTTATTCCACCAACTTTGTTTTTGGGCTATACTTTTTTTTCTTTGTAAAAAAAATTCTGAAAAAACCAAAGTTTTTAAAATTTAATTCTCTACAAAACAAGCACCATTATGAAAATTTGAAAAAAAAAATATTTTTTATTTTTTATTTTTATAAAAGAATCAAAAATTAAAAATAATCTCCAAAAATTATAAAAATTTAAGTGATTATTGTAGATATTATTTTAGTAAGTTTACAAAAAGAATTTTTTTGAAAAAAAAAGGTTTTTTAAGTGTTCATTTTTATATTTTTAAGTAAAAAACTCATCAAAATAGTAAAAAAAAATATATACATGATCCAAAAATATTAAGTACCAAAATATGTTTTATGATTCAAACTATTATAAACTAATTATTTTATGAATAAAAACTTATCAAAATAGCAAAAAAAATATACATGATCTAAAAATATTAAAACCAAAATATGTTTTATGACCCAAAACTGATGATCCAAGATTCAAAATTCATGATCCAAAGATCCTAAACTCGTTATGATCCAAAACGAGTTAATAAAAACATACGAGTTTTAAACGACAATAATAATAATAATAACCAGAAAAAAACAAAAAAAGAAAAAAAAACTGAAAAAAAAACTAAAAGAAAATAATATTTAAAAAAATAATAAAAACGAAAAAAATAATAAAATGGAATAAAAAAAAACCAGCTAAATTATGTTGTACGAACGTGAGTAACATGTGATTATATAATGCAGAATTTGTTGTTTAAATGCAGAAAAAATGTGTGTGAATGCAGAAAATTGTTAGGTTAATGCAGAAATTGTTGTTTGAATGCAGAAAACTGTTGTTTAAGGGTAGAATGGTCATTCAGAGCCTCTCATTCAGATGTCCAAACAAACAGCATCGTTTCATTCAGAGGCAGTTCATTCAAAGCCTCTAAATGGATCAGACCTCTGAATGGTTCAGATGCTATCAAACACAGCCTAACTCACATAAAGGGAGATGTGATACTATCTAGCTGATGTGAGACATCATTACTTCTATACATGGTAACCTACCCGTATATTGATCCCCTCGGTCTAAATAACGTACAGAGTCGATGTCACTTGTAGTAGCATCTTCCAGGTCATATAATTCATGGATTTTAGGGCGGAATTTAGCCAAACCAAAATACCCCAATTTTGCATTAAAATTCTGGAATAAGAATAAATTGTTTAGCTTTTACGGCATAAAATCAAAAGCCTCGCCACTAGAAAAAACTTAAGT
The DNA here is from genome assembly GCA_023525715.1 of Cichorium intybus. NCBI lineage: Eukaryota > Viridiplantae > Streptophyta > Magnoliopsida > Asterales > Asteraceae > Cichorium > Cichorium intybus. Next base: position 69,601,743 of record CM042015.1, on the reverse strand, counting down.
AGCTAAAAAGTACCTGGTCCAACAATATATCAAAGGTTTTAATACAACCGTGTATTACTTGTTCTTTTAACGAGTGCATATAAGCAAGTCCACGCGCTACTCCGATCATTATCATGATGCGTGCTTCCCATGAAAGTGGCTTGGAAATATCTGGTACATGTGCAAAATTATTCATGTCATGTCAATTTTTGAGTAAATATAATCCACGAAAACTTTTTGAGGTTCAAGTACATTATCCCCATATAAAAAGTGACTGAAATTTCGGTTATGCATGTCAATGTACTCGTAAACAAGCAAGCGATTACGGTTCTTATCATCGCAGTATCCCAGAAGACCAATAATATTTGGGTGAGCCAAGCGTCCAAAGCTAGTCACCACTGCCTAATCTCACAAAAATTTAAAGTTATATTCGGCAAAAGGATTTCCTATGTTCATTTCATACTATTAAATCATTGTATTTTCAGAAATCTACCCATATATAGCAATGTACCACTAGCTAAATACAATGCAATTTTCACGGTCGAAGTAATGTCCTAATAAGGGGGAAAAACTGAAAGTACAACGCTAAAATTAGGTAGACTTTTTGAAATATGATGCCTTAATAAGAAGAAAAAAGACTAATAGTATCATGTTGCTGTTTCTTGATAGTTGCAGTTAGAACTTTCATATATCCTCTCTTACTTATTGTTAATCGCTACCCATTATGCAGTTTTCCTTTCCCTTAGTTAGAATGCCATGACCACTTTTAATTTATCAACTCTTTCTACATCATAACAACTAAACTATAGTGGTAACATTCATTGAAATATCATCACGGCACGTTCTAAAGCAGTTTATTAACTTCTGTTTCTAAAAAAATTGGACCAAAATTTTATGTAAATCTCTAATTGCTTGAATGACGAAATTATTTTACTCTTAAATCAAGATTGAAAAAAAACTATGCAAGATTTGTAGATTGATCATTTAGACTTTGTATAATAAATTCCACACCACAAACTCCTCGCATAAAGAAAATTAAAACCTCATTACTCATCATGCTAGTGAGCAAAAACACTATGAACTAATGTGAAGGAGAAGCAAGATATAAAGTCCAACAATTTTCCATGGGAATCTTTCTTTACTTGATATATATATATATATATATATATATATATATATATATATATATATATATATATATATATATATATATATATATATATATATATATATATATATATATATATATATATATATATATATATATATATATATATATATATATATATATATATATATATATATATATATATATATATATATATTTGACGGTTTTCAAGATAGATTATTAGGGTTAAGGGTAATAAGGTAATTAACATTACATAATGGGCTTACTGCGTTAACCTTTTAATCTGAATAACTATACATTATTGTTTCTTGTTGACTAAAATTCGACACAATGATTTATACATAATTGTTTCTTGTTTACTTAATCAGCTTAATGTCTTAAGCAGATAATCTGGATAATTATACATAATTGTTTGTCATTAAATTAATTCGGACATAATGATTTGATTGGTTAAGCAAAAAACTTTGATTAATGTATTTGGATCTCAAACTTTACATATTTATCTTTGTTCTTTGTTTTCCTCCAAATTAATATTATCTTTAAATTGGTTGAATTTTGTGAAATTTCTATTATGAGGAGTAAAATGGTCATTTAGGGGGTGTTTTTTTTTTTTGGAAAAAACTTTTTCTCCTAAAACATGTGTCGTGGGTAGACGTTTACAAAAAGAGTGTTTGTTTTCTGGAAGACAAAATAGCTGAAAAGTGTATTACCCGTTTCCAAGAAGTTGTGTTTATTAACAAAAATTGTAAGTTTTATGGAAATAGGGAGAGAGCGGCGCTTTCTATAGGATAGCGACACTATCTGAGTTGAGATAGCGACGCTCTCTATAGGATAGCGACGCTATCTGAGGCAAATCGTGCTTGGCTATTATTTCGGGATAGCAACGCTATCTAGAGGATAGCGACATTATCCGCCGCTGTTTGCACCAAAACCCTAGATTTCGGTTTTTGGGCCATCTTTAAGGATCCTAAAACCCTAGCAGCCGTCATTATCCATTAATTTCACCTTTCGGAGCTCTAAAAACTTCTTGGAGGCTTGAGAGAGATATTATTGGCTTAAAGCTTGCTAAAGGATCATTTTGAAGAAGGGGTATTGTAGAACTGAAGCTTGGGCATCCTTTTCATCTAGGAATCCACCTCAAACATCAGATCTGGACCTTTGTAAGTTGTTCTTACTTGTTTTGTGCTTTGGATTAGATCATTTTCTTGATTAAGTTAAGTATTTGAGATTTTCGATCTTGTTTTGGATTGGTGTTGGAGTTGGGGCAACTCCAGGCCTTTTGGTTCCTTGGATTAGTTGGTTTTCTTCTTTGGATCAGATTATGGATGTGGAATTTATCCATCAAGTGATTAAGCATAAGTTGGATTTACCTTTTTGTCCTAAGTATGAGATTTGACATGCATGGGGCATGCATGTAAAGAAAGTTTGGATTTTTATGGGATTTCAAATATTTTGGACGAGTTCCGAAGAGTATTAACCCCTGACTTAATGGATTAAGTGCTTAATGATGTTTTGGGGAAAATTCATAGACAGTGACGCTATCTATGGAGATAGCGGCGCTATCTGTCGCGAAGGACCAAGTTAACCTGTTGTGATAGCGGCGCTATCCGAACTGTTGACCGTTGACTTTTTGACCGGTTTGACTTTTGGTCAAACTTGGGAGACTCGGGGAACCGGTCTTAGAAGTTTATCCTGTTTAGGGTTTAGGATTTTCTAAGTTGATTTTATCCTTGTTAGGAGGTTCGTGTTGTCGGGATCCGAGGATTCGCGGGCGGAGTGCTTTTAGCTTGGCGGATCAGGTGAATTTTGTCACTATACTATGGGTGATGTTACATGTGTAAGTAGCTTTACTTTAGGATGTGCAGTGTTCTATGCTTAGGGTGAACGTGTCCTGACTATGTGATTGTATGATTAAGTTTAGGGACCCGCTGGGTCAATCTGAATGCTTAGGCTTCTGTGATTGGTATGAGTGCTAGTATCGATACTAATAAAGGTGATTAACTTGCGACGGCCGATGGGGGTGATCACGAGAGCCTGATGGATCGGGGTGAGCCCAAGAGTCCACGCATTGTGCCGACAACGGACAGAATGGGGTGAGCCCGAGAGCCAGGTTGTTCGGGGTGAGCCCGGAGACCTTTATGCCTGCTAAGTAAATGTGATAGACGTTGTGGTATTTTGAGAAACTCACTAAGGTTTGTGCTTACTCTTTCACCCTAATTGTTTTTCAGGTTTCACTGATTTGAGCTTTGGAGCACAGCGCGACTGTATCGCATCTGGTATTTTCGGTGTTCAAGACTTCCACTCGATAATGTTGTAACTATTTTGATAAATATGATTTTAAATGTTTGAAATATCGGATTCAGATTAAATGATTTGTTTTCCAACTCGTTTATGCATTTGATATGCTATTAAAAACGAAAACTTTATTACGGAATTTGGGACGTTACAAAAAGTCTTTTTCAGAAAGACCTAAAATTTCACTTTTTTCCTCCTTTTGAATCTTCACATAGACATACTCCTCTTTCTTCTCTCCCATTTCAGCGATCTCCTCCCCGCTTTCAAGGATTCTCCACCAACTTCCGGATCTTTGAACTTCAGCCATTGATCCTCGTTGTCGGCCCTTCAATTCACGCCGCCGCCTCCCTCACCCAGGCCTTCGAAAATCAGGTATGCTAGCGTTTTCCGATTTGAAACTTTCATCTCTCGAATCAAATTAACTAGAACCCAAATCAGAAACATTTTTACCACCAACACCTTTTGCATTCCCCTTCTTTCTTATCGCGATTTAATTCCATCAATTTGACTATTGATGATGGACTCAATGACATTCCCAAAGGTTTCATTAGTTTTTGAATCTCAAATGGCTTCACTTTCATCATAACAACTATCATCGACGCCACGAAAAACAGAAGAATAAAATGGATTTACCTCAGCTAAATGAAGATCGTGTATATCCTCGCCATCAATTTCTCTAGCGAGTCTTAAAGCCTGTTTTTTCAAGTCTCTCATTTGAGGACCTTGATGTCAAGATCCACCAATTTGGAGCCTTTCTTGATTATGTTAGCTTTTCTTGTAGCTCTTCGAATCCTATATGCATAAATCATTGTTGGGTGCTCTTGATTATGTAAAAAGAATCTTAATAAAGCTCAAAATTAATTGTTTTTAATGATCTTTTCAGAAAAAAAATGTGTTGGGTTCTTGTTAATTTGATTTGGCAAGTTATTATGTATTTATGTTTGTATTATGAAAGTGACAGTTTCTAATACGATTATATATGAAAATTTTGTGATATTTTACCTAGTTTGATTGTTACTTCCATTATCATTCTTTAACTTTTGTAGTTTTGTAATTATTATATGTAGCTTGTCTAAACGGGAGACAAACTACAATGGTCGAACGAGCAAGTGAAATTTTTATTAGAAACATGTATCGAAGAGGTCAACAAAATTGGTAGAAAAGGAGCGGTAGCATGCATAAGGATTTGTGGGTTAGATTAAGGAAAGCTTTAAAGAAAAAGTTCAACATGGATGTAACAAAAAAATTAAAATGCATTTGATAATTTAAAATCTATATATGTGGGATGGATTTATTTGAGGAACAAGACACAGGATTTATACAATCCCGAAACAAATTCATTTTCCTTAGCTAACTCAGAATGGGACGAATTTAAAAAGGTATGTCTATATAAATTTCCTTAAGTTTATGTTCAATTTTAGTAACGATTTCAAAATACTTAAACTTATTAATTTGTGTTTAAGGTCATCCAAAGGCAGTATCATTGAGGACACACCCACTTCTTTATCTCAGTCTTTGTGTATCTTTATTTGATGGAATTAGTGTCGCATGTAATATCAAATAGAACTCTACTCAAACGACATCTGCAAGTGCATCATCTTTTTCTCTTCGGGTCTAAACACTTCAAATTGAGGGCACTCCTTTTGATAACCTAGAAGATGATAATGACACTTCTGATAAAAGTAGTGAACCAACTCCCGGTGCTTATACTGATTTAGCTCCCAATGCTTTTGCAAATACACCCAGTAAAAGGGCTAAAACCTATGTTACTCTTGATGAGTTGGCTCTTGATATGCAAAAGGCTTTACAACATTTGGTCAAAACCAAGGAAGGACCAACAGTAGGCGAGTGTTATAAGAAGCTGAAGCTAGTTGGATTAGACCCAAAAGGTCCCTTATTTCTGGTAGCATTTTACATCTTTGGACAGTCTATGAATATGAGAGTGGCATGGATGGCTTTGCCCACCGGTTCCTAAGGTCTTAAAGGGATGGATTAAGATGATATACCCCATTAGGGATCTTTAAGTAGTCTTAATGGTTATTCTTTTTTCTTTTATTCGAACAATTATGTGTTTATTGAACTTATGTTTGGCGTTATGTTTTTTTTTTATCATTTGAACAATTGTGTACTTATTTGAAATGAGTATTGCTAGTATCGGTATTGTATGCTTATTTGAAACAAAATGTGTGCTTCTTTGAATATGATAAAATGTTTATATTTATTGAATTTATGTTTTACGTTATGTTTTTTACCGTATTAATATTTAACAAGTCTTGATGCTTTAACAGGTTTATAATGGATTACGATAAAAAAACTATTGCTCATAATTATTGTGTATTTATTTCTTCAATATTTTTAGAGGAGAAATTTAAAAAGAAAGCGAGATAATACTTCGTTGATGTCCGGACATTAGTTTACGTTAGATTTATTACAAGGAAATGATAGACAATGCATTGAGCTCTTACATATGTCACACGATCTGTTTGTCTGACTTTGCACCCATTTTAGAGCAAAAGGTTGGTTAAAGGATAGTAAACATATATCGGTTAAAGAAAAAATGGCAATGTTTTTTATGATGCTAGGTCACAATCAACGTTATGTAGTTGTCAGGTGAAGATTTAAACACTTAAAACAAACAACCCATAAATATTGTTATGAAATATTTGATGCAATGATGACGTTCACAAAAGATATGATAGTACCGACTTCTTTTAGTCCAAATCCAAACATTTCGGGACATAATAAGAGGCTACGACGGATTTTTAAAGGAGCGGTTGGTGCACTTGGTGGAACTTTGATACATGCTATTGTCTATAGAGGAAGGGGAAAAGGCTTTTTTATAAAAATGTATTGGCAATTTGCAACTTCAACATGATTTTTACGTTTGTCGTGACCGGTTGGGAAGGGGTGGCACATGATTCTAGAATATCATTTGAAGCTTCAGAAGATGATCCAGATGCACCATTCCCATTTTCACCGCCAGGAAAGTTTACATTTTTAATATTTATATTTTATTTTAAAGATTAATTATTTTTTAATATTTACAAATAAATATATCTTTGTGATGCTGCGTCTACACACATTCTAGGATTTATGGCTTCGTGTCGTAATGTGAGGTATTGACTTGGAGATTTTCGGCAAAGACGTGCATTAAACAACAAAGAAAAATTTAATCACTCACACGCAAAACTTTGGAATGTCATTGAGCATGCTTTTGGTGTCTTAAAATCACGATTCCGTATTTTGAAGAGAATGGCTCCATTTTCGTTGGTTACACAAAGAAACATCATAATTGCATGTTTTGTGTTTCATAATTTTATATGAAAAGTGGGTTGAGTGATGAGTGTTAGAATGAGAATGATTCTAAAAAGACATTGAAAACAAACAGTCTTTTTTATTGTTAGGTAAAACTTTGAATTCAAAGAAAGTTGGTGAAGATTTTAGTTTTTCAAAAATGAGGGGTAGAATTATATATATTTTATACATTCTCAAGCCTATAAATATAGGCATTCACTTGAAGGAAAATGCACCAACAATTGTAAATTGTAATCTTATTGAGTTAATAAGATTTCTCTAGTTGCAGCCCGTGGACGTAGGATTTGCACCGAATCCGAACCACGTAAAAATCATTGTGTTCTTCTTGCTTTATTTTCGTGAGTTTGCGTGTGTGTGATAGTGTGTTTCCGCTGCGTGTACCATGTCCGATTCCTAACAACTGGTATCAGAGCTTCGGGTTTTGGAGGAGGTCTCGGTTTTAGAAATTAGAGTATGCTCTATGGTTGCAGTTTTGTCTGATCTTCCACATCAGAAACTAATTTCTATTAATCGTATTAAAGGTGTCTTGGTACTTTGAAGAGTACTGTTCTGTCACACAAAAGTACTATAAAATATTTGTCTCTTGTTTGTCGTAATGGCTGAAGACAAGGTTGTAATCGAGAAGTTTAACGGTTCTGACTTTAGCTGGTGGAAAATGCAATTAGAAGCATTGCTATGTCAGAAAGATTTGGACGTGGTACTTAGAGACAAACCGGAGAAAATGGAAAAAGCTGCAGAAGATGCGTGGAACTCAAAGGACAAGAAAGCTAAGGCGGTTATTACATTGTCGTTGGAAAGGAGCGTCGCTTTCAACATCATGAAGGAAACCACGGCGCGTGGTATGATGGATGCTCTGACGAACATGTATGAGAAACCGTCGGCGGCTAACAAGGTGTTCTTGATGAGTGAATTGTTCACGACATGGATGAATGAAGACAACTCAGTTACGATTCACATTAACAATCTAAATTCAATTCTGTCCAGATTGTCATCTGTGGGAATTAAATTTGATAACGAGACTCAAGCTTCACTGCTACTAGCTTCACTACCTGATAGCTGGTCTGGAACAGTAACCGCTGTTACAAGTTCAGTGGGGACCAGTGGTATGACTTTTGAAGGGGTTAGAGATTTGGTTCTTGGCGAGGATGTCAGACGCAAGAATCAATGTGGATCTTCTTCTTCTGAGTTATTAAATGTCGGAAGAGGTAGATGGAATAGCAGGAATAGTGGGAGCAGTGGGAGTCGGGGAAGAAGTTCATCTAGAACTTGGAAGAATGTGAAGTGCTGGAACTGCCAAGAGGTGGGACATGTTAAGAGTCAATGTCCAAAGAAAGAATTGAACATTGCTGGTGCTGAAAGTGTGTCTGAGGATGATGCACTAATACTAAGTATGGAAAGTTCTGTAGACTCTTGGATCATGGATTCAGGGGCTTCGTTTCACGCCATGGACAACGGAGAAACGATGGTGAATCTAAAAGAAGGATATTTTGGCAAGGTACGGTTAGCAAATGACGAGATGCTTCAAGTAACGGGCATGGGAGATATTGATCTGGTTACTTCATTGGGAACTACATGGAACCTGAAGAATGTCAGGGTGAATCCGGAGCTGAAGAAGAAATTGATTTCTGTTGGTCAGCTGGATAAACAAGGACTGGAAGTAAGGTTTGGTGGTGGTAAATGGAGGGTGATCAATGGTAATTCGGTGATTGCTCAAGGTATGAAGCGTGGGTCATTATATATGGTTGAGGTACCTGCTGAGGGAAGTATGACCGTCCCCGTTAAGCATGACAAAATCTGGTTCGCTAAATCTAGTGCTAAGAGAGTTCATTTTGCAAACATGAATTCTGGAGCCAAGGGGATGTTAGCTGAACGAGTCGGAAAGTCTAAACCATTCAGGGGATTTTGTGACAGTGGGAGCACGGGGTGTGTTCCCGGTACAGTTACAAAGAGCCGTTGGGTTTTGAAGACTAAGACTGAAAAATTCTCTCCTGTTGGAAGTTTGCAAAGTTTGGAGAGTGTTAGTGGTCCTCGGTGTATCTCTGGAGCTGGTGGAGTGTCCAAACCGGTTGAGACAGAGGATGAGTCGGTGGTGGGATTAGCCACGGCTGAGTTGGAGCTAGTGGGAGCTTCAACTGGCCCTTCTAGTACTTGAAAATGGAGGGGTGGCTGCAATTAGAGAAATTGGACTAAGTTTAGCTTGTTCTTGGGAGCTGGAGGCTTGGAAGACTTGGTTGTTTTAAGATTATTGGAGTTGGATGACAGTAGAGAAAGACTACGTTGTTCAAAATCTTCAAGTGGGAGATTGTTAGGTAAAACTTTGAATTCAAAGGAAGTTGGTGAAGATTTTAGTTTTTCAAAAATGAGGGGTAGAATTATATATATTTTATACATTCTCAAGCCTATAAATATAGGCATTCACTTGAAGGAAAATGCACCAACAATTGTAAATTGTAATCTTATTGAGTTAATAAGATTTCTCTAGTTGCAGCCCGTGGACGAAGGATTTGCACCGAATCCGAACCACGTAAAAATCCTTGTGTTCTTCTTGCTTTATTTTCGTGAGTTTGCATGTGTGTGATAGTGTGTTTCCACTGCGTGTACCCTGTTCGATTCCTAACATTTATGAACACCGAAGACATGGAAAATGACTTTTCGTCCACATCTTTAGCAGACATGGAAAAAGACAAAAGACAAAAGACATTTTACATATTCAAAAACAAACACCACCTTAGTCTCATCCAGTTTGACGTAGAAAATAAACAAATCTTATGTATACAACATTTTGTTGAGTGAAAGACTATCATTTAGCCTCATTTAGTTCGATCTAGAAAACAAAACCAACCTTTTGTAGACATACAGTGTTACCCATTGAGCCATTGAGCCACTTTGTATGCACAAAACTTTAATGGGAAAAGAAAGGACGCTAACATTTACTTATTTTCCTTTCTTGCTTTTTTTGTTAATATATAAAAACAATAACCTTTACCTATTTACCTTTCTTTCATTTCCTCCCAACTCATCTCACGTTAATAATGAAGGAATATTTGAAATTTGTTTTTAGAATGTAGGGGTAAAATACTCTTTCAGTTTCATTCAGAAGGCGGTAGAGAAATGTACAAACCTTATATATACAACACTTTATTCAGAAATACATCATTACTTATTCATCCATTTTTTTCTATACAAGACTTTATGGAAAAAGAAACAAACACCCCCAAGTCTGATATCACATCCCTTATCCATTATTAGTTAACAGAACATATTTGTTCCAAGCTCTTCAAAACTTCTTCACTTGAAGGCCTATCCTTAGGATCCTTCGCTACACATCTTGTTGCAAGTGCAACGCATTCGAAAGCACCTTCTAGAGGATAATTCTGATTAAGACGATGATCTATTATATCTTTTAGCTTGCTTTTGTTCTCTAAAAATGGCCTTGCCCATTTTACCAAAGTAAACCCGTACTTCGGTTCCCATAATGCACGTTTGCCTGTTAGGGTTTCAAACAACACCACTCCGAAGCTAAAGATGTCACTCTTCACAGACAACTTACCTGTTTACAATCACAAAATAGAGAGATTAGCTTTTCAAACCACTAAACTTGGCTATATTTGTCGAAAACAAACCAGCGTTCTTTTGACTATATGGACTTCGGTCAAAATTACAACTATGATGTTTTTTCTTCATATAATGTTTCCAGGATTTACAAAACAGTGTTTTTTCTTATGCATTGTACAAATTATTTGTTCTGGATCGAAAACAAAACACAATAGTTGTGGATAGATGGAGGACTAGATTTTCTCTCCAAATGGGAGAGAATAGACTCGAACATACAGAAGGTAGATGTGACCATGTCAGTTGATTTACCTTCGTCTAAGTAACGTACGGTATCCATGTCACTTGTACTAGCATCTTGCGTGTTAAATAATTCACGCATTCCAGGGCCAATACGCAAACCAAAATACGCCAGTTTTGCATTCATATTCTGGAATAAGAATAAATTGTTTACTCCTATGGCATAAAACCAAAAGCATCGCCGCTAGAAAATACTTAAGTAGATTAAAAGTACCTGGTCCAGCAATATACTAAACGTTCTAATACCACCATGTGTCAATGGTTTTTTTAACGAGTGCATATGAGCAAGTCCACGGGCTACTCCTATCATTATAATGATGCGTGCTTTCCATGAAAGTGGTTTGGAAATATCTGGCGCGTGTGTAAAATTATTCATGTCATCAATTTTTGAGTAAATATAATCCAAAAAGAGTTTTTGAGGTTCAAGTCTATTAGCCCCGAATAAAAAGTGACTAAAATTTCGGTTATGCAAGTTAGAGTACTCGTAAACAAGCAGGCAATTAACATTCTCATCGCAGTATCCCAGGAGACCAATAATATTTGGGTGATCCAGCAACCGTCCACTGTTAGTCGCCATTTCCTGATTTCACAAAATTTTAAGTCATATTTGGCAAAAGGATTCATAAAACATTTTTGGTGATCTTCACTCAACATTTTCATATAGGGTTAAATGCAAGAAATAGCAACACACTTATATTTATTTGTTTATTGTAGCATCCTACATTCATGTCTACCTATTACATCAATGTATTTGAGAAATCTACGCATAAACAGCAATGTCACCACTCACCAGATGCAATTCAATTTTCACTTTTGAAGTCTTGTCCTAATAAGGGGAAAAACTTGAAAGAACAGTGCTACAGTTAGGTAGAGTTTTTAAAGTATAATGCCTTATTAAGAAGAAAAAAAACACTAAAAGTATCATGTTGGTATTTCTTGAATAGTTGCATTTAGAACTTTCGTATGTCATGTCATACTTGTTAATTGCTACCTATTTCCAAGTTGTATTTTCCCCTAGTTAGAATGCCATGACTACTACTATCAACTCTTACTTCATAACAAATAAACTATGGTGGTAACTTTCATTGAAACTTTATCACAGGCTCGTTCTAAAGCAGTTTATCAACTTTTGTTTGTCAAAAAATTGGGCTAAATTTTTATGTTAATCTCTAATTCTTGAATCGTTGAATTATTTTACACTTAACACCAAGATTGAAAAAAAACAATGCAAGAACTGTAGATTGATCATTTTGGCTTTATATGATAAATTCCACACCACAAACTCCACGCATAAAGAAAATTAAAAGCTCATCATGCATCATACTAATGAGCAAAAACACTATGAACTAATGTAAAAGGAGAAGCAAGACATAGAGTTCAACAGATTTCCATAGAAAACTTTCCTTTTCCTGATAATAGGTGGAATTACATCTATATATATATATATATATATATATATATATATATATATATATATATATATATATATATATATATATATATATATATATATATATATATATATATATATATATATATATATATATATATATATATATATAATATAATATAATATATTACCTGCCAGTTCGGAAGACCTTCAATGTACTTTTTAACAGCAACAGTAATTCCAACACCCTTTGTTGATGGGGCGAATGTTTTGTCGTCAACCCAGCCTAAGAACACCTCACCATAACGATCCCTATCGACGACCAAATCTTCACTAAAGTTGTTTGTACACTTTTCCAAATCAGAAAACTTAAATACTTTCAAACTTGGAATAGGATTTGTGGAATCTTTGTTGTCCTCGCTATTACTTGATAGCCTTGAATCATCGTGGGCTGAAGTGTATGAATAGAAATAAATTATATATAATATATATGAAAATAGCCAAGAAAATTTTTAAAGAATCTATTCAAACAAGAGCTTGAAATTGAAATACCTGAATTCTCTCCATGAAAGGGGGAGGAAAGTCTATCAAGCATTCTTCCATATATCGTTCTACTGGAGGCGGTATCAAATTTCTGTTGTAAGGTGAGTAGAGAATCAAGTCTAACCACAACCTCAGCCATTGTAGGACGCTGCTTGGATTGTTGTGCAAACATCCATTCACAATTCGGACAAACTCCTTCAAACATTTTGGGGATATTTGGCCACTTATACCAGAATCAATTATATTCTTTAAATTGCCTTCTTTGATAGATTCTTGCACCCATGGCACTAAACCCCATTGCTCCTCATCGAGACTTCTATCCACTGCATGCTTCCTACACAACACCTCCAACAATACAACCCCAAAAGCATAAACATCGGATTTCCTAGTCAGCCTTCCGGTTGTGTAATAATTTGGATCAATATACCCAAAAGTGCCTTTAACAAGGGTGTTGACATACGTAGATGGCTTGTTTGTTGCGCCTATTCTGGACAACCCGAAGTCTGACACTTTAGCTGCCCAGTTGTCATGTAACAAAATATTTGAACTCTTGACATCACGATGTATAACACCAAACTCAATCCCTGTACCAGTGTGTAGATAATCTAACCCACGAGCAGTGCCTATACAGATCTGGAGTCGTTGAACCCATGAAAGAGGGGTACCAAGTTTATGGAGGTGGTCTTCGAGTGTTCCATTTGGCAAGTATTCGTAGACGATGATCATCTCTTTCTCGAAATCACAGTAACCAAGCAAAGACACAAGATGACAGTGGCGTAAATTGGAAAGCATCTTAACTTCTGCCCAGAACTCCGATGCACCTTGAGAGGACATGGAATCCAACCTTTTAATGGCGGCAACGACAACAGTTGATCCATTGATAATGTTACCTTTGAAGACCTTTCCAAATCCCCCATGCCCGATTACTAGTGATTCGTTAAAATTATCGGTTGCTGTGAGAATCTCAGGAAATTCGATGGGACGGCATGGTTGTGACCATTCTACGGAAGATGAAGAAGTGGAGGGTTGACATTCCTTGCCGTCGTTAGTATACGCCAACATGATTATTGATGGCGTAGAACCAGAAGCAGAAACCGCGGAGGTTATTCCACAGAACTATCGAAGCTAAGTAGTCAACCTTCAAAAACCTTACCTGCTTCCTAGAAAGACAGACGAGGCCAGGCGTTACTCGGAAAGCTCCATAGTCAACGTACGAAATGGTCAGCAATTATTGCTTATATATCATTATTTATTTATGGGTAAATTAGAATAATGGTTCCTGTGCTTTTATCTAAACTCTCAAATTTGTGGGACTTAATTTGAAAACAATCCAAATATCGTCCGTAATATTAATTTCGGATGCAGGTATAGTCCCTTTTAAATATAATTAAATATAATACTGTACCTATTTAATGTATTTTTTTTATTCTGTAAATCATGTTGGCATGCTATAAAGTTACAGTTTTGGTCCCTATGGTTGAACGTTTTTCAGTTTTGGTCCAACTTTTTTATTTTCATTGATGGTCCCCGTAGTTGCCAAAAGTTTGTACTGTTGGTATGTGATTCATAGGGTTGTAAACAAACCGAAAGAACACGAACGGAGGCTTGATCATGTTTGTTCGTTTAAGTTTACACTACTAGAAAAGAGACCTTTAATGACACACGAAAGATGACACACACTAATTTTATGACACACAAAACTGTGTGTCATAAAAAAAATGTCATATATTTTAAAATCTGAAGGAATTACGATAAACCTGTGTCATGTTCTAAAAAATTTACGACATACAAAATTGTGTGTCGTGCTTTAATGTCATAATAAAAAAATAAAAAGACACGGAATACACTTGAAAAATTATGTGTGTCATCTTAAATAAAATTAAGTCGTCTTTTATTTCCCTCTTGCACTACATTTCACTTCCCGCTTCATAACCCTTCACTTCCCCACTTCTCGATCGATAGGTGCTTCTCTTCCCACTTGACGTTAGGGTTCCAAAATTGTGATACTAAAGCTTATCTGCTTCTCTTCGTTCTTGACGTTAGGGGTACTCATCGCGGTTGAAGCCTCACAGAGTTAACGATTTGAAGCCCTAGGTCCGATTGTTCTCATCAATAGCACTAAACTACGTGTTCAATGAAGTGTCGAAGCGCACGGAGTCAACGATTGTTCTCCTCGCGTTTGAATCGTCACAAATCAAGTCAACATTTGAAGCCTTCTCTTCCCGCTTGAAGTCAGGGGTACCCATCGCATCTGAAGCTTCACGGAGTCAGCGTTTTGAAGCCCTAGATCTGATTGTTCTCATCGGTTACATTAAGGTACGTGTTCAATGAAGTCATAACCTTCGATTCGTGTAAAAGTCTGCCCTAAAATATCACAATTAGTGTATTGCAACCTTCAATTCGTGCTCAATGAAGTGATAACATTTCATTTATCTTATTTCTTTTTGGATTTCTGAAGTGATAACCTTCAATTCGTGTTCAGTGAAGTGATTCTTTTTTTTTTCTCATCTGTTTGGGATGCTGGAGGGGTTTAATTTTAGTTTCCTTGTCTCAAGTTTTTGTTCTTAATCAGAAAGTTGGGTGGATGTGGACGAATTTGTCCCTAATCCTTTTTCTAGACAGAGATTGGTCACACTTTTTTGTCTGTGGCAGTTTGACTTTGGCGTGTATATCAGATTGGTGCTTGGAAGTTTTTTGATTGATTTTTTTTGTTCGACTTATTGCTCTTCAATGCTCCTGGTGGTTGGCTTTAGGTGTTGTTGTCGAATTTGTCTCTGGTGTTGGGTTTTTTTAGCGGTTACTTGCTGTCAATCAGGTAATATCGTGTCTTTGGACCCCAACATCAACATTGTTGTTCCTCAAGACAGAGATGGTCTCTGTGCAAGTTTCCTAGATCTTGATATGGTGAGTTTTTAATACTTAAGTTGAGTCATCTTTAGTTACATCCATCATATTCCCTTGTTTATTTTACAGGAGCTATGGTCAATGTTGGAGTTTATGATGCCTGATTTATTTGAAACAGAAGAGATTGACTTGAAAAATATGTTAAATGCAGAAGATACAGAATTAATTGCACGAATGAAATCGATTTTGGGTCCATTTATTTTAAGGCGATTAAAATCAGATGTAATGAATTATTTGGAAACCATAGGGACCAAAAGTGAAAGATTTGGAAACCACAGGGACCACTAGTGCAAGATTTTCAAAACTAGGACCAAAATTATAATTTTGTGTAAACCATAAGGACCAAAACTGTAATTTTCTCTTCTTTGAGTAAATTATAAGCTTAAGTTCATGAAAGAGATAGTTGAGGAAGGAGTTGAAGTGTTGATCGATAAGAATGTAAGTATACTTTTTTATAATGCTATTAAATTATTGATTTGTTAATGATAGCATCTTGCTTTTATAGTTGCTAAATTTAGTGAACATCTTTTTTATTAGGTTGGAAGTGGCAATGTGCATTACACGGATGCTGACATTGATGAGATTCGTGAAGAATGGGCGTCTTTTGTACCCAACTTTATTTTCCGGTGAAAGTTTGTATTTGACATATAACTATGGTTTTTTGATAACTTTGAATGTTTATTAGTATTTGATAACTTTGAATGTTTATTAGTATTTGACATGACTACAATATTTTTGATGAATTTGAAATGTTTATTATATATGATATTTTCATTTTGTATTATGATGCATTAAATGTAATTTAATTTGAATTTTAATATAGCTACAATTTTTTTAAAACACCCGAATTCATGACACACAAATTGTGTGTCGTAAAAATGTGTCGTAAATGCTTGTCATAAATGCGTGTCGTAAACGTGTGTCGTAAATGCTATCGTAAACGAGTCATAAATTGTGTGTCGTAAATGTGTGTCGTAAATGCGTGTCGTAAACGTGTGTCGTAAATGCGTGTCTGAAAATACGTGTCGTAAATGTGTGTCGTAAATGTTTGTCGTAAACGTGTGTCATAAATTTATGACACACAAATGTGTGTCATCTTTCATTTATGACTGGGGCTTCAATGACACACATTTGTGTGTCATCTATACCCTTTAATGACACGCAATGCGTGTCATTAAAGGTTTTTTTTCTAGTAGTGTTAACCGAACAACTGAACGAACACGAACCCATAAACGAATGAATTTCCTTGTTCATGTTCGTTCGTTAAAATATTCCTTTGTTCATGTTCGTTTATGTCCGCTCATTAAATTTCTTAACGAACATAAATAAACGAACATAACAAACATAAATGAATCGAAGTAAACAAAACATAAATGAACATAAACAAACGAACATAAAAAGCAACGTAAATGAAGATAGATACAGATAAACGACCATTAGCATCCAAAAGATAAACCATACGTAAATACATGTATTATAGCAAATCCCACAATATAAAAACATCAAAAAGTACTAAAAATATAGTCTTTTTTCAATATATATTCTGTAATACAAAAACTTGCAGGGCTTGACCTTTAGCTTTATCACATCAAGTATCTTCTCCAAATGTGACAATAAAGTTGTTAACAAACGTAATGTAAACGAACACATATAAATGAAAGAATATAAAAGGACATAAGCAAACTGAACATAAACAAACGTCATTGAACGAATGTAAACGAGTGTTCATGAACGTAAATGCATGAACAACACTAATGTTCATGTTCGTTCATTAAACTAAACAAACAAACAATCTTGTTCATGTTCGTTCATTTACTAAATAAACGAACATAAACGAACTTCCTGCCGAACATATCATGAAACGGTTCTCTGAACGGTCAGTTCGTTTACATGCTACAGCCCTACTGATTCATGTAAAAAGACCAAACTATCCTTGCTAAGTTCTTTTTCCTTTTTCTTTTATCCTATTCTTTATTTAAATAATTAAAATATGCACCCACCCCCACCCCACTACCTCGTCTCTCTCTCTCTACACACACTCCGAGGAAGAATCTCTCGACGAAGGAATAGAGCTTTTGTTCTTCCTTCTAACACAGACCTTTAACTCTCTATGTGATCATGTTTCAAACCCGTCGGCGAAGATGGAAGAACACAACTTGGAGAGACCAAATCCAGATTTGCCATTATTGTCACCAGAGAAGATGGAAGACCTTGAACTCTAATATGCCATTATCGACAAGCAAAGATACAGTGGCTTCCGTACATGGCTAAAATTAACCCCACAAATGGAGCTTCAAGGAGTTCTTCCTCCTCCTCCTCCCCGTTGTCGTACACTCCATCGACGTCAACTACGACACCTTCGAAGTAAACCTCCCACCACCCTCAAGTTGCTTAGTTCTTGAAATCCCGCACATTCATCAAATGTCTAAATTCAAGAAATACATAATAGCATTCAGTCCAATAGTCGACTTAATCTTTAATTTCGAATCCAAATTTCACGATGATGAAAATAGAGTTGTCTCGAAGGTTTAGGTGGGTGACAACGCCTAGTAATATCAAGTATTTTAGTCGTTGTTAAGCCATATTCTTGGTGATTTTATATCATATATGCTTTGGTATTCTCACTTTTTGTGTCAGTGCTTATTTGGAAAGAAAAGTTATAAACAGGGGTTAAATGCGGACAAAATGAAAGAAGTTTGGAGATAAGGACAAAAACAGTCGCCTGAACACGCGCGCCGCGGGTATGCATGTGGGCACGCCACGCTTAGTCAACGATGAGGCGGTGGAAGAAATTCAAATGACGAAAAATCGGGGATAAGGCTCTACGCGCGCCGCGGGTATCAGAGTTGCGCGACGCGGCTACTTAATTTCCACAACTATAAATAGAGGCCATTAGGTCGAAATCAGCAGGCAAGGAATGACCCATAAGGTGGACTTAAGGCTTTGACTCCAAGTTTCGGATTTCAGCAGCCATTCGTGGTATTTATGTTTCTTCATTTAATTTCAATATTAGTTTAGTTGTTTTAGTTATTAGCTTGGTGTTTTTGGGTGTGACAACCATTAGCATTAGGTTAAAGTTTCTGAATTTCGTTTGTTACTGTTTTGAATGTTCTGGATCTGAAGTTTATACAAGTAATCATTTGGTTCCATGTTTATTGATGTTTTTTGGTATTTTGGTGTTTGAATGTTTGATGCTTTTGAATTGATCTTGTTTGTTTCTGGTTCTGAATCTTACTTCTGATTTCAGTAAGTAAGCTAGGTTAGGTTTTAGTTTAAGTTCCATTTAGTTTATGCTTTGTTTTGGCAATTGTTTGGATTTTGGATTTTTTGGACTGTTTTTGGGAAAGTAGAAGATTAGTCCCTCTGGCTGTAGCGTGACACTACAGTTGGTAATCTATCGCCTATCTTGACCACGAAACTCCTGTGGATCGACCCTGACTACCACTATACTAGTGAGAGTGAGGTATTTTACTATTTTTTACCGCACGACGACCTAGGCGTGTCAGTGGGGAATTGGAGTTATCCACTAGATCTGCCGCAACAGTGGACGGGGAACCGTTTACTGTTGACAGAGGTTCGGTGAAGGCAGCAACATCGGTGGAGGTGGGATGTTGTTGCTGGAGGATGTCGTCGTCACTGTCATGACACGGAAGTTATAACGAAGGAATCACCATGAAATAACGTGTCTCGGCGGCGATGGTAATTGGATGAACCACATGGGTTTTTCACTTGGGAGTTGACATACTAAGACGAGAATGGAAAGCGTACGCATTTTGCCACTACACAAAGTGAAGTTAACAATCTCGCTTTTTCCAGAGTTAAATTCATAGACTCAAATTAATTTGCAGATTTTATTTTTTGTTTTGCCAAAAGCTGCCCTCAAGCTGTCTATGGAGGTGTTTTTGGATGATAAGCCCTAATGGATGTGTATGTGTTTCTGAGAGTGTGTGTATGTGTGTGTGTGTGTTTGGGTTGTAGGTGAATAAGAGAGGGAGAGAGATAGAAAGGGGGGGTAGGAGTTGGATGTATTTTTCTTTTTTCTTAACTAATTAAATAATATCTTAAAAGAAAAAAAAGAAAAAGAAATTAGAAAGGGTAGTTGTAATACCTTAATTTTAATTTATATAGAGTTATGTTAAATATATATATATATATATATATATATATATATATATATATATATATATATATATATATATATATATATATATATATATATATATATATATATATATATATATATATATATATATATATATATATATATATATATATATATATAGATGTAGGTTCAAATACATTTTCTAAATATTGTGTGATTGTAGGACTAATTCTGGACCAATCATTTGATAAGGGCAATTTTGGAAAATTATTAATGAAAATATTTTACATATAATAATAATTTCCTGAAATTATGGTAACTGATTTTTTATTAAGGCTATATTAAAGTCATCTAACCATATATTTCTCTAACCCTACGTTCGCAATTGGTAACGCCGTCGCCGGTTTTCAGACTCCGGTTGTGCATTTGGGTCTTCTACCTTCTTCGGTTCCCCAAGCCCCCTCCCGTCGTTGGTGTCTCATTGTGTTCAAAAATCAAACCTGCTTTGATTCGCGAAGCCAAAGTGGAACAAGTTCTAAAACCAGGCTTTAATTCATCATTGCCGAAAAGATGACCAGGCCCACTAAGAAAGATCCCTTTTTACCCATCTGGAGGTACTCATCCTTTTGCCCTTAGTTTTCACTTTTGTCAAATTAGGGTTTTGAATCGTCATGGCCTCAGGTCTGTTTCGATCGAGATTTCACCTTTTTCATAGGGGTTCTTTTTCTGCCTTCATTCTTCAGCTTTTTGGAACTGGTTTTGTTACTTTGAACTTTTTTCATCGACTCGGCTTGTTTTGATTCGAAAGTTTACTTCTGTTTTTCATCTGGATTTTTTTTTTCCAGTAATTTTCACTTTTCATAAATTGGGTTTTGTTATTTGAATGCGTTTACATAACTTTATTTTGATTGGAATTCATTTTGTTTTGCAAGGACGTAATTTTTCTAAGTATGATGATTGATCATATATAAAATTTCATATTTATTGTTCAATTTCAAATATTTTAAATTATTTGCTCCTCCTTCATTATTTTCCTATAACTTTATTTTAGAATTCATACTTTATATTATCTTGTAAGCTACGTCTATTTATCATATTACAAGAAAATGTCACATTTGTTTATACTCAATTAATGACTTCCACGCATGAAAGTTTTTTATTTTTTTTCTCATGGTGATAAAACCAACAAATTGTCATTCAACAAGACTGAAGCCGTATATCAAACTTGAGTTGAAGAAAATAGAGACTTCGAGTAGAAAAAAACTTGCAGTGGCCATTGGTTAAGAAAAACGATGGGTGGTCTCGAAAAGAAAAAATCGCAGGGGATATAACCGATTGCAGCGAAGAAAAAAAAGAAAAAAAACATGCAGTGGCCGTTAGTTAAGAAAAAAGAGGGGTGGTCTTGAAAAGAAAAAAATCGTGGGTGATCCAAAGAAAATTGTCGGCGTCTCAATGCCGGAGCATTCTTAGAGAATGTAGGGGTATTCTTTGAGAATATAGGGGTATTCTTTGAGAATGTGAATGTATATAGAGTATTTTTTGATAATGTGAATGTATTCTCTAAGAATGTTATGACAAAATAAAGTAAATAAAGTGTATTTTTTGAGAATGTGAGGGTATTCTTTGAGAATGGAGCGTGTACGATTATTGTTTTGCTAAAATAAAGTACCTAACTGTGAATAGTCATTCTTTGAGAATGAGAGTGTATTGATGTAATCATACGTAACTGAGAATAAAATTGTGTCCGTGATCGTAGATTTTGTTGGTTAAAATATAATCCATTCCTTTTTTAAATTTTGATTAATAGACTAAAATACCCTTTCTAAGGGTTTAATTATAAAATCTGATAAATTAATTACAATATATTTTACAACTAAGCCCATGCATCTAAAACCGTAGATAATATTGATCGGACGCTTCACATTTGGTCCTATAGTCACACAATAATTGTTAAATGTATTTAATACTAACTCTATATATATATATATATATATATATATATATATATATATATATATATATATATATATATATATATATATATATATATATATATATATATATATATATATATATATATATATATATATATATATATATATATATATATATATATATATATATATATATATATATATATATATATATATATATATATACGAGATTTGATAAGTTAAAACATGAGTTAAGATATCTAGAAACTAATCTACTAAAAGTAGGATGCTAAAAAGAGTAAAAAGAAACAGCTTGGATGTTTAAAAAGGTCAAAACCGGGTCGAGTATAGCAACCCGGGTCGAGTTAAAGTGAAAGAAAAATGGAAAAGTATCAAACCGGGTCGTGTTATACAACCCGGGTCGTGTTCGACTGGAACCCGGGTCGGGTCGAGAAAACCGGAGCGGGTTGCGATAAAATCAAAACGGAAGTTTGCGTATTAAAACCCGGGGCGGGTTGATCAGCCCGGGTCGGGTTGCGGGTAAAAACCCGGGGCGGGTTTGACAGCCCGGGGCGGGTTTCAGTGCAGCTATAAATAGCAATTTCGTCTCATTTGAACCATTTACGAACCCTAAACACTCCTAGGCGATTTTTGAGAGCAAGAAGCATACAATTAGCCACTTTGATCGAGGGTTTCACTTAGGAAAAGGTGGAGGAAGTTGGATTAACACCCGAATCACGTTTCTAAGTTCTTGATTTCAAGGTTAGTGAGTTTGATTTCTAGGGTTTCAAACCCTAGATACTCAAACCCGAGAATATACTTTGAATTAGCTTATATATTGTTAGTAGGTTGTTATTGTATGTTGAATTGAGTCTTTGTTGTGATTATTATGAAGTTCCAACGGTTGATTTAGTAAAAAACCCGCAAAGCTTGAGGTTTTGAGTTAATAGTGCGTGATGTTCATAGTTTGTGATCTTTATTAGCTATGATTCTTGATCTAATGAGTTAGATGTGGTTAAATTGTTTTGAGAATGTTGAAGTATGATATGTGATGTTGTTTTGAGCAGATTCACACAGGAGGGAAAGAGATATACGAGGCACGGGTGGACCACAGACTGAACAGACATCAGGTGAGTAGTTATAATTCAATATAAATAGTTTGATTATAACTAAATTGACTTATTGCACATCTTAATTGGTTGAGACAACCAACTAACATGAATTAAACGAGATTGAGAAATTCTTGTTAATCTGATTGCTGAGCTTGATTGAGTATACCAAATGACTGAGATAGTCATTGAAATAGAGAGCAGTAATTTGAGTTGTAGAAATTGTGATAATTATTAGATAAATTTCTAAACTTTTATAATTTTTCTCACTGAGCTTAAATAGCTCATGTAAATAGTTATATGTGGTGTTATAGGTGACAGAGGTAAGAAGATTGCTGAGGGATGATCCGACTGGAC
The DNA here is from genome assembly GCA_023525715.1 of Cichorium intybus. Classification (NCBI taxonomy): domain Eukaryota; kingdom Viridiplantae; phylum Streptophyta; class Magnoliopsida; order Asterales; family Asteraceae; genus Cichorium; species Cichorium intybus. The sequence goes on along the minus strand of CM042015.1, from coordinate 69,578,834 downwards.
ATGGGACTTGACTTTTGGACTAGTTGTAAACCATGATATACTTTTTGTATAGTTTTGTAAAAACAGTCTTTTGTAACCCAGTTTTTGGGACACGTTTGTTATGTACTTGTTCTTTTGATAACTACTTGTACTGCTGTTGCTTAATCTTGATTACACCATGAACCATTTTGGTTATTTTGAGTAATTATTGGTGTAATTCAGAGATAAAAAACTGGGTGTTACAAGTTGGTATCCGAGCAAGGGTTTGAGTGAATTAGACTTTAAAGAGTAAACTCTAAACTCAAACTATTAAAGAGAAGTCCCATTTTGTCCCTATGCAATCACCCTTAAAAACACACATTATGAGTATGTGTGTTATTTCGAGAATTTTGATGAGATATGTGATACGAAAAGAGTAATGAGATAAACGAGATCATAACAAGTTAAATTTCTTTTCAGCCTCATTATGAGTTCTGGAAAGGAGAAAGAGGGAGGTGATCACCGAGATGAGCATTCGGGATCACAAGATCAAAGACTGGGGCGCCAGTCTGAAGGTGAGAGACCGCCTGAGTTAACATCATCTTTACAAGAGTTAATTGCTGCGGAGGTAGCAAAGGCAGTTAAAAGCTTATTGCCTACCTTAGTGAGACCTCAGACGGAGGTGACGAATAGAGTGTTGGATTAGGTGTCTAAGCCATGACTTTACAACTATATTTATCTTATTGATTGAAGCAAAGTCCATTTGGGTTGCCCTCATAGCTGGAGGTCAGGATAGAGTTCAGTAGAGTAAAAGGTTGATTTATTAATTGTGTAATAAATCAATAGAATTAATTAAATGGTTTATTAATATATTTAAGTGTTAATATATTAATTAGAAACTATAATAATTAATTGAGATTTAATCAAGAATTAATTGGATTTAATTTAGTGATTAAATTAATTAATTAAAAGTGCAGGGACTGGTTTTGTAATTATTCAATAGTTGAATAAAAGGCTGGCCAGTGGATAGGGGTTAAAGGTGGCGAGATTTGTGGTGTCACCACAAGGATCTCGAAACCCTAATTAGGGTTAAGGAAAGCCTTGTCCAAATGGTCAGCAGGCTTGCCCATTTGGAGGCTCCTTAGGGTTTCAGCTGTAACCCTTGGAGGCTATAAAAGGAGGCACCTGGCCACCCTAAAACCTGCGCCATTTACATCAAGATAAACTCTGCTGAACTGTCTTCTCCATTGCTGTGGGTATGACTTGCATCTGAGGCAGGACACTTGTGCTGCTAGCTTCAAGAACAAGATTCAAAGGTTGGTAATTCTTGTTTTAATCTTTAGAATTTATTGTTGGCCTTTAGGTTATAGTTTATTATCTTCATAGAAGAAAACATAGATCTTTCTAGGGTTGCATGTGAACCATAGGATTATTTGTGTTCATTGTTTGCTAGAAAACCCTTCAGTGGTATCAGAGCGTAGGCTGTTTTCTTGTGATTGATATAAACTGCATAAATTGTTTGTGTCATGAGTGTTTTTGCGAAAAACACTCCTTGGAATGGTTTTTGGTCGAAATCTAGGCTAGGGTTTCCTAACCCTAGCCGCCACCCTTTGTTTCCCCTTTGATTTGCTTGCCTTGTTTAGTTGGTTGTTATTTTTGGTAGTTTACTAAATTGAATAACTGGAACCCTAATTGCCTTGCATGCAAATTTCGACCAACTAGGGTTATTAGATAGAAAATTAATTTGATTAATTTATAATATCTATCTTAGATTTAATTAATTTAATTAATTGTTAATTAAAAGATAAATTAAATCAGCTCAAAGGATTAATTTAAAATTTTCGAAAAATTAGAATAAATTAGCGAAAATTCTGAATAAATTAATTCTAAAATATTTTAATAAGATTAAAATATATCTTATATATTTATGATTAAAAGTTAATTATTTATATATAAGAAAATTGGTTAGTCTTACCGCAAGTAGGCCTCATTCACAAAACTGTCCTATAAAGAGGGTATAAGGCGACTGACTATAAAATGTTAGTCTAATGGGTATCCACTCTTACCCACCGCTCTCCTGGCCAGTCGAGTGTCGTTAGCCGAACGGGTTTGATAGAACCGTTAAGCCTCTTAAAAGTATAATGCTATAATTGAAAGTACTAGAACCTTGAACAAAACCCAATCTAGTTACTTTAGGATAAAAAATGTGAATTTGATGCTAACCCATGAAATTGCACATTGCACTTTATGAAACGTTGGTGGAGCGTGTGTGGGTTACCGGCACACCAATGGGGGTTCATAAAGAGTGGCAATGGGTTTCTCGGGTGTTATCATTGTTGATGGAGCGTGTGTGGTTAACCGGCACATCAATTTGAGATGATAATGGACCCCGAGAGTACCAAGCTAATTTGCATGGTTATTCACACCCGGTTTGTGATCCTCGGCATCCCAGTCACAAACGGTGGGGCATATCCGAGATTAAACATGCCATTGAATAGTTCAATGAGTCTCAGAGATCTAGGAATTTCATAAGACTGAAATTGATAAAAGTTATCTACCTTAATGACCACTGTGTTGTGACTACGGCATCCCTCTTCACAGCATAGTTGGGGTATTTTGGGTCCTAGCCTTGTTAAATAATAAATTGGGTAATTATTTAAAAGGATTAATTAAACGAATAAATTCAAATTTTATATATGTCTGAAGAAAGTGTCTTTCTCCTTCTTCTCCTCCTTCACCCATTTCTGAGAGCTTCAGAAAGCACCTATTTAGTATGGTAAGGCTGACTGGCCTGAACTATGTGATACGGTTTTGCAATTAGAGAATAGTTCTTAGTTTTGCTGGGGAACCATATCAAACTGAGTGTCCGCTCCCAAACATGGCATCACACCACAGCTTGTGAGCATGACTCCTTGACTATTGAATCCAAGGAAGTTCGTTGCCTTATGCTATTAATCATTAACCCCGAGTTCCGCAGGGATTTAGAATTCCAGGGGTCTGATAAGTTAGCACAGCTAGTTGAGGAAAGGTTCCGAGAACTGGTTGAAAAAGGAGAACGAACTAGGATCTTCAAAGAGCTTGAAGATGCAAGCTAGAAGGAAGTAGCACCAGTTTGCGTGTTCCCGAGATTGAGGGATACATAGGCGAACAGTATAAAACTGGTTTCCCTTTGGGATCGGGAGTTAAGCATTAGCTCAACTCGCTGATCTGTTCGTCCAGATGAACAGAAAGGGTAACCGGATAAGACAATCGTGGAAGTGCATTCAATGTCGACTCTATATGAATCGTTCATGGAGAAGCATAGTTCCATTAATTCAGCTGCTTCAGGATTGAGTCCAGTATTAAGGTGCATCAAGAAATGATCCAGATCGTCCGGACCGATTGTTCGATGTTTCAAACTGGGAATCCATAAGGTGGGACACAGTCACAGAAAGATTGGAAAAATGCTCTAAAGCCAAACTATTTGGCAGACTCAGTAATATCTTAAAACTCAGAATACCTGATCCTCATTTCCTTGATACAGGATGTGTTTCTCACATTTGCTCTGTATGCACGGACTCTGTAGGATGCGGGATGTTGTCGCACAGGAGCATATTCAGATTAGATATGGAGCTCGTGCATTTTTTGGAGTTAAGCTAGATATCTGTTCTTGTTATTGGTTTATAGATACATTTAACATAGATTCGCATTGTACATTGTTCTGAGGATAATTCTGGTTTAATGAAATTTTTTCTTAAAAATGGTTGTTTTAATTGTCCTCGAAATGTTGTGTGAATGTGTTGATGACGTAAATGGTAATAACTTGAATGTTGAAACATCCAATGGGATTGGACTTATATATTGTGTTCTTTATGATTGTTAAAGTGAATTTTATGAGAATCACTTCAACCAAAGGTCCAGTTGGACAGGACTTTGGAATCATTTGACTTAAAGTCACGTGATGAATTGAGTGCTTAATAAAATTAATTGTGGCAAGAAAGGAATCGCCCAAAGATCCAATGGATAGGATTTTGGAATCAGCTGACTTGGAGTCAGGTGATGATTGTATGTCTTGAACAATATTAACAAAGTCATAAAGTTACATAGAGATGTAAAGGTATTAAGATTTTGAGCAACAAACACATAAGTTACTGTGTATTGCTCGAATATTTGAACAGAACACGATTAGTTATGCTTCATGATATTTGCCAAATGGTTTGACAAATATGGCTTCGCTTATCGGAATAAGCGATTGATTGGAACCTTGAAGTGTTCAAAGATTTCAAAGGAAGCATAAAATCAACAGAACCTGAGTAACAACATAGACTGAGAAAATGTTTCACAGTTTATCCTCTTCCAAGAACACTAATGGTTATAATGTGTCTAAGGGAAGATGATGGAGCATTGATCGAAATAGTTTTGATCCTCGGTGTATAAGATACACTGGATACATTTCCGACTAATTTTTCAATGAATTGAACATTCAACCAGTCAGACCGCAGAAGCCATATTCCGACCACATCTTAGACTAAGTAGGTTATGTCGACACTGTCTGAAATGTAAAGCTGGGATCATCCCACTAGTACATAGAAAGTCCAGGGTCATGTAGCATTCGTCTGAATCTCATGACAAGCCTGAAACTGATCAGCAATGTCGTTTTTCATTGGCCACTCCAGTTATCCTTTGAAAGAAGAGTACTTTTAGAAAGAACTCAAGTTCTAAGGAAACAGTGGGAGTAAGAATAATTCTGAACGAGTTCAGGAATTAGCCAAGTGAAACAACCTTTAGTCACCACTGGGACTTGACCAGGAATTAGATTCCTGTTAAACCTGACATACCCTCTCTTCGCTTGACCAGTAGTTGTTGTCACCATCATAAGGAGTTATGATCCGGGTGATATACCGAGTAGTGGTAAAACACTAAAGATGGTACGGATAAGTAATCCGACTGCTAGAAGCATTGGTGAGCCCAGTTGCTGCCAAATAAGAGAACCTTACCGCGAGACACAGTCTATGTGACAGTTTGATTGAACTTTACAACTGGTCTAGGAACCAGTGGGAGTAATTGAATCATCAAAAGAAGGGAACATAGAAATGTACTTACAGAACATCTGGTTGAATGAGTCATCACTTGGAGTCAAGCAACTGATTCTGAGAGAAGCACTCTCAATAGAAGATGTAATCCGAGAGGATTCTGCGTGGCATAGTGTGAGTCGTTAGTGGAGCGTGTGTGGTTTACCGGCACACTAATATGGACTCACATAGAGCATGCCATTACGAAAGGTACATGGCCCCGAGATTCGTCCCATGGGCATCTCGCAAGAAAGGATATTCGGATTCTCAAAATAGGCCAAAAGGTTTGGATTTTGTGAATAGCCTGAAAGATTTCCTTTAATATGTCGGAAAGGTTTGGATTTCGGTTTCGCAAAATGTGCCATAAGTTTTGGATTTTGTGAATAGTCCGAAAGAGTCATATAACGGTGTCAAAGCCAGTGGGAGTATCGTTGTTATCTGCTATCATTGTATGAGGGTTACATACTGGTTCTAGGAAACGTCTCTTATCATTACAAAGTGTAATGACTTGGTGTTAAGAAACGGTTCGCTATGAAAGACTTTAAGAGATACAACATACTCAGGTGGTTGTGAACATCTATTAGATAGATCAGAATTCTGCCAATATGATCTTGATGAGATTCAAGATGCATAACCCCAGGAATGGAGTTTCCTGTCATTGCAAAGTGTAATGAATTGGCATGAAGGAAACAAAGAAGGTGCAGCATGCTCACGTAGTTCATAGACATCTATCAGATAGATGAGACTGACATTATTGACTTAGCCGTTGAGAATATGATCTTGATGGGATTCAAGATGCATAAGAAAGAGTCACCGAAAGGAAATGGTTTCCGGAAATCATGACACAAGGATTATTGGTAATCTTAGGATTCCGAAAGGGCTTGGAATAAGATTACATCAGGTTCCTCGAGCCTCTTGGACAAATCAGAAGTGTTATGAACATATCCTGATGACTTAATGCTTAGAGCATTGTATGTTGGATTCAGGATATTGCCTGGCTGAAAATACTGAATGGATTTTTGAACAGACGTGAGAAATCATTGGGAAATGATTAGGGTGATTGATTTGAAAGGGTTTTCAAATCGGTAATTGTTTACACCAAAACGTGGTGCTATAGGACTTCATGGTTAAAGAATTTCGTTGGTTTCTGATGGAGGGCGTGTGGTTCACCGGCACATCATGACACCTCGAAATTGTCTTAGGGTGTAGTCATGTAGACTAAAGACCCGAGAACCATGGGCAGTCACAGTACACATCACCGGAATGGAGTTGTGAGAGAAAATGACAGAATGACAAAATGACAAATTGAGATATCATCGGAAGAGTATCCGATAGGATCATCTGCAATAAAGTGTATAAGTGTTAGACACTTGGATACATAGAAAGAGTGAAAAGGTCATAGACATAGATATAAAAGGCTTGAATTGAGAGTTTAAAAGAGAATAAGAAACCGATAATAGTTATGATAAATCCGACTTGGTGATTACCTCGTGGAGACTTGGTAATTAGCAGGAGTAGCTGCCAGTCAGATTTTATGTTTCGCTTTTGCATGTTTACTTCCTGAATAATTGGATTATTCAAACATCCACAGTCGTTCATACTCTTAGGGAGTAAGTATGAAGGAAGACTGTCATGAATTGGTTTGTAGATTGTCTAAGGAGTTAGACATAGCAATAAGATTGCTGCAACGTTCATGAGTACTTGGAAATGGAGATTTGAGTATTGGATAAACCCGCGCTCAATGGATTGCTTCATGGATTATATCACGAGCAATGTTGAGACGATAATATCTTTTGGTCTTAAAGTGGAGAGATATGAGTTATAATTTGCAAGGCGGTTGTTCATTGATAGTACGAAAACGCATCGGTAACTCGATGTTATAAAACGTGCTGTTGTGAGTGATTTGTCGGGTAAAAGATATAACATATTAGTCAAAGCTTATTCGTCCCTTGACCCAGACGGGAAACAGATATCTGTTGGCCACTCGATGATTTTGAAGTTGACTGAAGCGCTGGCCAGCCAGGACTGAATTGATTCGTTCAATTAGAAGTCTAAAAGTCATAAGCAAAATCGGAAATCGGGAAACAGTGTGTCAGACAGAGATTGATCTCAATCCATGTCTCATGTCTGAAAATATCTTGTTGGACGGAGGATCATCTGATCACTTATCTTTGGACGGAACTGACTAGGTCAGAGTTCGGCAGCAGTTTCTAGGAAGCTGCAGGTTGTTTATTAATCAGAAGATAAATTAAAGTCATAGACTTATCCAAGTGGGAGACTGTTGGATTAGGTGTCTAAGCCATGACTTTACAACTATATTTATCTTATTGATTGAAGCAAAGTCCATTTGGGTTGCCCTCATAGCTGGAGGTCAGGATAGAGTTCAGTAGAGTAAAAGGTTGATTTATTAATTGTGTAATAAATCAATAGAATTAATTAAATGGTTTATTAATATATTTAAGTGTTAATATATTAATTAGAAACTATAATAATTAATTGAGATTTAATCAAGAATTAATTGGATTTAATTTAGTGATTAAATTAATTAATTAAAAGTGCAGGGACTGGTTTTGTAATTATTCAATAGTTGAATAAAAGGCTGGCCAGTGGATAGGGGTTAAAGGTGGCGAGATTTGTGGTGTCACCACAAGGATCTCGAAACCCTAATTAGGGTTAAGGAAAGCCTTGTCCAAATGGTCAGCAGGCTTGCCCATTTGGAGGCTCCTTAGGGTTTCAGCTGTAACCCTTGGAGGCTATAAAAGGAGGCACCTGGCCACCCTAAAACCTGCGCCATTTACATCAAGATAAACTCTGCTGAACTGTCTTCTCCATTGCTGTGGGTATGACTTGCATCTGAGGCAGGACACTTGTGCTGCTAGCTTCAAGAACAAGATTCAAAGGTTGGTAATTCTTGTTTTAATCTTTAGAATTTATTGTTGGCCTTTAGGTTATAGTTTATTATCTTCATAGAAGAAAACATAGATCTTTCTAGGGTTGCATGTGAACCATAGGATTATTTGTGTTCATTGTTTGCTAGAAAACCCTTCATAGAGATGATCGAGACCGACCTCCTATCACACCTGTGGTTGGGAGGGGACAGAGAGAGCCGGTTACTTTACATGCTGAAGTTGGAGGGTCAGGCGAACCAAAAGGTTGCAGTTATGAGACGTTTCGCAAATGTAAACCAAATGATTTCTTCGGTACTGATGATCCTGTTGTTGCACGAAATTGGCTGATACATATCGAGAAAGTTTTTCGTACGAGCAAGTGTGCGGAAAAAGATAAAGTTGAGTATGCCACAAATTGTTTACATAAAGATGCTCAATTCTGGTGGGAGAACATAAACCTTGATATAGAGAAAGGATTGGAACCAGAACCGACGTAGGAGGAGTTTAAAATGAAGTTTATGAAGGAGTATTGTTCCAATACTGCGATGAAAAGTTTAGAAGAAGATTTTCTGAGATTGCAGCAAGGAACGCGGTCAGTAGAGGAGTATACGACAGAGTTCAACGAAAAAGCCAGATTTGCTGCTCATCAGGTGGATACTGAAGAAAGGAAGATTGATAGGTATCTGTGGGGACCGAGGACCCAGATACGAGAGTTTTTACAGAGTTCCAGTTTTATAACTTATCAGCAGATCGTTGAGGCAGCTAAATCTCGAGAAAAAGAACTGCGAAGGCAAGATAGTGAAAGGAAGGGGGACCAAGGAAGCGGAGGCCAGAAGAGGAAATGGGAAGGAAAACCTGAGGGTAGTTTCCAAAAGCAGCCAGTTCCGAGTTATCAATATCGAGGTGATCCAAGAAAGACTGAGAACAAGTGGTGTGAAAAATGTCATCGAAAACATGCTGGAAATTGTGATACGAGCACCCCGTCTCTTATGTGTTATCAATGCGGGAAGACAGGGCATATGGCTCGAGATTGTTTGGAGAAAAATCGTGTGTGTTTCAATTGTGGGGAAAGTGGTCATATTCGCCCGGATTGCCCAAAGCCGAGAACTGATTCACGTCGCGAGACTCCGAGGACGGGACGAGGAGATAATCGGGGCGATAGACGAGATAGAGGCGGTGGGAATGTTAGAACTCGAGCTTTCCAGATGACAGTGGAGGAGGCTAGAGAGCGACCAGATGTGATTACAGGTATATTTAGCCTGAACTCTCTTCGAGCTCGTATGGTGTTTGACTCTGGTGCATCGATTTCTTTTATATCTGTACCTTTCGCGTCTCGAATTAATGTACCGGTGTCTAAAATGAGTGAGAGTCTGATAGTTGATATTGCTGACGGGAGAGATGTTATAGTGAACACTCAGTATACAAATTGTCGGCTTGAAATCAATGGGATTTCTTTCCTTATTGATTTGAAGCCGATGAATACTCGTGCGTTTGATGTAATAGTTGGAATGGACTGGTTAGATAATAATAGGGCAAATATGGATTGTCACGGAAAGATTATTTCCGTGAGAACTCCGAGCGGGTCGCAGAAGTTAATACGAGGTGAACGCCGTTTTCAATATATTCCGGTTGTATCTTTCGCGAGAGCGCGAAGGTATACCGAATGAGGTGCTCTTTTGTTTATGGCACATGTTGCCCCAATTGAAACCGAACATCCCACTGTGAAAGATGTTGAGATAGTAAGAGATTTTGTTGATGTTTTTCCTGACGATCTTCCGGGCTTACCGCCAAATCGTCAATTGGAGTTTGTTATCGATTTAGTTCCTGGAGCGAAACCAATAGCTCGAGCACCCTATCGATTGGCGCCGTCCGAGATGGAGGAATTAAAGAAACAACTACAAGAACTTTTGGATCGCGGTTTTATTCGTCCGAGCTCATCTCCGTGGGGTGCGCCGATACTGTTTGTTCGAAAGAAGGATGGTTCTATGCGAATGTGCATAGACTATCGTGAGTTAAACAAAATTACTATGAAAAATCGTTATCCCTTACCGAGAATAGACGATTTGTTCGATCAATTGGAGGGAGCAGAGTATTATTCGAAGATTGATTTGAGGTCGGGATATCATCAGCTAAGAGTAAGAGAATCTGACGTCCCGAAGACACCATTTCGCACCCGGTACGGTCATTACGAGTTTTTAGTAATGCCGTTTGGTTTGACGAATGCCCCGGCGGCTTTTATGGATCTGATGAATCGAGCTTGTCATCCATTTTTAGACAAGTTCGTGATAGTGTGTAAGACCCGCATCCTGATTATAACATATACTTAAAATAAGAGTGTTAGGAATTATATGATCATTGGTAGTTATAAAGCTAAGAAAAACTTTAGTTACAATTTCATATGAAAATCAGCATTTTGTGTCGTTTTTAGAAAAATCATAATTCATTCTAGAAAAATCGTTTGGACCTCAAACCAGTGCAAAAAGTTTACAAATTGAGTCTAGTACAATTACCAAAAATAATAGTAAGCTTGAAAATGACATTATCTATGGTAAAAAATGCAATCTTTACTGATTAGTTCGGAATTGACAGATTAGATAGTCTGTTTTCAAAAATTCATAATAAATCATAGAAAAATCGTATAAATACGTAAAATACATCCCTGGAAAGGTATTGAGATGAATTTTCTGCATATCAAATAAAAACGTGAATTTAATGGGTTTAAGATCGGCTAAACCAGTCTTGAACAGACTGCTTCTAGAAGGGCTTTAATTTCAACAAAGTTATATTATTAAAATCTTTTGTCAAAAGTGTCATGCCATTTTTTATTCAAGAATTCAAGTATAAATACCCCCCCAAAACATCCCATAAACCACACCAACAAATCTCAATCCAATATATAGAGGTTTCTAAGCTCTAGAGTGTAAGAAGTGAGCGGAAGGAAGCTCAAAAGCCTAACGAAGAAGTTATAGGTTCCGACGACTGGTCATAAGGTAACTACAAACTTTTCTATAGCTTAATTAGGTATTGTAAAATAGTTTTTGTTAAGAAGTAGAATATTTAATAAGTATAGCATATGTTATATTATACTAATTTCTAACAATAGTAAACAAAAACCTTAAAATGTCGTTATTATAACAATTCGTAATTTCCGAAAATAATACCGATTGATTTACTTACGAGGACGGTGACTAGACCGATTACTTGGGATCTGGTTGTTGGATTTTCCGAAAGGCTAAAATGCTGAAAGGATCCTGCCACCCCATCTAATCTTCTACCTGGCCGTTCTTTACTTGATAAATCATGGAGTATCATATTGGAATTATTGAAGGGTTTAATGATGCGACTATAATATCGTTAAGGATTAAGAAATGATAGATTTCTTATTATGTTAACAGTTAAAGTTGAAGGAAATACAAAGCCGAGAAAGATAAACGATATAGTCAACTATAATCAGGTGAGTTTTCTCACTATACTATAGGTGATATTGCATGCGTAGGAAGGAAGATATGTTAGACTAAGGTGATCTTACCTGTTATGATAATTGTATGAATTATTGCTATGATAATGATTGTTTGTGGACGGAACGGGATAGCCCGCGAGCCAATAGGCGGAACAGGAATAGCCTGCGAGTCATTAGACGGAACGGGAAAATCCTGCGAGCCAATAGGCGGAACGGGAATAGCCTGCGAGTCATTAGACGGAACGGGAAAAGCCTGCGAGCGATAAGACAGAACGGGAACTGCCCGTGAGTCTTTAGCGGAACAGGGATAGCCCGCGAGTCTCACAGACATATGAATGGTTATGATGTGTTGTATGTTATGTGATGGATCGTATGGTATTTTGAGGAACTCACTAAGCTCCGTGCTTACCCTTTCCCTATATAAACTACTGTTTCAGGTACATCAGGTACAATGGATGGCAAGGCGTGACGTGTATACACTGTGCTGCTTCATTGGAGGACTGTTTTTGAATTAATATTCCGCTATATTGTGATTTCGTTAACTTCTATTAATCCTGGGGTGTTTTCATTAAACTTATAAGTTATGGAATTTTATGAAAATTAATTAAGTGGTTTTTCTTATATTGAAGTGTCCGTTTAATTTTTTTTAAATTTTACCCTAAAATTTTGGGATGTTACAAGTTGGTATCAGAGCACAGCTTGAGAGAATCAGGCTCACTTAGTGAGTTCTGGACTCAAGTTGAGGCTTAAGAGTTCTATTAAAACATTTTTACGAAAGAAAGATGTTTTATGAAGGGTGAACTGAAGACACAGTGTGTACCGCCAGCCGACGCCAGTATGAGAAAAGGGTTAAGTATTTAATATTGTAGATGTTAAAAAAAACATATGGTATATGTTTACTGAAATGCCTGGTAGAGATCACACATTGTTGTATTATTATCTGCTATTTGCTAATAGAACTGTATGCTAGTGCCGATAGGTTGCTTAGAGATTTCCACTAAGTTGTATACAATATGGACTGAATAGTCATAGAATGTGTGAGTTGACCTTATTGCATGTTCCTTGTTTGGTTGTTGCCTTAGGGAAGATTCTCTTATTTGAAAGACTGTTTAGTTTGATATTGTATACAACTACGTTTGCGAAACAATCTGTCATCACTGGAGGAAGTTCCGTCTTAGTTAGAATAGCAGGGTGGGGGTGGGATTCCAAGTATTCCTAGAAGGGTTGACATATGCCTTGTAAGGGCATATGTGTTAAAATTATCAGTGAGAAGCAAATTGGATATTTCGAGACGGGTCTTGGAACGAACATGGATAGGTGTGGAAGGTAGTAGTAGAGCTCCTACTATCGAAAGCACAGGATCTGCGTTTGAGTCGGGAGTTCGTCACGAAGGATCCAAGGAGCTGAGTATGTGAGTGTCTAGCATAGTTGACTTAAATGCTAGTGTAATGTGGTAAACCTTTATCCATTCGATTGTTGAATGTTGATTGTGAGGTTTAGTAGGAACAATTAAGATGTAATCATACCAGTTTGGTTGGACCGATCATGCTTAAATTGATTACTGAGCTTAAAGACTGTTGAAAGGGAGAATGTCAAAGTGCTATTGTGGTAGCTATTTTTCATGCAACTAATGGGCGCACAAGTCAGACAGGGACTAGAGGATGCAAGGGTGAGTTTTCCAACTCACGGTCAAATAGGTGAAAGCGGCGCCTGAGATGATGGCGGGTATTTTTGAGTCAACTCTGTACATGCCTAGTGCTGTGTAATAGTGTGGCTACCTACCCTTGTATTGATCTTGCTTGAGTGATTGATCATGTCATGTGGGTTGAGAGTTTGGATCACTCACTCGTGATTGAGGTAACTGACGATAGATGTGTTGACTAGGGTCGCAAGCGGATGAGTAACATATGGTGGTTGATGTAAACATCTTTACATTATCGAAACATGTTTATTGAGATAGTCTTTGCCCCCGATGCAAGTTGTTGGCTGAGCAGAGTGGGCTTGTTTTTCGTTCGAGAGTAAGGGCTCGTAAAAAAAAATTATAAATCGAATAAACAGACTTGGACTTTAGTCCAAGTGGGGGAGGAATACGAAATTAAGGGAACAACATGAATATTATATTGAATCGATGAAATTATTAAAATTATAGTAACACGTCAATATATTTAATTCATTACTACAACTTTATATTAATACATTAAGAAAAGTTTACAGAACTACTAACCTAAACCGGAGAATCAGAAAGAAGCGAGAAAAGATCTTCTACACTCCAATCTTTGTCATCATTAGGTTGACTTGTACCTTCTCGAGGATTTGGAAGTGGTATGCTTTCAGTTATTGGAGGAGGAGCTCCAAGGTATGGGGTCTCGATAGGGTTGGAACCTGTAACCGCATGATTAGGGGCTAAATATTGACTCATTTGGGGCGTGTGTAAGTAGGGCAGTGATGAGGAAGGGCTCTAATTCGGAACCAGTTGGGGGTAGCTATAAGAAGGAGGAAACCAGGCTAGGTCACCTACAAAGCCTCAAAAATTCTCATCACTCGAAGACTCGAGTAAACCAGGGTTAATACTACTCATACCAGAATTAGATGGCGGAGATTGCTGCTGTGTATGAGTTCTTGATGAAGTTTCCCCCATTTCCTGAATTTTTCTTTTCCTAAATACAAACTTATGAGCAGCTTGTATTAGCTTCTTTGTGCCGTCTGTTAGACCCGATTGTGACCCTTCAATTATCGCTTCTTTTTCTTTTTTTAGGTTGGGTATTAAATCTCCCGATAATTCTGTTGCCTCAATAAATTCATTACCAAATTCTTGTGGCACAAATAACTTTAGTAATTTCAACCTTATGATATAAAGGAATTAAAAAAATGTAGTTCTTTACCTCAGCACGATCGATAAGGGTTTGCAAACTCGTAAGTTGTCATTGGGGCCAATGATTGATACCTAATTCTCTACAGCGTTTTTTTAATTGTGTCGTTCCAATGTTGAGTTCCTTCGCAGCTTTCTCAATTGGTTCGTTAAAGTGTCCAGCTATTATTTCCCTACTTAATAAATGTCTGAAACCTCTTCCACTGCCACCTGCTATGTTTTCTAAACTAGAAGGTTCAAATCCAATTGTATTGTTATCATTCTGGATCATTTGAACATGATCCTGATTTTTTGACCCAAAGATGGACATTGATTCATCAAAATTAGTGGCCTCTATCGGTAATAATTGTTGGTTTTCAACTAAAATCTCAGGATTCTGAAATCCTTCTAGATTCCTTTGAATCAACCGAAGATGATCTTGATATTGAAAACCAACCCCAAACTTGGGATTCAATTCAATATTTATGTTATGAGTCCTCTGTAATTGATTCTCATCCTGAATACCAGCCGTGAATTCTTGATTCATGGGGACAAACTCACTGCTTGTTGGGTGAACGTCCATGAATGAATTGTACTCAGTTAGACCATCCACAAATGGGTCTACAAATAACACATGTCAAATGATAAAACAAAATAGAATACTTATAAATGGATCATTCAAAAGAATTTAACCTGGTAGAAGGCATGGAGTCTGATCAAGTGCAAAGTCAGATGCATGCACCGGATCATCTGAGTTAATGTTCAACTCGGGAAAAATTTCCGGCTCATCGTGGAGATGCTCTATTGGTAGTATATCTGGAAGACTGTACCATAATTCAAAATCAAACAAAACATTAGAAAGGTAATCGAAGTATGGATGATAGATGTCTAGAATGTTAGAGTCACCGAACTCTATTAAGAATTCTTGGTTTGAAGTACCCTTTCCTTGCGAAAAACCAGGTCCAGGGTTCGACAGATCGCCCATTGAAGATCTGTTTTCCATGACTCGGCTTTAAATATGAGTTCGTTTACGAACAAACTAGTGATAAGAGAGGATGAGACTGAAAATGAATGATACTACATACCTGTATATATAGTATCTTGCAGCTGGAACCGAAAGGACACACGGAACTGAAAGGACACCTCACGTTTTAATTACCGAAATTCAAACTAACTACAGTAGATGCGACTTTTCACTACCCCAAGTGACATTTTTTCAAAATTCCCTGCTTGACTCTGGTGAGAACGAGATAATAAAGAGACTTTTGAAATGAAACAAAATTTTATGTCTCCATATAATGGAAATAGTTTAAAGAGTGTCCAGTACTCCAAAAAAAAAAAAAACTTACAAAAGATTATGTAAATTTTATATTTCGGTGGAACACAAAAAAATTGAGATTCTACAAAAATAGACTTATTTAGCCAAAAAGTATTTAAAAGAAATGTTGAATTGAGGCAAATGTGTGTTGAAATATGACGAATTCATATAAATACGAAATAGTGTTAAAAATTAGGTGTTGCAAGTTAACTAGGTTAACTATGTATATAGGTAGATTAGAAAGTACTAAATATGTACTGCAGATAGTAGCCGGTCAAGTCGATTTGTGGGACTGTGAGAAACAGTTAGAGTTTTTTTGTACATCTAGAGTAATTAGAAGAAAAGAAGTATGGAGTGAATGAGAATAAGAAGACCTTAAGCATTATTACAGAGGTATGTGAATGTTGAAAGGGAAAGATAATTAAATCTTGTAAAGGTTCGGCAATAAGACGAGGAGGATTTTTGAAGGACATAAGGACTCGATGGGAAATACATAGAGGAGTTCGAGAATGCGGATTTCGGGACGAAATCCAAATAAGTGGGGGAGACTTGTAAGACCCGCATCCTGATTATAACATATACTTAAAATAAGAGTGTTAGGAATTATATGATCATTGGTAGTTATAAAGCTAAGAAAAACTTTAGTTACAATTTCATATGAAAATCAGCATTTTGTGTCGTTTTTAGAAAAATCATAATTAATTCTAGAAAAATCGTTTGGACCTCAAACCAGTGCAAAAAGTTTACAAATTGAGTCTAGTACAATTACCAAAAATAATAGTAAGCTTGAAAATGACATTATCTATGGTAAAAAATGCAATCTTTACTGATTAGTTCGGAATTGACAGATTAGATAGTCTGTTATCAAAAATTCATAATAAATCATAGAAAAATCGTATAAATACGTAAAATACATCCCTGGAAAGGTATTGAGATGAATTTTCTGCATATCAAATAAAAACGTGAATTTAATGGGTTTAAGATCGGCTAAACCAGTCTTGAACAGACTGCTTCTAGAAGGGCTTTAATTTCAACAAAGTTATATTATTAAAATCTTTTGTCAAAAGTGTCATGCCATTTTTTATTCAATAATTCAAGTATAAATACCCCCCAAAACATCCCATAAACCACACCAACAAATCTCAATCCAATATATAGAGGTTTCTAAGCTCTAGAGTGTAAGAAGTGAGCGGAAGGAAGCTCAAAAGCCTAACGAAGAAGTTATAGGTTCCGACGACTGGTCATAAGGTAACTACAAACTTTTCTATAGCTTAATTAGGTATTGTAAAATAGTTTTTGTTAAGAAGTAGAATATTTAATAAGTATAGCATATGTTATATTATACTAATTTCTAACAATAGTAAACAAAAACCTTAAAATGTCGTTATTATAACAATTCGTAATTTCCGAAAATAATACCGATTGATTTACTTACGAGGACGGTGACTAGGCCGATTACTTGGGATCTGGTTGTTGGATTTTCCGAAAGGCTAAAATGCTGAAAGGATCCTGCCACCCCATCTAATCTTCTACCTGGCCGTTCTTTACTTGATAAATCATGGAGTATCATATTGGAATTATTGAAGGGTTTAATGATGCGACTATAATATCGTTAAGGATTAAGAAATGATAGATTTCTTATTATGTTAACAGTTAAAGTTGAAGGAAATACAAAGCCGAGAAAGATAAACGATATAGTCAACTATAATCAGGTGAGTCTTCTCACTATACTATAGGTGATATTGCATGCGTAGGAAGGAAGATATGTTAGACTAAGGTGATCTTACCTGTTATGATAATTGTATGAATTATTGCTATGATAATGATTGTTTGTGGACGGAACGGGATAGCCCGCGAGCCAATAGGCGGAACAGGAATAGCCTGCGAGTCATTAGACGGAACGGGAAAAGCCTGCGAGCCAATAGGCGGAACGGGAATAGCCTGCGAGTCATTAGACGGAACGGGAAAAGCCTGCGAGCGATAAGACAGAACGGGAACTGCCCGTGAGTCTTTAGCGGAACAGGGATAGCCCGCGAGTCTCACAGACATATGAATGGTTATGATGTGTTGTATGTTATGTGATGGATCGTATGGTATTTTGAGGAACTCACTAAGCTCCGTGCTTACCCTTTCCCTATATAAACTACTGTTTCAGGTACATCAGGTACAATGGATGGCAAGGCGTGACGTGTATACACTGTGCTGCTTCATTGGAGGACTGTTTTTGAATTAATATTCCGCTATATTGTGATTTCGTTAACTTCTATTAATCCTGGGGTGTTTTCATTAAACTTATAAGTTATGGAATTTTATGAAAATTAATTAAGTGGTTTTTCTTATATTGAAGTGTCCGTTTATTTTTTTTTAAATTTTACCCTAAAATTTTGGGATGTTACATAGTGTTTATTGACGATATCTTAATTTATTCCAAGAGCCGGGAGGAGCATAAACAACATTTACAGTTGATTTTAAATCTTCTTCGTAAAGAAAAAATGTATGCAAAATTTTCGAAGTGAGAGTTTTGGATGCAAGAGATCCAGTTTCTTGGTCATGTGATAAATAGAGAAGGAGTTAAAGTGGACCCTGCCAAGATAGAAGCAGTGATGAGTTGGGCACCACCCAAAAATCCGACTGAGGTTCGGAGCTTTTTGGGACTAGCTGGCTATTACCGACGATTTATTGAGAAATTTTCGAGTATTGCCTTGCCCTTAACAAAGCTGACCAGAAAGACAGAGAAGTTTATCTGGGCTGAAGCACAACAAGAAGCTTTTGAAAAACTGAGACAGGCATTATGCGAAGCTCCGGTGTTAGCTTTACCTCAAGGTGTGGAAGACTTTGTTCTTTTTACCGATGCTTCACAGATCGGTCTTGGATGTGTATTAATGCAAAGAGGGCGAGTAATTGCGTATTCGTCTCGACAGCTAAAGCCTCATGAGCAAACTTATCCAGTACACGATTTGGAGTTAGCCGCCATTGTTTTTGCACTAAAAATATGGCGACATTACCTTTATGGTGTGAAGTTCCAGATATATTCAGATCATAAGAGTTTAAAATATCTGTTTGATCAAAAAGAGCTGAATATGAGACAACAAAGATGGATGAATCTTTTGAAAGATTATGAGTGTGAAATACTTTACCATCCTGGTAAAGCAAATGTAGTGGCAGATGCATTAAGCCGAAAAGAACCACCTATTCGAGTCATTTCAGCTCGGATGGGAGTGGTTAGTAAATTACCAGAAATGATTCAATGTGCTCAGAGAGAAGCCAATGACATGAAAAGTGAGAGAATGGTTGGCTATGTAGATAAGCTAGTTGAAAATGCACAAGGAGTGAAGACTTTTCAAGGACGAGTATGGGTCCCGAGACACGGAGAAACGAGACAGCTGTTACTTGAAGATGCACATTGTACACGATATTCAATCCATCCAGGTAGTACAAAGATGTATAGAAGTTTAAAGCCGTTTTACTGGTGGCCGGGAATGAAACGTGACGTTGGGAGATATGTGGAGAAGTGTCTGACTTGTTTACAAGTCAAGGCAAATCATCAGAGACCATATGGGTTAGTTCAACCACTACCTGTACCGAAGAAAAAGTGGGATGAGATTTCTATGGACTTTATCACCATGTTACCCCGAACACCACGAGGGTTCGATTCTATATGGGTAATTGTTGATAGATTGACCAAATCAGCGCAGTTCATTCCTATACGAGAAGATTATCAAGCGTCCAAATTAGCAGAGATCTATCTTAAGGAGGTGATGAGACGACACGGAGTACCAACCTCTATAGTCTCCGATCGTGATAGTCGTTTTACTTCTCATTTTTGGCAAGGTTTTCAAAAACATTTGGGAACTAAAGCCTTAATGAGTACGGCTTATCATCCGCAGACTGATGGTCAAACCGAAAGAACTATACAGACGCTAGAAGATATGCTTAGAGCTTCGGCGATTGATTTTGGAGGTAGTTGGGACGACCATCTACCTTTAGCCGAATTTACATATAATAACTCATATCATTCTAGTATTCAAATGGCACCCTTCGAAGCGTTATATGGGTCAATGTGTAGAACACCATCATGTTGGTCAGAAGCGGGAGAGAAGCCACTAGCGGGTCCCGAGATTATAACAGAAACTGAGGCAAAGATAAAAAGCATTCGCGAGCATATGAGAGTTGCTCAACAGCGTCAAAAACAATATGCAGATAAACGAAGAAAACCATTGGAGTTTCAAATTGGAGATATGGTAATGTTAAAAGTGTCTCCATGGAAGGGAATTATTCGCTTTGGTAAACGTGGCAAGCTAAGTCCACGGTTCATCAGACCTTTTCGTGTAATTCAACGAGTAGGAGCAGTAGCTTATAAACTCGAGCTTCCTGACGAACTACGGGGAATTCATAATGTATTTCACATTTCACATCTTCGTAAAACCTTACATGATGAGTCGACACGAGTTTCATTGAAAGATATCCAGTTAGATCGTAAACTTCAATATCAAGAGCAACCGGAGAAAATTTTAGACAAAAAGATCAAGAAGTTGCGAAATAAAGAGATCGCAGTAGTTAAAGTACAATGGCGACATCATAGAGGCACAGATGTTACTTGGGAAGGCGAAGAAGAAATGCGGTCAAAGTATCCCTTTCTTTTTCAAGAGATTCCGAGGACGGAATCTTCTGAAGGGGGTAAGAACTTGTAATACCTTAATTTTAATTTATATAGAGTTACGTTAAATATATATATATATATATATATATATATATATATATATATATATATATATATATATATATATATATATATATATATATATATATATACGAGATTTGATAAGTTAAAACATGAGTTAATATATCTAGAAACTAATATACTAAAAGTAGGATGCTAAAAAGAGTAAAAAGAAACAACTTGGATGTTTAAAAAGGTCAAAACCGGGTCGAGTATAGCAACCCGGGTCGAGTTAAAGTGAAATAAAAATGGAAAAGTATCAAACAGGGTCGTGTTATACAACCCGGGTCGTGTTCGACTGGAACCCGGGTCGGGTCGAGAAAACCGGAGCGGGTTGCGATAAAATCAAAACGGAAGTTTGCGTATTAAAACCCGGGGCGGGTTGATCAGCCCGGGTCGGGTTGCGGGTAAAAACCCGGGGCGGGTTTGACAGCCCGGGGCGGGTTTCGGTGCAGCTATAAATAGCAATTTCGTCTCATTTGAACCATTTACGAACCCTAAACACTCCTAGGCGATTTTTGAGAGCAAGATGCATAAAATTAGCCACTTTGATCGAGGGTTTCACTTAGGAAAAGGTGGAGGAAGTTGGATTAACACCCGAATCACGTTTCTAAGATCTTGATTTCAAGGTTAGTGAGTTTGATTTCTAGGGTTTCAAACCCTAGATACTCAAATCCGAGAATATACTTTGAATTAGCTTATATATTGTTAGTAGGTTGTTATTGTATGTTGAATTGAGTCTTTGTTGTGATTATTATGAAGTTCCAACGGTTGATTTAGTAAAAACCCCGCAAAGCTTGAGGTTTTGAGTTAATAGTGCGTGATGTTCATAGTTTGTGATCTTTATTAGCTATGATTCTTGATCTAATGAGTTAGATGTGGTTAAATTGTTTTGAGAATGTTGAAGTATGATATGTGATGTTGTTTTGAGCAGATTCACACAGGAGGGAAAGAGATACACGAGGCACGGGTGGACCACAGACTGAACAGACATCAGGTGAGTAGTTATAATTCAATATAAATAGTTTGATTATAACTAAATTGACTTATTACACATCTTAATTGGTTGAGACAACCAATTAACATGAATTAAACGAGATTGAGAAATTATTGTTAATCTGATTGCTGAGCTTGATTGAGTATACCAAATGACTGAGATAGTCATTGAAATAGAGAGCAGTAATTTGAGTTGTAGAAATTGTGATAATTATTAGATACATTTCTAAACTTTTATAATTTTTCTCACTGAGCTTAATTAGCTCATGTAAATAGTTATATGTGGTGTTATAGGTGACAGAGGTAAGAAGATTGCTGAGGGATGATCCGACTGGACATGGGACTTGACTTTTGGACTAGTTGTAAACCATGATATACTTTTTGTATAGTTTTGTAAAAACAGTCTTTTGTAACCCAGTTTTTGGGACACGTTTCTTATGTACTTGTTCTTTTGATAACTACTTGTACTGCTGTTGCTTAATCTTGATTACACCATGAACCATTTTGGTTATTTTGAGTAATTATTGGTGTAATTCAGAGATAAGAAACTGGGTGTTACAGTAGTTTAGTCTTTTTACATGTATCAAGGACCAATAGTGCAAGATTTTTGCAACTATGGGAACCATCAGTGTGAAAATAAAAAACTTGGACAATAATTGAAAAAAGTGGTAAACCACGGGGACCAAAACTGTAATTTACTCATTTGATTTATTTTTTTGAGTTCTTTTTATTATCATTATGGCAAGTCAAAACATAACGTATAAGGCTATGGGGTATGCTCGAGGACGCACCATGTGTTCCTCACCACCTTAGCTCGGGGACGAGGCAAACAACCCCTTATGCGTACTGCGTCTCCCACCGTCTCTACCGACGCAACATGGAACGGTTTTGTGACCGTTGGAATGTCAAGGTTGGGGAAAAAAAATAAAAATTTAATTGCCAAAATTTTAATTTTTCACCACTATAAATACCAAACAATATTTACACACTTTCGACACACAATTCTACCTATCAAATATTCTTCTATACACTATTATATCAACAAATATTTTACACGCCTCTCTAAAAAAAATGGATAAAAATCCAAACACCCCACCCCCAACCAAAATCCCAACTATAGTCCGTTCCGAGTAAACACAACTCCGGTACGATTCGTTGAATACAATGCTACATTCACGGGCTCACCACAACCATACCCACCACCACCAAACCAATATGCTCCACCATATCACCGCCATACCAATACCTACCACCCAACCAATACCCACAATTTCCGTTACAACACACATTTCCACAATCACCACCATCACGATCTCCACAACTGTTAGTGTATCCCAAATTGATGCGACACGGTCTTATAAGTGTGTATATATGTTGGTGTCTTGCCTCTCTCTACAAGGGCTCTTTTGGAGAGATAATATTATGCTCCACATATATTTACATGGTATCAGAGCCGGCATCCCGCACCCAGTAACCTCATCGAGCCTACGTCTCTGAGGGGGAGTGTTAGTGTATCCCAAATTGGTGCGACACGGTCTTATGTTGGTGTCTCGCCTCTCTCTACAAGGGCTCTTTTGGAGAGATAATATTATGCTCCACATATATTTACAACAACAACATTTACCAACGAGTTTGTCTTGGAAATGCAACCATCGGAATCGGCGAGGCAGAAGTAAAATTCTTCGCGTAATAAAACAAAAACCGCATAACAAGGTCCTAAAAATTGGATACCTAACGAAGAAGTTGTATTGACGAAGGTTTGGATTGCTATTTCCACTTATGCCAAAAAAGGAAATAGCCAAAGTATTAGCGGCTCGTGGGGACGAATTTTAGCTCATTTTAACGAAGCAATGGGTCGAGGAGCCTACCGGAACAACGACAGGCTAATCGGTAGATAGAGAAAATTACGAGCGGCTTGTACCAAAGTAAACAGCATCTACAATAATTTGGTCAACCAACATTGAAGCAATGAAAAGTCAATTTAATGTTTTCCATACCGCTTTTGATCAATACACTCGAGATACCGGCAAACCTTTTGCACAATTGAAATATAGTGTGTTATGGACCTCTAAATAATATTCTATTAAGAATAGTATAGTGGTGGTACGAGTCAAACCCAAGAGAGTCGGGATTGTATAAACCTCTTGCCAAGTTTTCACACTTCTAGAGATGGGACACGAAATGAAAAGTTCAAGGGGGGATTTTCCAAGTCGCTTGAAATATAGAACAAGTATGCAATTGTAACCGGGACAAAAACAAACATGCATCACAAGTATAAAACTAGGAATAGCATTGTAATCATATAAAATGTATGCACACCATGATATGCACACCACAATGGTCAACTAGTGATTAATGCTATAATAACCAAGAGTGGTGTTTTACATCCTTTTGTTGGTTCTCTACTCTATAGCAGTTTGATTGAGTTTTCTTGTCAAATCTTTCAAAAGAAAAGTATTTCTATGTTGTTACTAACAAAAATTTCCAAAACAATTGAAAATACATATAACTTTACTTGAATAAGTACCGAAATATAGTAATCGGCTAAATTCCAATATAAAACCATGATAAGTGACTAAATTTCGAGACTAAACCAAAATAATTTGATAACTTCAAATATTCATTCCAAGATTAAATAATACAAATAAAAGAAAGATTTCCGACTAAAATTCGAATATTATGAGACTTAGCCACACGTATTAACTAAAATCTACATAATTACAAAAATAATAAGTAAAATTGGAAATTATCTACTAACTAAGAAATGGAATTAAATTATGTAATTTGAAAGATGAAGGATTATGAAAACAACAACATAAAAACTCTATTTATAGTGATAAATGGCCTTGGATTGACTTCTTAGCAGATTTAAGAAAAAAGGAAGACCCATGTTTGATCATCAAAAAGACAACTTGCTAGTAGATTCGTGCATGTGCACTACATTGACACGAGTTCCCCAAGGATTATTGGACTCGAGTCGAGTGCTTTTGGAAAGTACATTGCCCTTTTGGCATGACTCGACTCGAGTCATTGTGCCTTGAAGGGACTCGACTCGAGTGTGTCTCCAGTTTAGAGCTTTTCTTCCAACTTCTTCAATCTTGGTCTGATTTCCGTGAAAATCGACGTGAGACTCCCTCTTGATATATCTTTTAGGTTCCAAGACTCAAAATACCTGCAAAACATACAATTCATGCAAACAAATGGTATTGCTCCAAAATAACACCATTAGTATGAAAACATGCATAACACACGTTTTTAAAGCGAAATACAATGTCGAAATAAGAAAATAAACGTGCTAAAATGTGCATATTTATGCACCTAACAAACATCCACAAGCTTAAACCTTTCTTTGTCCTTAAATAAAACAAGAAAGGTTTAGGCTAAGGGATAAAGCGAAGGAAATAAAAAAGAAGTAAAAACCTTTTGCAGCAAACTACGCCAACATCAATACTAGCAACATAATGTTTAACATGCCTCCCTTGTATTCGTCAAGCATTTCGCAATCGTGAAACAGTAGACTGTACTAAGAAACATTTATTCGTTAAAGCAATAGCATAACTACGTCATTTTTCGGATATAAAACTAGTCTCACGACTTGCACTACCTTTAGCAAGGATGACACAATACAAAGTTACTGCTCATAATTGTTCGCTCTTCTCATATATATGCACACATGTCGCTGATTGCGACTCACAGTTATCTTCCATCATCAACCACTCGTTTGTGAAATAAGGGTTGTATTCACACTCGGATAGTGTACTAGGAGTTGTGCTAATATGATTTTGCCTCAATTCTCAAACTGACCACATTTGTCATAACTTATCCATAAGATGAATGATCTTCCAAAAATAGAGTAAAAATCAATATTTATAACTCGTTAAACTGAACACAAATAAAATTGGAAATTAAGCACACAAACATTAAAGCCGTGTTTTATCTAAAATGACTCAAAAATTTTAGATAAAACTTAAATCTTATGGAAATTTCTTGAAAGTAGACAAAAAGAATGGCGCATGCTTGGAAAACCTATTTTAGGAAATAAATTCACATTTATAGATCAAAATTTCAATTCATTATCTAAAACATAAACACAAAATAACAACATATTTTTGAAAAACCATTTATTTAAAAGTTCACAATTATGGATAAAAATATGAACTTTTATTCAAACATTTTGAACAAGCATTGTGTTTTATTAAAATTTTGGTGAAAAAGCCCTTTTTAGTTTGTTTATTAGTTTTGTTTTTATTTTCTTTTTTCCTTTTCTTTTTATTTTCTTTTTTCTTTTTCTTTTATTTTTATTTTTATTTTTATTTATTTTTTATAAAACCAACTTTTTAGAACCAAACATAAACAAAATATTTCTGGAATTTCACAATTTGTTTGACTCAACTTACAAAAGAACATAAAAACTTTTTTGCTTTTGAAATTAATGTTAAAGAATGAATAAAAATTTCAAACTATTTTCAAAAGGACCGAAATAGTCAAAACCAAAATGGAAGATCATGTAATTGACGGGTTATGTGCAAATGTATTGGTCAAAGTATGAGCACGGAGGCAAAACCTGTAGTACTCACCTAGTCGATTGGACACGTTGAAGGTCTCACGGGTAGCTCTACTTTGTATTGCTATACTTGTTAAAAACAAATTCGGTTAAAATTAGTGCTTTATAATCCATCATACATGTGTATACTAAGTACATTTAACAAACAAAGGTTACTCAATAAAATCCAATTTTTCACAAAACAATTTTTTTCCGAATGCAACGTAAATAAGCAACCACAAGTCCACAATTATATTGAAAATGGAGATATAACATGATTTTACAATCAAAGGTGTTTATCGAGGTAAGAAGAATGAAGCAATAAAACAAAATGTTTTTGATATATATTTTTTTGTTTTTCAAGATTTTCTATAAAAAGGGAAAAAATACAATAAAATCTAAATACAACAAAAAATAATATAGAAAGAAAAATACAATGACATTGTATACCTACACAAACTTAGAAATAAGAATTGTCCTCGATGCTTGCCGAGGACCTACTGTGGACGTGTTGGTGGCGGCTGGTGCATGGTCCACCGATAGACTTGCTTCATCATCCTAGCCATCTCTGGATTGTGTCTATGCTGCTCGGACAAACTTGTCGAAATCCATACGTAAACCATAGTAGTTGTCGTCAATATGGACGACATCTTCCCTAAGCTGCTGATATCTTCCTGGAGGGATCTGTAGTTACCCCTCCCTGTTGCATTGGGGGCGTCTTCTTCCTCGTCTGAATCCTGTCCTCCCCTAATGTTAGAGGGACTTGTCAGTTCGTGTTGTTGACAGGATTAGCTAAGACTAGGAGATGCTCGTCTTCAGATCAGATCAGTAGGTATGGTGTACGCCGTTAACCAATCGTCCAAGTGTAAGAGTTGCCTGCAGGATAATAAATTTTCATAATTTTGAGAATATCTCGTGCCAGTCTGGTCTCACCTTCCACTCTATCCATCCATGCTATAATTCTGGTACCCAAGGATCTATGTTTGACCAGGAGGGTAATCAACCCTCCGTAATTAATGGATCTCCCATGTGCTGCTTTGGCTGACTTTTATCAGCCTGTCACAAATGAATGCCCCAAAATTCAGTCTTTGTGGGTAATTATAAACCATACACCATAAAAGTTGTAATACCCTGGTGGTGATCGTGCTTGTCTCCGGCATTGGGAATATGATTGATGCCATGACTCGGTGTACTATTTTTAGCACGGGGTGTCTGATATAAGAAGCCATTGCGTTCTTTGCCTCATATCGCTGCTGGCCAGTAATTTCCCTCTAGAATAGGACATTGTTCATATATATTTGTGTCCCTCGTCTATACGAGCCAAAGTTGAAATCCGTTGGGTGTTGACAATTTGACAAATTTGATCCTCTGTCAAGCTACAATCTTTATTGTTTAGCCTGAAATTTAGAACACCATGATCAAGGTAAACAAAAAGGGTTTATACCCCCTTGAATACTCCAATGTTTTGTAAAGTATCCACATTACAAATTTCTGGGGTACCGTCATCTGATACCCATGATATCGGCTGGATTTTGCCTTGGTGAACCGTCATCATGTTGATGTCGGGAGCTAGGAGCATCATTCTTGGACCTCTTTATTTCGGCATGTGATATGAGCCTAGAAAGCCATGGATTTCTGGACAAAAAACAGTTAACAAAAAAATATACCCAAGTTACAAATTATGCATAAATTTGACAACAATTAGCACTAACTCGTTGTTCTACTATACAGTCCAAAATATCACAATCACCGTCCACAACTAGATTTAATCCAAGACCAAAAAAATTGTCACAAATTGGCAAAAATCACCGAACTAAGTTTTTGGGTGAAATTGATGTTTCAAAGCTCAATTTCACATCACATTGCACATCCACAAGTTTGAATGTGTGATGGTTCAAAATATTTCATCCAATTCAACATTTGGGTTCAAATTAAGGTTTATGGGTGTTCTTCCCCAATTTTGGTGTTTTGCCCTAATTCCTTACAAATCCACATCATACACGCAAGATAACATCATAAAAACAGTAATACATGCTAGAAATTAACAATTTTCAAACAAAATTCAACAATCTAAGAGTTTTTCAAAAACTAGGTTTTGGCTCAATCGACTCACTTTCGATAGGGTTTGGCATATAGTATGTCAGAAAGATGTAAAATAGCACGATTTTCATACATTTGGAGTTTAATCGGTTGGGAATGGTGGCCCTTTTTCAATCAAGAAACATAGAGCTGTAATAAACACAGATCATGTAGTTGCACACAAACTTATGGTGCATGATTGCTTTGTTAATGCTTTCTTTTACCCCCAATAAGGAATTCAAACAATGGTTCCATTTGAGTAAACCACTATTCCTATGTATATCTAATGATTTGGAATAGAATTATGAATTCTTTCGGTTGATATGGGATACTAGAGGTAGACGGGGATTTACTATGCATCAAAAGTGTAGGGTTGCACTTCATCCTTTGGCGTTAAGCATCACCGTCGACACAAAGAATAATTATTTAAAGACGCCTTATAGAATAGCATGGGAATGTACGTATTTGTTTGTAGAATATGTTATCGAGCTTTATGATAATATATATTTTCAGAATCCTATGAAAAGTGACGTCTAACAATTGTTTAGCACATTGTCTCCCAGAAATGCTTGGAAGCCTTTATTGTTCGCATCCGTATGTGGAAATATTTTCAAATGTATGGAGAGGCCAATTCACGTGAGGTGATCATGGATTCCCGACGATGATACTAGAAGCAATGACAACACATGGTCTTTGGTTTTGTCATGCATTCTTAGGTGTTGTTGCGTTGAACAACAAAATAAATATTCCTAATGAGTCGCTAATATTCAATGATACTCTGACTGGAAAACATTTGACTTACCGTTTATAATGAATGAAAATGATTACAAGCATGATTATTACCTTTTTGAGGAATATATCATAAGTACTCTACATAATGTCAAAGAAACAATATACATAAGATGAAATTATTTTCAAGGTAGCGCAACAATAGGCAAGGAAAGATATCGAACGGACTTTTGGAGCTCTTAAGAAAAAATGGCACATAGTGCATTTATATGGGATAAGGAAAAAATAATCAATATAATGTACGATGGTATCATATTACATAATATGATAATAGAATAAAAGGGTTGAGCTATCTATATGTATAGTCTGAACAATGCACTTCATCCGCAAGCAGAATTTGTACTCGATAGCCATAATATTTCTCAAGCATTACGAAAATACATAGCAAACTCACAACAATCTTCACCAATATTTTACGAAGTGTATACACACACACACACCATATTTAGAATGGTAACAACAACGATGAAGATGCTGATTGTAACACCCCCTTTTCAAAACTCATAGTTTAATACAGTTTACAATATATTTTACAATACATGACTTGTAAAAAGTCACTTCAATTTTTTTTTTCAAATTTATTCATACGGGGTATTACAGACTGCACTCAAAAGCCATAATTTAAACTTATCTGTATATTACACTGGTCCCAACTTCCAAAGCTTATGAAGTAGTCTAGCTCCTGCTCTTCTCACCTAAGTACATAGCATTTTAAAACAAACAATACGTGAGACATAAAGCCTCGTGAGTAATATGGGTTTTAGACCCAAAACATTCTTACTTAAAACTTGTAATACAAAACAAGTAGAACACTTAAAACTGGTTTCCATAAGAAATTTCAAAACTGCTTTCTTTCTTACTTCCAAAGACCAACTGAAACTTATGAATTAGTTTAATTCATTTTACCAACTCCCCTTCACTGGACGGAACAGATCCGCCCGCAAGGTTGTGCTATTTCTGTCTCCCCTTCATGGATTGGAACAAATCCAACCACAAGGTTGTGCTAAGCTAGAAAACTACTTCACTACGGGAGGTACCATCCCAATAGTGTCTTCAGACCTCCCGATTATGTGGGTGGTCCTAATCCGGACAACTGACTCTTATCACTTTCTTTGCTTTAATTTCTCATTTCATTACTTCCTTCACTTCATCTCAAATTGGTCAAACATAAAAACAACTCATATCAAACTCAAACTTATAAACTCTTTGACTTACGTTCAGAATCACTTTGAATACTAATTTCAATATCTTAAGCCCGCATATGGGGCTTCTTTCAAAATAGTTTTAAAACTGAACTTCTTCTGAAGTCTATTTTAGAACACTTAGCTCATACATAGAACTACTTTCAAAACTGTTTTCAAACTTTAGCATTTGAAATTATTTGAAAATCTCGTTTTCTGAAAAACATCAGTTTGCTATGTACTAGGAAAATCCACACATACTCACCTCGACTAGTTAGAGAAGTCTAACTAGAACTATCCCCGTCCTCGTCTCTCCTATTCATTGCCCTTTTACTTCTTAAGTACCTAAGAAGTTTATTCACACTATTAATAACATGTTATACTTTAACAATATGTAAGGACTACTTTGTTATGTTCCACTAGGCTCATATCACAATATTTTTGTGATATTCATCCCTTAACACACCTTTTTACTTATTCTTATTATCTTTTAAATGACATTTTATTGACTATTATACCCTTGGAAAGTCACATACACAATTTAGACTCATTTTTCATGTTTTCATGCTCTATAACACTTATGGGATCAATTGGAGACCAAGGCTACAAGGCTAGGGGCAAAAATAGGCTCTTTACCCCTCACCAGAGGGTTACACGGCCGTGTAACTATACCCATAATAGTTACACGGTCGTGTAACTCTCCCAAACCCTTCAAACTTCGAATTTTGCACTAAAAGTCATGTATCAGGCTCGTTTTAACTCCAAACTTCACCAAATTTTGACCATAGGTTCTATTGACCCTTTATTATATTAAGAACATGTTTTCACTTCTATTAAGTCTTATTTAGTCCATGACTTAATGATTAAGACCATAGGATGTCACAAGAGCTCTAAGGAAGCTCATATGTGAAGGGTTTTAAGCAAATCTATGAACTAAAACCCTAAGTTCACATGCAACCTATGAGGATCTATGTTTTCTACTATTGAACATATAAATATTTCCTAAAAGGGCACAAGAAAAATTACTAAAGAATAAAATCAGAAAACTAACCTTTTAGTTGTTTCTTGCAAGCTAAGCAACACAAGTGCCTTGCCTCAAATGAAGTCACACCCAAAACTAGGGTTTTCGAAAGTTCCAGAGAGAGGGAAGAGTGGAAAAAGTCGTGGCTTTTATGGTGCCTAGGGGTCTCTATTTATAGTTTCCAAGTGGCCACCAGATAAGCCTTTAGAGATAAACCTTTTTGAATTCAAATAAGATAAACCTTTATCAATCAATTCAAATCTATTTATCCTAACATATAATAATCGAAATTATGGATAATCCCTCCATAATTTTGTTGGCCACTTAAACTACTACAATTGTCACTTACTCAACTATTGAATAATTACAATTCAGCCCTTGCTCCTTTAATTAATCAAATTAATTCCAATTAATTCCAGATTAATTTCTAATTAATTAATATAGTTTCTAATTAATATATTATCACCATAATATATTAATAAACTATTTATTTTATTTCTATTGATTTATTAATCATATAATAAATCAATCTTTCTCTCTTTTGGATTTTCTGCTAAACCTCTAGCCATGAGGGCAACCCAAATGGACTTTGCTACTATCAATTATGTAAATACAAATTATTAGTCATGGCTTAGACACCTAATCCAACAGTCTCCCACTTGGATAAGTCTATGACTATAATTACTAATTTATCCTCTAATTGATCAGCAAACTGTAGCTTCCTAGAAACTGCTGTCGAACTCTGACCCAGTCAGTTCTGTCCATAGATAAGTGATCATATGATCCTTCGTCCAACAAGATATTTTCAAACACGAGACATGGATTGAGATCAATCTCTGTCCGATACTCTGTTTCCCGATTTTCGATTCTGCTTATGACTTTAGGACTTCTAATTGAACACATCAATTTAGTCTAGGCTGGCCAGCACTTTAGTCAACTTCAAAAATCATCGAGAGGCCTACAGATATATGTTTCCCATCAGGGTCAAAGAACGAATAAGCTTCGACTCATATGCTTGTGTCTTTTACTTATCAAAATCGTACACAACAATACGTTTTATAACATCGAGTTACCGAAACGTTTACGCATTATCAATGCACAACCGACTCGCAAATTTCAACTCATATGTCTCTGCTTCAAGATCATAAGATATTATCGTCTCAATATTGCTCGTGATGTAATCCATGAAACAATCTATTGAGCGCGGGTTTATCCAATACTCAAATCTCTATTTCTAAGTACTCATGAATGTTGTAGCAATCCTATTGCAATGTCTAACTGCTTAGACAGTCTACAAACCAATTCATGACAGTCTTGATTCAATACTTACTTCCTAAAGTATGAGCGACTGTGGACCTTTTTGAATAATTAAATTATTCGGGAAGTAAAACATGCGAAAGCGAAACATAAAGATCTGACTGGCAGCTACTCCTGCTTATTACCAAGTCTCCACAAGGTAATCACCAAGTCGGATCTTGTCATAAACTATTATCGGTTTCAAGATTTCTTTTAAACTTTCAATTCTAATTTTATAGCTATGTCTTTATGAACCTTACACTCTTTCTATGTATCCAAAATATCTTATACTTATACACTTTATTGTAGATGATCCAATCGGATGCTCATCCGATAACATCTCAATATGTTATCCTATTAATTTCTCTCCTAACTCCATTCTGGTAATGTGTACTGTGACTTCTTACGGTTCTGGGGTCTTTAGCCTACTTGACTGCACCCTAAGACTATTTCGAGGTGTTATGATGTGCCGGTGAACCACACGCGCTCCATCAGAATACCAACGAGATTCTTTAACCATGAAGTCCTTTAACATCATGTCCTGACGTTAATAATTACCACTTTGGAAAACCTTTCAAATTAACCCTATCACTTTCACCCCAATCATTTCCCAATGAATTCTCACTTGAGTTCAAACAATCCATCCAGTATTCCCAGCCAGACAATGTCCTGAATCCAACTTACTATGCCCTAAGCATCAAGTCATCAGGACATGTTCATGACATTATGATCGATCCAAGAAACTTGTGGAACCCGATCCAATCTTATTCCAAACCCTTTCGGAATCCAAAGATTATTTATAATCCTTGTGTCATGATTTTCGAAAAACTATTTCCTTTCGGAGACTCTTCTCATGCATCTTGAATCTTATCAAGATCAGGCTTACAATGGCTAGGTCTATGCTGGCGATTTCATCTATCCAATAAATGTCTATGAATTACATGAGTATGTTGCACCTTCTTTATTTCTTTCATGCCAAGTCATCACACTTTGCAATGATAGGAAACTCCTTTCCTGTGGCTATGCATCTTGAATCTTATCAAGATCATATTGGCAGAGTTTTGATCTATCTCATAGATGTTCATTACCACTTGAGTATGCTGAATCTCTATCATTTCTTAATGTCAAATCACTACACTTTGTAATGATAAGAGATGTTTCCTAGAAACAATATGTAACCAACATACCGTCATAGGCAGATAACAACGATACTCCCACTGGCTTTGACTCTTTCGGACTATTCACAAAATCCAGACCTTCTGCATAGTTACTTGAACCCTTCAGGGTATTCACAAAATCCAGACCTTTTGCATATTTGAGAATCCGAATATCCTTTCTTGCGAGATTTCCCTGAGATGAATCTCGGGCCTATGTACCTTTGTATTGGCACGCTCTTTGTGAGTCCCTATTAGTGTGCTGATAAACCACACACGCTCCACTAACGACTCACACTGTGCCACGCAGAATCCTCTCGGATTTCATCTTATATTGAGAGTGCTTCTCTCGGAATCAATAGTTTGACTCTGAGTATCGACTCACTCAACCAGATGTTCTGTAAGTACATTTCTATCAATGCCGCTTTCTTTTGATTATTCAATTACTCCCACTGGTTGTTAGACCAGGTGTAAAATCAGTCAAATTTGTCACATAGACTGCGTCTCGCGCTAAGGTTCTCTTATATGGCAGCTATCGGGCTCACCAATGCTTCCAAGTAGTCGGATTGCTTATCCGTACCATCTTTAGTGTTTTACCACTAATCGGTATGTCACCCAGATCATAACTCCTTATGACGGTGACCAATACTACTGGTCAAGAGAATAGTATGTCAGGTTTAACAGGAATCCAATTCCTGGTCAAGGCCCAGTGATGATTAGAGGTTCTTTCACTTGGCTAATCATTGAACTCATTCAGGATTATTCTTACTCCCACTGTTTCCTTAGAATATGAGTCCTTTACAAAGAACTTTTCTTCTACAGTTACAGTCGGGATAGCCAATGAAACGAAAATGCTGATCAGGTACAGGCTAGTCATGAGGTTCGGATGAACGCTACTTGTAACACCCGGCTTTTAAAACAAAAACACCCCTGAAAATTTTTCATTTAAAACATAGGTTTTAGTACTTAAAACCATAAACAAAGGGGTATGTTTTAATAAAAACAGGTACAAGTGTATCAAGGAGTATATAAATATAATAACCTCCTTATAAGCCGGGCTGCTACTGACAGCATCTACAAGTCCTCTCCTTGAGTCACGGACTTTATCCTTACCCTTACCAGGGTTATGCTAACCTGCAGGGACATTTAACAAACGGTATGAGCTACAAAGCTCAGTGAGTAATCATTTCTGCAAATAACACGTATAAAAATACAATCATATATCTGTCTGGATATCAAATCCAAACTCCTAGCCTTACTGGCTGACCACATATCCCCTAGGATTTCACATCCTAATCTGTAGCCTTACAGGCTGAATCATGATAACCTGCAATTATCAAGTCACGTCAGTTATTTGCACATATAATCATGTCTAACCATTTCTGTCCCCTGTTTCTTAGTCACAATGGACTGCACTGTATATCATGGCTATTTAAGCCACACCCTGTGTCATAGCTATATAAGCTGCACCAAAACCTTATCAATATTTAAATCATAGCCCGCAGGCCGCACCAGCTGGGTTTAATAACCCGATGTCATAGCCAAAAGCCGCACCATATTCCTGTAACAATATCATAGCCAAAAGGCCGCACCATATACCTGTAACAATATCATAGCCAAAAGGCCGCACCAGTTGGATATAGCATCCAATATCATAGCCATATAGGCCGCACCAGTTGGATATAGAATCCAAAATCATAGCCATATAGGCCGCACCAGTTGGATATAGAATCAAAAATCATAGCCATATAGGCCGCACCAAATATCATAGTCGTATAGGCCGCACCGTTTATTATTTATATCATTTTATAATCATTTATGGCTCACGGCTCCGTTCTTGTCATTTCATTGACTCACGGCTTATCCGGTATTGCCTTTTCAAGATTTGACTCACAGCTCCGTTCTTGTCTATCGTAGACTCACGGCTTATCTGGTATTGTCATATTATTTCTGTTATTGACTCACAGCTCCGTTCTTGTCTATCATAGACTCACGGCTTATCTGGTATTGTCTTTCCAATGCATCTGTAAACTGTCAAGTTCTGTCCCCCAAATCTGTTTCAATCTGTAACAATCCAATCATCATATATCATATATGATATCAGTGAGATTACTCACCTGGATACTAGCTGCATTTAAATCCCGATTGTTTCTTGCCTTTGCGTGCACCACAACCATTTTGTCCCATACCTATTTATCCATTTCATATCAAATGATAATAGGTTAATAATCATCTAAATTGACTCTAATACATAAGAGTCCAATATTATGCAACTATAAACAATTCCTAGATAATAAACTTTACATTTACTATCTTTTTATGAATTTTACTATTCACCGAGGCATTCGAATCGATCTACAGTGCCCCCGAGGGGTCGAAAACTCAATATAAAAATTTTCCCAAACTTTTCAGACCATAACGAGTCTACGGTTCAAGTTTGAGCTAAATCGGACAAGCCAAACAAAAGTTAGCGTTTTAAAGTCCCTGTCTGGTGGGCGCACTGCGCCAGGTATCAGGCGCACTGCGCCTGGGCGCCCTGCGCCTGGGCAGAGCTCCTGATCAGTCGCGATTTGTGCACTGTAGCACGCAGTTTTGGCCTATTAAGTCCTTAATCCAGTTCTTAATCGTATGGGGTTTATTCCTAGGCTAAAACCTTACATTTTAACAAGGTTTTCAACCCTCAAAACCCACTCAATCAATCATATGAAGATTTAGGGTTCTTAGTTCTAACAACCCCAAAACTTCAAATTCATCAAAAATAACAATCTACTTCCATTTTCTTGAATTAAGTCCTCTTTTGCCTGACTTAATGGAAGTATTAAACCATTTAAACCACATAATCATAACTGAAATTTACAAATTTCAGTTTCTATAAAACCCATTAAGAACTTCTTCAAGAACTTGACTAAAAGGGCAATCTACTTACCTTAATTGCTTGGAAATCACCACCTTCCAACAATTGTTCCAAGTTCTTGCTTCAATTCAATGATTTCTTCAGAAATCGCACCTTCAAGGCTCTTCCCGTTGCTGCACAATTGGCCAGTCAAAGAAGAGAGTCAATCTCTCTATTTATACTTCCAAAGTTTACAAATTTGGTCCCTAAGTTCATTTTCTTGAACTTTGACCACAATAAATCAAGTTTTATGACATAAAACTTTCATTTCTTATATCTTTACCACAAGGAACAATATTTTTACACAATTGGTCCTTCACATGGTCAAATGACCAAATTACCCTTTTGTGGTAAAATGACCAAAAATCAGTTTTTATAACATTTTAAGTCCAAAACTCAAAATATTATTTCAAACCAAATTCTTTTCTGTCCAAAAGACCAAATTACCCTTCTAAGGTAAAATGACCAATTTACCCTTTTTATTATATTTACATAAAAAGAGTGTCTTGGCGTTACAAATTCTCCCCTCCTTCAAAAGATTTCGTCCCCGAAATCATACAAACAAGCGAGGGTAATTCTTTCTCATTACAATTTCGGTTTCCCATATCGTATGGAAACCTCTATGGTATTGCCTAAGCACTTAACCATACTAGTCTTCTTATTTCGCGGTTATATCACTGTTTATTGAACATTCCTCCGGTTGTCCCGGGTACCATAACTACTTATCTACATTCATTTCAGCATGGGGTATTCGTTGAAATTCATCATTCCATGTTCTCAGAACTATGAGACCCATAGAAAACATTACAATTATCTTGAAGTTCATCACAAAACTTCGTTCAGTACACCAAAATTCTTACTCTGTGGTATATATGGAAAGGTCCAATAAATGAGGACTTAACCTTCTTTTTGTCCCAAACATATTTTTAGTCTTTCCAAGGGATCTTTTGATTACCCCGTCATCCCTTATCTGGAATTTCAACGATTTTACTCTTTGGTTCATGTACTACCTTTACTGCTTCTTAGCCATTTTCAAACTTTCTCGTATTTGCCTAGTCTTTTCTTCTGTTTGAAGTACAATCTCGGGTCCAGCCAACGGCTTCTCCCCAACTTCAGTCTAGTAAATCGGCGTGCAACACGGTAGTTCATACAATACTTCTTACGAGTCAGTAAAACACTAGTATAATATCTATAATTATCTACAACTTCTACCAAGGATAAACGGTCTTCTTGTTTTCTGCTAGGGTCTGTTATGCAGATTTCAGGCATATCTTCTGGAGTCTGCATCATTATCTCGCCTCTTCTATCAATCTGTAAATCATATACAGTACTAGCATCATTATCTCGCCTCTTCTATCAATCTGTAAATCATATACAGTACTTGCTAGTACTTTTGAACTAATATTTCTAGGAATTAATGCTAAATTCAGCAAATAATTCTAGTGTCTCGACCCGAAACAGTCGACACCTGCAACGCATGTCGGCATATTTATCTTTCTATGTAGTTTTTCACTACTTTTCAATCTTAATTTCTTCCTTAGTCAGTACAAATCTACACTGATTTCATTAATCAACCTGCAATTACCCATATGGTGTCATACCCATGCGGTACTTGCAAAGACTTTATTACAAAGTCTATAATATTTTCGTCCCATTTCTTCTTTGGGACCCACAATGGTTAAATTTTCCGTATGTTTCTAATGATTTGACTGTAGTTACACACTAGTCAAACGCTTTTCACATATCTTTCAATGTCTTTCTTTAGCCCCGGCCACTAATACATAGGTTATATCATCCTACACAGTTTGGTACTGCCCCGGGCATTCTGCATATCTACCCAAATATACATCTTTTAAGGGTAGATTTCATATTTCACTTTGCTTTGGAACTCACATATACAACCCCAAGGGTTTTCAATCGCCGTGAGTTTCTAACTAGCTTCTTTCAGTAGCTAATCATTTATTCACTTTTCACGTTTTCAGACTTGCACACTTCTTCTTGTGCTACCCGAATCAACTCAGGTAATCAATTTGCCACACTCACGCATGTGGTTATATCTTTCAAAAGATACTCTTTCTAATTCAAGGCATCTATAATCACATCCGCCTTTCCGAGATGGTACAAGATTTCATAACCGAAATCTTTAAGTAACCCATCTATCTTTGCTATCTCATGTTTAGCTTCTTTTGATCAATTAAGTACTTCAAACTTTTATGATCCGTACAAACAGTAAGCTTTACACCACATCAGTAGTGTCTCCAAAGCTTAAATGCTAAAATCATAATGGCTACTGCAATATCATGTATCCAAAATCAACTCTGGATGCATTTCTATAATCCAGTTTATCTTCTCCGCTTAGCGAAAATGCTAACACCGGAGCTTCACACAAGGTTTATTTCAACCTTTGAAAAGATATTTGTGGTCTTTCTACCACTCGAACTTCTCACTTTTATTGGTCAACTTTAGTCAACTCGACAACAATCAAGGAGCAGTTTTCTACAACTCTCCTATAATAACCCGCCAATCCAAGGAACTACAATTTTAGTTAGATTCCTCAGGCGGTTCCCGTTTTATCACAGTATCATTTTCACTGACTCTATTTTAACATTTTCGGCATCAGTAATGTAACATCCTCTATCTAGGGTAAATAATTTATTGAATAAAAATAATGAATTTGATAATTATAATAATCATCTAAAAGTAAAATTAATTAAAATGTGAAGTTGAGGAAGTAACTAGTCTAAAATGACTTAATAAGGGTATAAATGGAAATTCCTCATATGGAGTTCAAAAATAAGGACTTAGATTGTAATAAATATTTTAGATGTGTTGGGGAAGGACTTCTAGTGCAATTATGACATAATCTAAAATCTGGAGGGATTAAGTTGCAAAAACTGAAAAAGGTGGGAGTTTAAGTTTGGGAAAAACCTATTTCTCTTATAGATCGAGATTTGAGAGAGAGAAGGTGAGAAGAGGGCGATTTTCAAGAGATTCAAGTGGAGAGGATTGTTTTTAACAAGCTCTAAGTGGTTTACATCAACCAATTGAAGATTTGAGGTAAGAAATCTAATATCCATGTTAAAAACCCACCATCTTGGGTAGATCAAGTTCAAATTCGGGTTTCATAGTTGGGGGAGATGAACTCTATGATCCCAAAGGTGTAGCATATGAATTCTTATGATTATCTCTTTTCAATGCAATGATTTCATGCTTGGAGAATCATTTGAATGTTGGTTGATACTCATAAACCCTAATTTTTAGGGAAAAACCCATCAATGGGTGAAATCTTAATGATTTGATCAACTTGCATCTTAAATGTGTTCTATGAAGAGCTTAAGTGTTCCTAGTGACTTCAATCCAATGGAAGAAGGAACCTCATGAATCATTGATCAATTGTTTGATTGGAATTGGACATTCCTTGATCTAAGCTTGTGAAGCAAATTGGGATTAGAACATGGATTTGATTCAATGAAGATGTTATTGGATGATTTTTTTGGACCAAATGATGGGTAATTTAGATAGAAATAATGTCCTTTTGATATCTAGAAGTTTGGGGTAGTATTAGACTTTGAATTGGACCAAAATGAAGTGAAAATGACCAAAATCGGAGCTGGAACTGGGTAAAGCACGACCCGTGCTGAAGGAGCACGACCCGTGCTGTTTGAACCCGTGATTTACACGACCCGTGTAATATATTACACGACCCGTGTAATTCGCTGACCAGGTTTGGGTACTTTTTGAGTTTGAGCTCTACGGTTTGGGCTTTGGGTTCTAAGACTTGAACTCATTTCTAGACAATGTTTAACTAAGATTTTACTCTTAATTAGTGAAGTTTAACTAGTCTAGAGCTATTGTAATGTTGAATATTATGTCTTGTAGGAGAGGAGTAATCGAAGTAAAGCAAAGAGTAACATACTACTTTGGGACGTAAGAGAGGTGAGTTACCGGGAGTACACATCCCCCTTTTAACTTGATGTTTTATTACAACTGTCATGCATACTTCTATGTGTTAAATGTTGCATAAACCTTATGTGTGCATAACATCAAAATGAGTCTTTTCAATGTAAATCTTATAAATTATACAAAGAGGTTTTGAGAAACATTTGGACATCCTATTTGTGCATTACATTACATGTAGGATGGGGTTTGACCGTGAGATGCCTTGATGACGAGTTTGGCCATTCTCTAAAACAAAGAGGGTGAGGAGTTTATATGAGTTTGACTCTTCTCTAAAACAAAGAGGGTGAGGAGTAGTTCCCGACATTAGGGAATTTGCATGAGGGAGTTGCTACCATCATGAGGCTAGTATAATGGCCACTAGTCTTAGTTTCAACCCATACGGGAATCAAGTATTATGCTCCGTGCGTTTGCTTGTGAACTTAGGTGGGTACCATTGAGGTGAGATGGACTTTATGAGATGGATATGGGTGGGGATAGTTGCATTGCATATGCATATCATGATTTTCCATTTTGAGAAAACTTTACGATGCTTTATCTTAAATCTATATAAGTATAATAAACATTTTCAGAGGTTGTCTCGGGTGTTAAGGTTATCCTTTCCACTCATAATGAGATAGTCTCGGGTAACTCACTAGGCATTTCCATTGCCTAACTGTTTTGATGTGTACTCAGGTTAAGGCTAGGAGTTTAAGGCGAGACGGAAATTCTAGAAGACCACGGGATGTGTGGCCATTTAAACCTTGTTTTGTACTTGAATTATGATACCTCCTCGCTATACATTATGAAACAATGTTTTGATTTTTTTTGGGACCTAATTCCGCGATGATGAAACTTCTTTTGAATTAATGAAGTTATTTTAGAGAACAAATGTTTTAATTATTAAACCCTAGCGAGGGGTGTCACAATTTGGTATCAGAGCATCGGTTTAAGTGAACTAGGTACTAGGATTAGTACTTAGACTTAAACTTAAGGTGCTCACGAGTGAGAGTTTTCCTTTAGTTAAATAATTGTATATTATAAGATTAATGTTCATCTTTCTCAGAATGGTGAACACTCGTAGCATGGTTCCGTCGGGTGAAGTTCAAGGGAGTGGGGCCGGTGATGAGGCTCAATCACAACCTATTTCCCTTGCTAGCATTGAGAAGATGATGCTTGACTTAATGGCCAAGCAGGAAGTAAAGATGATTGATAAGATGAAAGAGCTAATGGAAGACCAAGAAGTACGTTTGAGAGACGAGGTGAAGAACTTGTTTGGGGATAACACAGCTTCGGGCGGGCAAGATACAAGTAGCTCGTATGATAGCATGCAACATGGACCTCCTAGTCTCAATGTGACCCAAGACATGGTAGCACCAAGGAAGAGGTGTAGCTTCAAGGACTTCAACTCTTGCAAGCCACCTACTTACAATGGGACATTAGACCCGGTTGTACTACACAATTGGGTAATTGAGATTGAAATGGCCTTTTATGCTTGTCAATGCGGGGATGATCAACGTGTGAACTTCGCAATCACTACTCTCAAGGAAACGGCTCTTGAGTGGTGGTTGGAGACTAAGGAAATGATGGAAATGCATGTGTTGGAGAGCTTAACTTGGGATGTATTTTTGGAAAAGATGAAGGAGAGGTTTTGTACCAAGGAAGAGATCTGTGACCTTGAAAGGAAATTCCTTGACTTGAAGAAAGACAAAATGACCATCACTGAGTACAATGCCAAATTCCGAAAACTTTTGAGCTTTGCTAGAAGGTTGGCTCCGGATGAGGCCACTAAAGTGGATCAATACATGGGAGGTTTGCCTTGGAATTTTCGACTTAACTTCGAGGCTGCTACTCTTGAAGTTGCCATGAGAAATGCAAGAAAGATTGAGAAGACATTGGAAGAACGGGACAAAGAAAGACCCCAATTTGCAAACAAGAGAAAGGAAGGCCACGACTCACGTAGAAAAGGAGCAACCGAACAAAAGAAACTGAAATTTGATGGTAGGGGAAAGAGTGGTGAAGCCATATCCAAAGCTAAGGAATATGGTACATGTTTCAAGTGTGGTGAGAAAG
Source organism: Cichorium intybus (assembly GCA_023525715.1). Lineage (NCBI taxonomy): Eukaryota > Viridiplantae > Streptophyta > Magnoliopsida > Asterales > Asteraceae > Cichorium > Cichorium intybus. The sequence continues at coordinate 69,536,630 of CM042015.1, read as the reverse complement.
GACATTTCTCAAACGCGTGTCCTAAGGGTTTCAAGTGCTACCAATGTGGGGATTTCGGGCACAAGGCGAACGAGTGCACCACAAAGAGGAAGGAAGGTAGTGGAGGTGGGAGAAACGAAGCACCTCGAACTCGAGGAAGGGCTTTTCAAATGACTGAAGAGGAAGCTAGGGAGAAGGCAAATGTAGTGTCAGGTATATTTCTTGTTAACTCTCTACCCGCTTCTATGCTTTTTGATTCGGGAGCTACTTATTCCCATGTGTCACCTAATTTTGCAAAAAGACTACAATTATCTTTGCATAAACTTGAGTATGAGCTAGTGATAGATGTAGCGGGTGGTGCAAGCAAAATTGTGAGTAAAGAGATATCGCATGTAAACGTGGAGTGTAGTGGGGCGGAATTTTGGGTTGATCTCATACTTTTGGATGTTGGTGGATTTGATGTCGTACTCGGAATGGATTGGCTTGCAAAGTATGACGCTGAAATTCTATGTGGTAAGAAGATGGTGAGAGTGAAGACATCCGAAGGAGAACCGATTCTTATTTATGGAGACAAAAGAAGAGTGCCCACTAGTGTGATCAACGTGATGAAAGCAAGAAGATGTTTGAGGAAGGGTTGTCAATCTTATTTAGCGTATGTGGTAGACACCGTAAAGGAAAAGAAGACTTTGGAGGATATTGAAGTGGTACGAGATTATCCCGAGGTTTTCCCCGATGATCTACCCGGTTTGCCACCGGATCGTCAAGTGGAGTTTCGTATCGACTTAGTACCCGGAACCGCGCCTTTAGCCAAAGCTCCGTATCGTTTGGCACCCGCGGAATTGAAGGAGTTGATGACTCAATTACAAGAGCTTCTTGATAAAGGTTTCATTAGGCCTAGCTCTTCCCCTTGGGGAGCTCCAATTTTATTTGTGAAGAAAAAGGATGGCTCCATGAGAATGTGTGTTGACTACCGGGATCTCAACAAGGTGACTATCAAGAACCGGTATCCCCTACCTCGTATTGATGATTTATTCGATCAATTGCAAGGAACGGGTTACTTTTCAAAAATTGATCTTCAGTCGGGTTATCATCAATTGAAGGTAAAAGATGAAGACGTGGAGAAGACGGCCTTTCGAACAAGATATGGGCATTTTGAGTTTCTTGTAATGCCTTTCGGGCTAACTAATGCGCCCGCAGCTTTCATGGATCTCATGAATCGGGTGTGTAAACAGTTCCTTGACAAGTTTGTGATTGTGTTTATTGATGACATCCTCATTTACTCAAAGTCGGAGGCAGAGCATAAAGAACATTTGAAGATGGTACTCGAAACTCTAAAAAGAGAGAAGTTGTATGCAAAGTTTTCAAAGTGCGAGTTTTGGATCGAGGAAGTCCAATTTCTTGGGCACGTGGTGAATAAAGATAGAATTAAAGTGGACCCGGCAAAGATTGAAGCGGTAATGAATTGGGAGAAACCGAAGAATCCAACCGAAATAAGAAGCTTTCTTGGATTGGCGGGATATTATAGACGGTTTATAGAAGGGTTTTCCAAGATTGCATGTCCGTTGACTTCGTTGACCAAGAAGAATGAGAAGTTTGTATGGACCGACAAACAAGAAGATGTATTCGAGTTGTTGAAGAAGAAGTTGTGCGAAGCTCCTATTTTGTCCCTTCCGGAGGGCACTGAGGATTTTGCGGTTTACAGTGACGCTTCGGGTTTGGGAATTGGATGTGTTCTCACCCAAAGAGGAAAAGTTATTGCTTATGCGTCACGTCAGTTAAAAGAGCACGGGTTGAATTATCCCACTCATGATAAGGAGTTGGCGGCCGTGATTCATGCATTGAAGATTTGGAGGCATTATCTTTATGGCACTCAATGCAAACTCTTCACGGATCATCAAAGTTTGCAATATTTATTTAGTCAAAAGGACTTGAACGCGAGGCAAAGGCGGTGGATTGAAGTGTTCAAGGATTATGATTGTGAAATCCTTTATCATCCGGGTAAAGCAAACATTGTGGCGGATGCTTTGAGTAGAAAAGAAATTAGTGAGAAAAGGAGAATTAAAGCATTAAGAATTGAAGTGGTATCCACACTAGTTGACATGTTGAAGAGTGTTCAAGAAAAAGCTCAAGAAGAGGGTAACATTAAAGAAGAAAGACTTGGCAAGTCGGTGATTTTTGAGGAAAATTCTCACGGGTTGAAAACATTTCAAAGTCGTGTTTGGGTACCATTGTATGGTGGAAAAAGAGAACTAATTCTTGATGAGGCCCATAAGACCAAATATTCCATTCATCCCGGGTGTACAAAAATGTATATGGATTTGAAGCCTTTGTATTGGTGGCCGACCATGAAAGTGGATATTGCAAAGTATGTCAACAAGTGTTTAACGTGCTCTTTAGTGAAAACCGAGCATCAAAGACCTTATGGGGATCTCGAGCCGTTGGAGGTCCCGGAATGGAAGTGGGAAAAGATCACTATGGATTTTGTTACCAAATTACCGCGAACAAGAAGTGGTCATGATATGATTTGGGTCATTGTGGACCGGTTGACTAAAAGTGCATTATTTCTTGCGACGAGAGAAACATGGCCTGGTGATAAGTTTGCGGAACTATATAGGGATGAAGTCATTCGGAGGCACGGAGTGCCATTATCAATTGTGTCGGATCGGGACAGTCGGTTTACATCACATTTTTGGAAAAGCATGCAAGAGGTATTGGGAACCAAGTTATGTTTGAGTACGGATTATCATCCTCAAATCGATGGGCAAAGTGAGAGGACGATACAAACGCTTGAAGATATGCTACGTGCGTGTGTGTTGGATTTTGGGGGAAGTTGGGATAGACATCTTCCTTTGATTGAGTTTTCTTACAACAATAGTTACCATTCATCCATAAAGATGGCTCCGTATGAAGCTTTGTATGGAAGAAAGTGTAGATCACCTTCATGTTGGTTACAAGCGGGAGAAAAGGTGTTGGTGGGGCCTAGTTTGATTCAAGAAACCGCGGAAAAAGTGGAGGTGATTAGGGAACGGATGAAGGCGGCCCAAAGTAGACAGAAGAGTTATGCCAATTTGAAGAATCGACCCATGACATTTCAAGTGGGAGATCAAGTTTTACTCAAGGTGTCACCTTGGAGGGGTATAATACGTTTTGGGAAAAGAGGAAAGCTTAATCCAAGGTACATTGGACCGTTGAATGTGTTGGAAAAGATTGGGAAACAAGCTTATAGACTTGAGTTGCCACCGGAGTTGTATGGAATTCACAATGTTTTCCACGTGTGTTATCTTAGGAAGTGGCTTGGGGATAAGGTCGACTTCCTACCTTTAGAGGAAATTCGGGTGGATGAAAACAAGAGACTTATAGAAGAACCTAGGAGATTTTGGATAGAAAGGTTAAAAAGCTAAGGAAGAAGATGATTGACTTGGTTCTTGTCAAGTGGAAGCATTCGTTGGGAGCAAATCTCACGTGGGAAACGGAAGATGAAATGCGGAAGAGGTATCCACATCTTTTTGGAGAAGCCGAGATTCCGAGGACGGAATCTTCTTAAGGGGAAGGTAATTGTAACATCCTCTATCTAGGGTAAATAATTTATTGAATAAAAATAATGAATTTGATAATTATAATAATCATCTAAAAGTAAAATTAATTAAAATGTGAAGTTGAGGAAGTAACTAGTCTAAAATGACTTAATAAGGGTATAAATGGAAATTCCTCATATGGAGTTCAAAAATAAGGACTTAGATTGTAATAAATATTTTAGATGTGTTGGGGAAGGACTTCTAGTGCAATTATGACATAATCTAAAATCTGGAGGGATTAAGTTGCAAAAACTGAAAAAGGTGGGAGTTTAAGTTTGGGAAAAACCCATTTCTCTTATAGATCAAGATTTGAGAGAGAGAAGGTGAGAAGAGGGCGATTTTCAAGAGATTCAAGTGGAGAGGATTGTTTTTAACAAGATCTAAATGGTTTATATCAACCAATTGAAGATTTGAGGTAAGAAATCTAATATCCATGTTAAAAACCCACCATCTTGGGTAGATCAAGTTCAAATTCGGGGTTCATAGTTGGGGGAGATGAACTCTATGATCCCAAAGGTGTAGCATATGAATTCTTATGATTATCTCTTTTCAATGCAATGATTTCATGCTTGGAGAATCATTTGAATGTTGGTTGATACTCATAAACCCTAATTTTTGGGGAAAAACCCATCAATGGGTGAAATCTTAATGATTTGATCAACTTGCATCTTAAATGTGTTCTATGAAGAGCTTAAGTGTTCCTAGTGACTTCAATCCAATGGAAGAAGGAACCTCATGAATCATTGATCAATTGTTTGATTGGAATTGGACATTCCTTGATCTAAGCTTGTGAAGAAAATTGGGATTAGAACATGGATTTGATTCAATGAAGATGTTATTGGATGATTTGTTTGGACCAAATGATGGGTAATTTAGATAGAAATAATGTCCTTCTGATATCTAGAAGTTTGGGGTAGTATTAGACTTTGAATTGGACCAAAATGAAGTGAAAATGACCAAAATCGGAGCTGGAACTGGGTAAAGCACGACCCGTGCTGAAGGAGCACGACCCGTGCTGTTTGAACCCGTGATTTACACGACCCTTGTAATATATTACACGACCCGTGTAATTCGCTGACCAGTTTTGGGTACTTTTTGAGTTTGAGCTCTACGGTTTGGGCTTTGGGTTCTAAGACTTGAACTCATTTCTAGACAATGTTTAACTAAGATTTTACTCTTAATTAGTGAAGTTTAACTAGTCTAGAGCTATTGTAATGTTGAATATTATGTCTTGTAGGAGAGGAGTAATCGAAGTAAAGCAAAGAGTAACATACTACTTTGGGACGTAAGAGAGGTGAGTTACCGGGAGTACACATCCCCCTTTTAACTTGATGTTTTATTACAACTGTCATGCATACTTCTATGTGTTAAATGTTGCATAAACCTTATGTGTGCATAACATCAAAAATAAGTCTTTTCAATGTAAATCTTATAAATTATACAAAGAGGTTTTGAGAAACATTTGGACATCCTATTTGTGCATTACATTACATGTAGGATGGGGTTTGACCGTGAGATGCCTTGATGACGAGTTTGACCCTTCTCTAAAACAAAGAGGGTGAGGAGTTTATATGAGTTTGACCCTTCTCTAAAACAAAGAGGGTGAGGAGTAGTTCCCGACATTAGGGAATTTGCATGAGGGAGTTGCTACCCCTCATGAGGCTAGTGTAATGGCCACTAGTCTTAGTTTCAACCCATACAGGAATCAAGTATTATGCTCCGTGCGTTTGCTTGTGAACTTAGGTGGGTGCCATTGAGGTGAGATGGACTTTATGAGATGGATATGGGTGGGGATAGTTGCATTGCATATGCATATCATGATTTTCCATTTTGAGAAAACTTTACGATGCTTTATCTTAAATCTATATAAGTATAATAAACATTTTCGGAGGTTGTCTCGGGTGTTAAGGTTATCCTTTCCACTCATAATGAGATAGTCTCGGGTAACTCACTAGGCATTTCCATTGCCTAACTGTTTTGATGTGTACTCAGGTTAAGGCTAGGAGTTTAAGGCGAGACGGAAATTCTAGAAGACCACGGGATGTGTGGCCATTTAAACCTTGTTTTGTACTTGAATTATGATACCTCCTCGCTATACATTATGAAACAATGTTTTGATTTTTTTTTGGGACCTAATTCCGCGATGATGAAACTTCTTTTGAATTAATGAAGTTATTTTAGAGAACAAATGTTTTAATTATTAAACCCTAGCGAGGGGTGTCACAAGTAACATGCCCAAAGAATATGAAATTTCTTTTAGCCAAATTTCATACTTGGAGAATTTTACATATCACTTAACTCAGTGAAGTAACTCCAATATCTGGTACAAATGTACCTCATATTCAGTCTAGTTTCGAGAATATAAGATTCTCAGTAGTCAATGTACATACACATTAACTTGTCTTTCTTCTTTTCAAGCGAGATAGGGCTCCATATAATGACACATTCGGCCATATGAGACCCCAATTCAAAACAATTTCTTCCAATTGCTTTACCACTCTGCCATCTCTACAGAGGCTAATCAATATAGAGCCTAAATAACAGGAACGGCTCCCAAGACCAGTTTAATCATAAACTCTTCTCGCCAATCTGGCAGAAATCCTGGAAGTTCTTTTCAAAAGAAACATCCAATAATTTATTTAAAGTAGTACACTACGATCACCGCTTTATTTAGCTTGGCCCATACCACGTATGCCAACTACAACATCATTTCTTTACTAACTCTTTTCCGAGTTTAAGCAAAGGAAAATAACTGGTATTCTCAACAACGGTTATTTATCATGGATTTTCGTCCATTTCATTTCTGATTTTCTATAATTCATGTTAGCATAATTCATTGCTAACCAATTCATGTACACAATTTCTTCAGATTCACTGGTAGTCATCGGCTTCAGATTTATAGGGAAAAATGGTCCCGTAAATCCTAAGCAGACTACCTTTCAGGTGTTCAATATCTTGAACATATTTGCTATTTGCAATAGCCAGTTCCAAAATTTCATCCATAATCGTTGATGAAATATTCAGACAAGACATCAAAGTCACCGATCCCAAGCATAGCTCCATGGATCAAATATAACATATACGGGGAGTATATTTAAAACAATTATATTTGAGACCATATCAGTCTACTCACGAGCTTCTTCCACAGTCTGCTGGAATGCTCAAGGTATCACTGGTCCTTTTCGACCATTCGTTTCTTCTTTCTTTCCTCCCCCGTTCTTTCCTGGGTTCATCACCCGTTACTCCACATTTAGCATGTGAGTATTTCTTAGGAAAGTGTTCTATAGCTCCGCGCTAGACACACTTACGTTCCATCCCACAGACTCGAGCAATATGCTCCTGCTTTCTGCAATTTCATATTGTCAACGGTAGAGTCTCAACTCTAAAATGTTCTAAGTGCTTTTCCTGCACTTCTTGCATCGCATCGTCTTTTTCATTTTGGTCCCTTCCCTTTAAGGTTGGACCTAAATCGTGGTAACTTCTCCTGAAGCGTCCACTAGCATTTTTCTACTTTTCTTGTAGTCTCAGCTACTTTTCTTTCACCTTGACTATCAGTCAGGGTGAGCACCCAATTTCTTTTTCTGACCACAGCAACTACTGTTGCTTGCCATGTGGATTTTCTGCTACTTGTCTCTTTGCCCCTCGTTCAATGGAGCCTTGAGAAAGGGCTGGTCTACTTCTTAAAGCTCCACGCCCTAAATTCCTCCAAATAGGATTCGCTGCTCGTACTTCTTATACATTAGAAGTCAGCACTAGTTAGGTTATATATGTATAATAACAACTTATATACACCTAACGGTACATCGTTTCTACTGTCTCAAGGTTTAAGTCCAGGAATCTACTCTATAGACACCTAGTTCCCTTAAACCACCGCTCTGATACCAACTTGTAACACCCGGCTTTTAAAACAAAAACACCCCTGAAAATTTTTCATTTAAAACATAGGTTTTAGTACTTAAAACCATAAACAAAGGGGTATGTTTTAATAAAAACGGGTACAAGTGTATCAAGGAGTATATAAATATAATAACCTCCTTATAAGCCGGGCTGCTACTGACAGCATCTACAAGTCCTCTCTTTGAGTCACGGACTTTATCCTTACCCTTACCAGGGTTATGCTAACCTGCAGGGACATTTAACAAACGGTATGAGCTACAAAGCTCAGTGAGTAATCATTTCTGCAAATAACACGTATAAAAATACAGTCATATATCTGTCTGGATATCAAATCCAAACTCCTAGCCTTACTGGCTGACCACATATCCCCTAGGATTTCACATCCTAATCTGTAGCCTTACAGGCTGAATCATGATAACCTGCAATTATCAAGTCACGTCAGTTATTTGCACATATAATCATGTCTAACCATTTCTGTCCCCTGTTTCTTAGTCACAATGGACTGCACTGTATATCATGGCTATTTAAGCCGCACCCTGTGTCATAGCTATATAAGCTGCACCAAAACATTATCAATATTTAAATCATAGCCCGCAGGCCGCACCAGCTGGGTTTAATAACCCGATGTCATAGCCAAAAGCCGCACCATATTCCTGTAACAATATCATAGCCAAAAGGCCGCACCATATACCTGTAACAATATCATAGCCAAAAGGCCGCACCAGTTGGATATAGCATCCAATATCATAGCCATATAGGCCGCACCAGTTGGATATAGAATCCAAAATCATAGCCATATAGGCCGCACCAGTTGGATATAGAATCCAAAATCATAGCCATATAGGCCGCACCAAATATCATAGCCGTATAGGCCGCACCGTTTATTATTTATATCATTTTATAATCATTTATGGCTCACGGCTCCGTTCTTGTCATTTCATTGACTCACGGCTTATCCGGTATTGCCTTTTCAAGATTTGACTCACAGCTCCGTTCTTGTCTATCGTAGACTCACGGCTTATCTGGTATTGTCATATTATTTCTGTTATTGACTCACAACTCCGTTCTTGTCTATCATAGACTCACGGCTTACTCACCTGGATACTAGCTGCATTTAAATCCCGGTTGTTTCTTGCCTTTGCGTGCACCACAACCATTTTGTCCCATACCTATTTATCCATTTCATATCAAATGATAATAGGTTAATAATCATCTAAATTGACTCTAATACATAAGAGTCCAATATTATGCAACTATAAACAATGCCTAGATAATAAACTTTACATTTACTATCTTTTTATAAATTTTACTATTCACCGAGGCATTTGAATCGATCTACAGTGCCCCCGAGGGGTCGAAAACTCAATATAAAAATTTTCCCAAACTTTTCAGACCATAACGAGTCTACGGTTCAAGTTTGAGCTAAATCGGACAAGCCAAACAAAAGTTAGCGTTTTAAAGTCTCTGTCTGGTGGGCGCACTGCGCCAGGTATCAGGCGCACTGCGCCTGGGCGCACCCCGCCCTGATCCTGGGCGCACTACGCCCTGCGCCTGGGCAGAGCTCCTGATCAGTCGCGATTTGTGCACTGTAGCACGCAGTTTTGGCCTATTAAGTCCTTAATCCAGTTCTTAATCGTATGGGGTTTATTCCTAGGCTAAAACCTTACATTTTAACAAGGTTTTCAACCCTCAAAACCCACTCAATCAATCATATGAAGATTTAGGGTTCTTAGTTCTAACAACCCCAAAACTTCAAATTCATCAAAAATAACAATCTACTTCCATTTTCTTGAATTAAGTCCTCTTTTGCATGACTTAATGGAAGTATTAAACCATTTAAACCACATAATCATAACTGAAATTTACAAATTTCAGTTTCTATAAAACCCATTAAGAACTTCTTCAAGAACTTGACTAAAAGGGCAATCTACTTACCTTAATTGCTTGGAAATCACCACCTTCCAACAATTGTTCCAAGTTCTTGCTTCAATTCAATGATTTCTTCAGAAATCGCACCTTCAAGGCTCTTCCCGTTGCTGCACAATTGGCCAGTCAAAGAAGAGAGTCAATCTCTCTATTTATACTTCCAAAGTTTACAAATTTGGTCCCAAAGTTCATTTTCTTGAACTTTGACCACAATAAATCAAGTTTTATGACATAAAACTTTCATTTCTTATATCTTTACCACAAGGAACAATATTTTTACACAATTGGTCCTTCACATGGTCAAATGACCAAATTACCCTTTTGTGGTAAAATGACCAAAAATCAGTTTTTATAACATTTTAAGTCCAAAACTCAAAATATTATTTCAAACCAAATTCTTTTCTGTCCAAAAGACCAAATTACCCTTCTAAGGTAAAATGACCAATTTACCCTTTTTATTATATTTACATAAAAAGAGTGTCTTGGCGTTACACTACATGACCCTGGACTTTCTATGTACAAGTGGGATGATCCCAACTTTACACTTCAGACAGTGTCTGCAAAACCTACTTAGTCTAAGACGTGGTCGGAATATGGTTTCTATGGTTTGACTGGTTGAATATTCAATTCATCGAAAAACTAATTGGAAGTGTATCTTATACATTGAGGATCGAACTATTTCGACCAATGCCCCATCATCTTTCCTAAGACACGTTATAACCATTAACGTTCTTGGAAGAGGATAAACTGTGAAACAATTTCTCAGTCTATGTTGTCACTCAGGTTTTGTTAATCTTATACTTCCTCTAAAATCCTTGAACAGTTCAAGGTTTCAATCAATCGCTTATTCTGATAAGTGAAGCCATATTTGTCATACTAATTGGCAAATATCATGAAGTATAACTAATTGTGTTGTGTTCGAAGATTCGAGCAATACACAGTAACTTATGTGTCTGTTGCTCAAAGTCTTAATATCTTTTACATCTCTATGTAAATTTATGACTTTGTTAACTTTGTTCAAGATATGCAATCATCACCTGACTCCAAGTCAACTGATTCCAAAATCCTATCCATTGGATCTTTGGGTGATTCATTTCTTGCCACAATTAATTTTATTAAGCACTCAATTCATCATGTGACTCTAAGTCAAATGATTCCAAAGTCCTGTCCAACTAGACCTTTGGTTGAAGTGATTCTCATAAAATTCACTTTAACAATCATAAGGAACACAATTTATAAATCCAATACCATTGGATGTATCAACATTCAAGTTTTTGCCATTCATGAAATTAACATACTCATACAACATTTCAAGGATACTTTAAACAAACATGTATTAAAATAAAATCAACATTTTATAAAAACAAAATATCCTTGAATAATGTACTATATGGAAGACAATGTCACATACATCTAATGAGCAAATAACAAGATCATAATATCTAACTAAACTCCAAAACTGCACGAGCTTCGGATCCAATCTGAATGTTCTCCTGTGCAACAAAATCCTGCATCCTACAGAGTCCATGCATACAGAGCAAATGTGAGAAACACATCCTGTATCAAGGAAATAAGGATCAGGAGTTCTGAGTTTTCAAGATATTCCCGAGTTGTCATTGGAGCATCTTTCCAATCTTTCTGTGAGTGTGTCCCACCCTGCGGATTGCTAGTTTGAGACATCGAACAATTGGTCCAGACGATCTGGATCATTTCTTGATGTGCCTTATTACTGGACTCAATCCTGAAGCAGCTGACTCAATGGAACTATGCTTCTCCATGAACGACTCATACAGAGTCAACATTGAATGCATTTCCATGATTGTCTTTTCTGGTTACCCTTCCTGTACATCTGGATGAACATATCAGCGAGTCGAGTTAATGCTCAACTCCCGATTAAAGGGTGACCAAATTTATACAGTTTTCCTATGTGTCTCTCTATCTTGAGAACATGTGAACTGGTGCTACTTCCTGCATACTTCAAGCTCTTTGAAGATCTTAGCTCGTTCCTTTTTAACCAGTTCTCGGAACCTTTCCTCAACCAGTTGTGCTAACTTATCTGACCCCAGGAATTCTAAATCCCTGCGGAACTCGGGGCCAATGATCAATAGCATGAGGAAACGAACTTCCTTGGACTCAATAGTCAAGGGATCATGCTCATCACAAGCTGCAGTGTGATGCCATACTTTGGGGGTGGACACTCAATAAGATATGGCTTGCCAGTAAAACTAAGAACCATACTTTATTTGTGAAGCCATACCACATAGTTCAGCCAATCAGCCTTACCATATTTAACAGGTGCTTTCTAAGACTCTCAGAAATGGGTGAAGGAGGAGAAGGAGGAGAATTGACACTATCTTAAGACATTTGTAAACTTTGAATTTATTAGTTTAATTAATCCTTTTGAATAATTACCCAATATATTATTTAATAAGGCTAGGACAAAAAATACCCCAACCATGATGTGAAGAGGGATGCCGTAATCACAACAAGGTGGTCATTAAGGTAGATATACATTTATCAATTTCAATCTTATGAAATTCCTATATCTGTGAGATTCATTGAACTGTTCAATGGCATGTTTAATCTCAGATATGCTCTACTGTTTGTGACTGGGATGCCGAGGATCACAAACTAGATGTGAATAACCATGCAAATTACCTTGGTAACCTCAATGTCATTTATCATCTCTAATTGATGTGCCGGTTAACCACACACACTCCATCAACAATGATAAATCATGAGAAACCCATTACCACCCTTTATGAACCCCTATTAGTGTGCCGGTAAACCACACACGCTCCACTAATGTTTCATAAAGTGTAATGTGCAATTTCATAGGTTAGCATCTTTTCACATTTTTTCTAAGGTAACTAGATTTGGGATTTTATTAAGCGGTTCTAGTACTTTGATTAATAACATTATACTTTTAATGAGATTAGGCGGTCCTATCAAACCCGTTCGGCTAACGACCCTCCACTGATCAAGAGAGCGGTGGATGAGAGCGGACACCCATTAGACTGCCATTTTATAGGCAGTCTCCTTATACCCTCTTTATAGATCAGCTTCGTGAATGAGGCCTACTATTGATTTGACTAACCAGTTTATCTTATACATATAATATTAACTTTTAATTATAATATATATAAGATGTATTTTAAAAAACCTTTTAAAATATTCCTGGTTTATCTTTTAATTTATTCGAAAATTTAACTATTAAATTTAAAATTAAATTAAAACTTTAAATGATTTAATTTATCTTTTAATTAAATAATTAATTAAATTAATTAAATCCAAATATTTTAGACTTTTAAAATATTCCTTGTTTATCTTTTAATTTTTTTGAAATTTAACTTTTAAATTTAAAATTAAATTAAACCTTTAATTTATCTTTTAATTAATTAATTTAATTAATTAAATTCAGATAGGTATCACAAATTAATGAAATTAATTTAAACCTATCTTAAACCCCTAATTTTCGAAATTAACAACTAATGGGTTTAAGGTTATCCATTTAAATAATTAAAGTTACCAAAAATAGAAAGCCTTCTAAACCCTAATGATAAAATCGAAAAAGAGAGGGGGGAGGGGCTAGGGTTTCAAAAACCCTAAACCCCAAAATCAAAATTAGGCCAATTAGGGTTTATAAGCTTTAAACCCTAGTTTTAGGAAAACAGTTATAACTATTCAACAAGAAAACAAACAAAAGCTCTGATACCACTGAAGGGTTTTAAGCAAATCTATGAACTAAAACCCTAAGTTCACATGCAACCTATGAGGATCTATGTTTTCTACTATTGAACATATAAATATTTCCTAAAAGGCCACAAGAAAAATTACTAAAGAATAAAATCAGAAAACTAACCTTTTAGTTGTTTCTTGCAAGCTAAGCAACGCAAGTGCCTTGCCTCAAATGAAGTCTCACCCAAAACTAGGGTTTTCGAAAGTTCCACAGAGAGGGAAGAGTGGAAAAAGTCGTGGCTTTTATGGTGCCTAGGGGTCTCTATTTATAGTTTCCAAGTGGCCACCAGATAAGCCTTTAGAGATAAACCTTTTTGAATTCAAATAAGATAAACCTTTATCTATCAATTCAAATCTATTTATCCTAACATATAATAATCGAAATTATGGATAATCCATCCATAATTTCGTTGGCCACTTAAACTACTACAATTCTCACTTACTCAACTATTGAATAATTACAATTCAGCCCCTACACCTTTAATTAATCAAATTAATCACCAAATTAATTCCAATTAATTCCAGATTAATTTCTAATTAATTAATATAGTTTCTAATTAATATATTATCACCATAATATATTAATAAACTATTTATTTTATTTCTATTGATTTATTAATCATATAATAAATCAATCTTTCTCTTTCTTGGATTTTCTGCTAAACCTCTAGCCATGAGGGCAACCCAAATGGACTTTGCTACTATCAATTATGTAAATACAAATTATTAGTCATGGATTAGACACCTAATCCAACAATATGCATATCAACTCAAATTTTAAAGTCTAGTTTTGTCCATTTTCTATCCATATACTTATATAATCAATGGATGATTTAATTTAAGGTTTTTACAACCCAAAACATACTTTGTTAACTACCAATTCATGATTTCCATTAACCATTTCCATGGGTTTCATTCATGGAATCACCAATTCCATTCCACCCGACAAATTTCAGTTTTTTGTTCAAACTTTCATTTTATTAATTAAAACTCTTAGGAAACCACTTCTAATGGTTTCTTCATACTTAAACATCATTTATGACTCATTCTAGCCAACTCTTTATGTCAAATTAACGCTTTGATCTTAAACTCAAATTTCTAGGGTTCAATTGCATATGAAATCACCAAACTTGATTTTAAGTTATCCATATGCTGGATAATGATCGAGATGTGATTAGAAACATAACCCAACTACTTTTACTTGTTTTTAACCCATGGAATCATGGATTCCAAGTTTCTTCCAAAAATTTCCATTTTTGACATTTTACCCAAAATATGAAATTACTCAAATTTATCAGCTAGGAACAATTTATTACTTCTATTATAACATATTAGACTTATCAAGAACCATTATAACCATCTTGTTCTTACAAACCCATTAGCTAGGGTTCTTGAGCTCAAATTTTCATTTTCTTGATTTTTTTAACACTTTCAATGGTTAAGCTAACTTTAGATAACGATTAAGATACAAATTAAGGCTAGGAATCATAGGATAATCCTCCTCTAACCACTGAAATCACGAAGCTACAGTAACCTACCCACGGGAAATGGGTTAAACAACCCTAAAACATGTTTACTAACCTTAAAAGGCTTGGAATTCTTCAATTCCAAGTGGGATTTCTCCAATTTTGCTTCAATTCCTCATGACCTTCACGAACCGATCTCTCTGGCACTCTCTAGAACTTGCTCACGTGTTCTATGAACTGGGAGAAGATATTTCTCTTATTTATACCATCTCACTTTGCACTAATGACAATCTAGCCCCTCAAGTTCCATTTTTTTCCAAAATGGCACAAAAACTCATTTTATAACATTATAAGTTTTATTTTATTTCATTCTTGCCCCAAAAATTATACTTTCTTTACGTAGAAGTCATTTGTTTGACAAATGACCATTTTGCCATTTTTTACCAATTTCTACTATTACGGCATCGTTCAAACCCAAATTTTACATATGTTTATTTTATAGATTTTACCATTATTTTTGGGTTCTTACAATCTCCCCTCCTTAAGAGGATTCCGTCCCCGGAATCTTTTCGTACTATACATCGTATGTATATATTTTTCTATAAGTATACTTTTCTTCCTTAGGGGATTGATCTTTCATTTCCCTTAACTTTCAATCTTTTAATTACATTTCTAGAAGTTTATACTCAGTTATCCCTCTTCTAGACTTCTTCCTTATAAGAGATATACAAGTATCTCTTTAAAACCTTACATTTGCTTAAATAACCGAAATACATTTTTCGTCATTTTACTCTACTTTCTTTATAATATTTCAAAATACTTATAACATATTTAATACTTTTATTAAATGACCAAAATACCTTTTCAGTCATTTTTATCCGTTTCCTCAACTTTTAGTTGCTCGCTCATACTTCACACTCTATGTTCTAATTATATTCCTTTTTACCTCATTTCATTCATATACAAATCTATTAGTAAAACATATTTTACAAAGTGGTTTCATACTTTTATACTTTTATCAAAAATAGCAGTCTACTTTGTAATTTTTCTCATATCTTTACCAAAAAATCATGAGATTATACTAATCATATTCTTTACTTATAAAACTTTTTCCAAATACAATTAAGCGAAATTTGTATTTATACAAAATTTATAAATACACAATATCTTTCTTTGAAAAAAAAATCTTGTCCCTTAATGGACATTTTACTTAAGCATAACTTCTTCTTTTTCTTCTTTTTTTTAATACCTCCCCTTGTTGGATTAGGTGTCTAAGCCATGACTTTACAACTGTATTTATCTTGTTAATTGAAGCAAAGTCCATTTGGGTTGCCCTCATAGCTGGAGGTCAGGATAGAGTTCAGTAGAGTAAAAGGTTGATTTATTAATTGTGTAATAAATCAATAGAATTAATTAAATGGTTTATTAATATATTTAAGTGTTAATATATTAATTAGAAACTATAATAATTAATTGAAATTTAATCTAGAATTAATTGGATTTAATTTAGTGATTAAATTAATTAATTAAAAGTGTGAGGACTAGTTTGTATTTATTCAATAGTTGAATAACTGGCAAAGAGAAGTCCAGGGGCCAAAAGTGGCGCCACCCTTGGAGGCTTCTCTAGGGTTGGCGAAAACCCTAATTAGGGTTTAGGGATCTGGTCCAAGTTGTCAACAGGCTTGCCCACTTGGAGGCTCCTTAGGGTTTCAGGTGTAACCCTAGGAGGCTATAAAAGGAACCCTCTGGCTCCCCATTATTCACGCCAACTTCAACCAAGATTACTCTGCTGGACTGTCTTCTCCATTGCTGTGGGTATGACTTGCATCTGAGGCAGGATACTTTTGCTGCTAGCTTCAAGAACAAGATTCAAAGGTTGGTTCTTCTGATTTGAACTTTAGAAATTATTGTTGGCCTTTAGGTTTTAGTTTATTATCTTCATAGAAGAAAACATAGATCTTTATAGGGTTGCATGTGAACCATAAGAGTTTTTGTGTTCATGGTTTGCTAGAAAACCCTTCAGTGGTATCAGAGCTGGTTTGTTTTCTTGTGATTTGATATAAACTGTTTATTTGATCATGGGGTTTTCGAAAATAAACCCTTAGGAGGCTTAATTTTCGTCCATGGTGGCTATGGTTTCAAAACCCTAGCCTCCCCTGCCTTATCTACGAATTGCATGCTGCCTAGAATACTTGGTTGTTATTTTTGGTAACTAGATCTTCTGAATAACTTGAACCTTTAGTCCTTGCATGTTAATTTCGAGATTTTGGCTAGGGTTTCCTAACCCTAGCCGCCACCCTTGGTCCCCCCCTTGATTTGCTTGCCTTTTATAAGTAGGTTGTTATTTATGGTAATTATTGGATAATTAAATAACTGGAACCCCTTATCTTTGCATGCTGATTTCGTGACCTAGGGATAAGGGTTAGGAAAATTAATTTGATTAATTTTTGTGATTCCCTTATTAGATTTAATTAGTTTAATTAACTGTTAATTAAAAGACCAATTAAATCAGCTTAAGGAATTAATTTAAATTTTCGAAAAATAGTCTAAAATTTGCAAAAATTATGAGATAATTAATTCTAAAATATTTTAATAAGATTAAAATATATCTTATATATTTATGATTAAAAGTTAATTATTTATATATAAGAAAATTGGTTAGTCTTACCGCAAGTAAGCCTCATTCACAAAACTGTCCTATAAAGAGGGTATAAGGCGACTGACTATAAAATGTTAGTCTAATGGGTATCTACTCTTACCCACCGCTCTCCTGGTCAGTCGAGTGTCGTTAGCCGAACGGGTTTGATAGAACCGCTAAGCCTCTTAAAAGTATAATGCTATAATTGAAAGTACTAGAACCTCAAACAAAACCCAATCTAGTTACTTTAGGATAAAAAATGTGAATTGGTGCTAATCCATGGAATTGCACATTGCACTTTGTGGAACGTTGGTGGAGCGTGTGTGGTTTACCGGCACACCAACTGGGGTCCACAAAGACTTGCAATGGGTTTCTCGATTTTGTCATTATTAACGGAGCGTGTGTGGTTAACCGGCACGTTAATTAGAGATGGCAATCGACTTCGAGAGTACCAAGCTAATTTGCATGGTTATTCACACCCGGTTTGTGATCCTCGGCATCCCAGTCACAAACAGTGGGGCACATCCGAGACTAAACATGCCATTGAACAGTTCAATGTGTCTCAACAGATCTAGGAATTTCATAAGATGAAATTGATAAGTGTATTATCTACCTTAATGACCATTATGTTGTGATTACGGCATTCCTCTTGACACCATAGTTGGGGCATTTTGGGTCCTAGCCTTAATAAATAATATATTGGGTAATTATTTAAAAGGATAAATTAAACTAATAAATTCTGTTCATTGTAGATGTCTGAATCAAGTGTCTATTCTCCTCCCTCTCCTCCTTCACCCATTTCTGAGAGCATCAGAAAGCACCTGCTTAATATGGAAAGGCTGACTGGCCTTAACTGTACGGAATGGCTTCGTAATTGGAGACTGGCTCTCGGCATTGCGGGCAAGCTTCATCTCACCGAGTATCCGATCCCGGTTCCACCGAAACAAGTCATCATAAAGAGCCTTTATGATAAACATGACTTATTAGTTGATGAATCCGAAAAGATTCGTGACCTTATGCTATTGACCATTGACCCCGAGTTCCGCAAGGATTTTGAATCCTTGGGGCCATATGAGTTAATGCAATTGGTTGAGGAAATGTTCCGAAAATCGGTCGAAGAGGAACGAGCTAGGATCCTCAAAAGACTTGCAGAGTGTAAGTTAAAAGAAGGAAGTAGCATCGATTCGCATGTTCTTCAGATTGAAGCATACATAGGCGAATTGTACAAACTTGGTTATACCATGAGTCAGGAGTCGAGTGTTAACACTCTACTCACTTCACTGACTAGTAAGTACAATCTGTTCATTCAGACGTACAGAAAGGAAGACCAGAAAAAGACCTTAATGGAAATGCGTCCACTGTTGACTTTATACGAGTCACTCTTGGACAGGCATAGCTCCATTGGTTCAGCTACTTCTGGATTAAGTCCAGTAGAAAGACGCAGCAAGAAACGATCCAGATCGTCTGGATATGTCTTAAGCTGAGAATCCACAGAATCGGATACAGTCGCGGAAAGATTGAAAGACGCTCCAAAGTCAAAAACCTTTGAAAGCTCAGGTATATCTAAAAACCTCAAAACTCTTGTTCCATAATTCCTTGATGCATAATGTGATAGTCACATTTTGGTTTGTATGCAGGGAATGAGTAAGGTACGGGACATTGGCGCATAGGAGCACATTTGGATTGGATTTCCGGCTCATGCGTTTTGAAGTTTAGTTAGATATTGAAATATTGTTATTAGCTTTTAGATGTGTATGACACTGTCTATCATGTAGTACATTGTGCAAGGATTTTTGTTTTTAATAAAATTGTCAATTTTCTTTTAACACATGTTGTTTGAAATATCCTTGAAATGTTGTATGATTGTGTTGAATGCATAATTAGTAATAACTTGAATGTTGAATGCATCCAAAGTGTTTGGATTTTAGGAATTGTGTCCTTTTATGATTGTTAAGATAAGTATCATAAGAATCAATTCAACCAAAGATCCAGTTGGACAGGACCTTGGAATCACTTGACTTAGAGTCACTTGATGAGTTGAGTTCTTAATGTGCTAAGAAATGAATCAACCAAAGATCCAGTTGGACGGGACTTTGAAATCATTTGGCTTAGAGTCAAATGATGATTAAGTTCTTTATAAAGCACATGTGGCAAGAAATGAATCACCCAAAGATCCAAAGGATAGGATTTTGGAATCAGTTAACTTAGAGTCAACTGAAGATTACAAGTCTTGAACAAAATTAACAAAGTCATAAGTTTACATAGAGATGTAAAAGAGATTGAGATTAGAAGCAACAAACACATCAGTTGCTGTGTATTGCTCGAATCTCCGAATAAAACAAAATTGTTTGTACTTCACGATATTTGTCATTCGGTATGACAAATATGGCTTCGCTTATCAGAATAAGCGATTGAATTGAAACCTTGAACAGTTCAAGGACTTCAAAGGAAGTACAAGATCCACAGAACCTGAGTGACAACATAAACTGGGAAAATGTTTCACAGTTATTCTCTTCCAAGAACATTAATAGTTATAATGTGTCCTAGGGAAGATAATGGAGCATTGGTCGAAACAGTTCGATCCTCGATGTATGAGATACATTGCCAATTAGTTTCCCGTAAATTAAACACTAAACCAGTCAGACCATATAAACCATATTCCAACCACATCTTCGACTAAGTAGGTTTTGCAGACACTGTCTGAAATGTAAAGTTGGGATTGTTGCACTTGTACATTAAAGGTCCAGGATCTTGTAGTGTTCGTCCGAACCTCATGACTGGCCTGAACCTAATCAGAAATGTCATTTCACTGGCCATCCCACTGTACCTGGAAAAGAAAGAGCTCTTTTAGAAAGAACTCATATTCTAAGGAGACAGTGGGAGTTGGGACAGTCCTGAATGAGTTCAGGATTAGCCAAGTGAAATAACCTTTAGTCATCGCTAGGCTTAGAACAGAAATCAGATTTCTGTTTTAATACTGACATAACCTTCTCTTGACCAGTAGTACTGATCACCGTCATAAGTAGTTATGATCGGGGTGACATACCGAATAGTGGTAAAACACTATAGTTGGTACGGATTTTCAATCCGACTACTTGGAAGCATTGGTGAGCCCGGTTGCTGCTAATTAAGAGAGCTTTAGGACGAGATACAGTCCATGTGACAGTTTGATTGATTTTACAACTGGTCTTAAAACCAGTGGGAGTAATCATCAAAAGAATCCAATATGGACAGAAACGTACCTTCAGAACATCTGGTTGAGTGAGACGATACTCAAAGTCATGTAATTGACTTCGAGAGAAGCGCTCTCAATAGAAGATGAAATCCGAAATGATACTGCATAATGTAAGTCGTTAGTGGAGTGTGTGTGGATCACCGGCACACTAATAGGAACTCACAAAGAATATGCCAGTATAAAGGTACATGGGCCCGGGATTTTCCTGCGGGCATCTCGCAAGAAAGGATATTCAGATTCTCGGAGTATACCAAAGGATTGGATTTTGAGAATGAGCTGAAAGATATCCATTAAGATGTCAGAAAGGTTTGGATTCTCAAAATATACCAAAAGCTCTGGATTTTGTGAATAGTCCATAACCGTGTCAAAGCCAGTGGGAGTATTGCTGTTATCTATCTCAATATGTGTGTTACACACTGTTTCTAGGAAACGTCTCTTTTCATTACAAAGTGTAATGACTTGGTGTTAAGAAACGGATCGCTATGAAAGACTTAATAAAGATACGGCATGCTCGGGTGGTTACAAACGACTATGAGATAGATCGAAACTCTGCCAAGATGATCTTGATAAGACTCAAGATGCATAGCTCAGGAAAAGAGTTTCCTATCATTGCAAATTGTAATGATTTGGCATACAAAGAAGGTGCAGCATACTCACATAATCCATAGATATCTATCAGATAGATGTTGTCATCAGTATAGACCTGGCCATAGTAAGCATGACCTTGATAAGATTCAAGATGCATGGAAAAGAGTCTCCGAAAGGAAATATTTATTGAAAATCATGACACAAGGATTATAAGTAATCCTAAGATTCCAAAAGGGTTTGGAATAGGACTAGATCGAATCCAACAAGTTTCTTGGATCGATCAGAAGTGTCATGAACATGTCTTGATGACTTAATGCTTAGAGCATACTGAGTCAGATTCAGGATATGACCTGGCTGGGAATACATAATGGATTTTGTACATACATGAGAAATCATTGGAAAATGATTAGGGGTGAATGTTGATAACAATTTGAAAAGAGTTTTCAAATAAGGACTTAATGGTTAAAGAATTTCGTTGGCATTCCGATGGAGCGCGTGTGGCTCACCGGCACATCAATTCAACCAAAGATCCAGTTGGACAGGACCTTGGAATCACTTGACTTAGAGTCACTTGATGAGTTGAGTTCTTAATGTGCTAAGAAATAAATCAACCAAAGATCCAGTTGGACGGGACTTTGAAATCATTTGGCTTAGAGTCAAATGATGATTAAGTTCTTTATAAAGCACATGTGGCAAGAAATGAATCACCCAAAGATCCAAAGGATAGGATTTTGGAATCAGTTAACTTAGAGTCAACTGAAGATTACAAGTCTTGAACAAAATTAACAAAGTCATAAGTTTACATAGAGATGTAAAAGAGATTGAGATTAGAAGCAACGAACACATCAGTTGCTGTGTATTGCTCGAATCTCCGAATAAAACAAAATTGTTTGTACTTCACGATATTTTTCATTCGGTATGACAAATATGGCTTCGCTTATCAGAATAAGCGATTGAATTGAAACCTTGAACAGTTCAAGGACTTCAAAGGAAGTACAAGATCCACAGAACCTGAGTGACAACATAAACTGGGAAAATGTTTCACAGTTATTCTCTTCCAAGAACATTAATAGTTATAATGTGTCCTAGGGAAGATAATGGAGCATTGGTCGAAACAGTTCGATCCTCGATGTATGAGATACATTGCCAATTAGTTTCCCGTAAATTAAACACTAAACCAGTCAGACCATATAAACCATATTCCAACCACATCTTCGACTAAGTAGGTTTTGCAGACACTGTCTGAAATGTAAAGTTGGGATTGTTGCACTTGTACATTAAAGGTCCAGGATCTTGTAGTGTTCGTCCGAACCTCATGACTGGCCTGAACCTAATCAGAAATGTCATTTCACTGGCCATCCCACTGTACCTGGAAAAGAAAGAGCTCTTTTAGAAAGAACTCATATTCTAAGGAGACAGTGGGAGTTGGGACAGTCCTGAATGAGTTCAGGATTAGCCAAGTGAAATAACCTTTAGTCATCGCTAGGCTTAGAACAGAAATCAGATTTCTGTTTTAATACTGACATAACCTTCTCTTGACCAGTAGTACTGATCACCGTCATAAGTAGTTATGATCGGGGTGACATACCGAATAGTGGTAAAACACTATAGTTGGTACGGATTTTCAATCCGACTACTTGGAAGCATTGGTGAGCCCGGTTGCTGCTGATTAAGAGAACTTTAGGACGAGATACAGTCCATGTGACAGTTTGATTGATTTTACAACTGGTCTTAAAACCAGTGGGAGTAATCATCAAAAGAATCCAATATGGACAGAAACGTACCTTCAGAACATCTGGTTGAGTGAGACGATACTCAAAGTCATGTAATTGACTTCGAGAGAAGCGCTCTCAATAGAAGATGAAATCCGAAATGATACTGCATAATGTAAGTCGTTAGTGGAGTGTGTGTGGATCACCGGCACACTAATAGGAACTCACAAAGAATATGCCAGTATAAAGGTACATGGGCCCGGGATTTTCCTGCGGGCATCTCGCAAGAAAGGATATTCAGATTCTCGGAGTATACCAAAGGATTGGATTTTGAGAATGAGCTGAAAGATATCCATTAAGATGTCAGAAAGGTTTGGATTCTCAAAATATACCAAAAGCTCTGGATTTTGTGAATAGTCCATAACCGTGTCAAAGCCAGTGGGAGTATTGCTGTTATCTATCTCAATATGTGTGTTACACACTGTTTCTAGGAAACGTCTCTTTTCATTACAAAGTGTAATGACTTGGTGTTAAGAAACGGATCGCTATGAAAGACTTAATAAAGATACGGCATGCTCGGGTGGTTACAAACGACTATGAGATAGATCGAAACTCTGCCAAGATGATCTTGATAAGACTCAAGATGCATAGCTCAGGAAAAGAGTTTCCTATCATTGCAAATTGTAATGATTTGGCATACAAAGAAGGTGCAGCATACTCACATAATCCATAGATATCTATCAGATAGATGTTGTCATCAGTATAGACCTGGCCATAGTAAGCATGACCTTGATAAGATTCAAGATGCATGGAAAAGAGTCTCCGAAAGGAAATATTTATTGAAAATCATGACACAAGGATTATAAGTAATCCTAAGATTCCAAAAGGGTTTGGAATAGGACTAGATCGAATCCAACAAGTTTCTTGGATCGATCAGAAGTGTCATGAACATGTCTTGATGACTTAATGCTTAGAGCATACTGAGTCAGATTCAGGATATGACCTGGCTGGGAATACATAATGGATTTTGTACATACATGAGAAATCATTGGAAAATGATTAGGGGTGAATGTTGATAAAAATTTGAAAAGAGTTTTCAAATAAGGACTTAATGGTTAAAGAATTTCGTTGGCATTCTGATGGAGCGCGTGTGGCTCACCGGCACATCATAACACCTCGAAATAGTCTTAGGGTGCAGTCATGTGGACTAAAGATCCCGAGAACCATGGAAAGTCATAGTACATAGAATGGAGTTGTTAGTGAGAATGACGGTATGACCAGAATTGAAATATCATCGGAAGGATATCCGATCGGATAAAGTGTATAAATGTGTAACATTTGAATACATAGAAAGAGTGAAAGGTCAAGTAGACATAGATAGATAACAAGAATTAAATAGTTTAAAAGGAATCTAGAAACCGATAATAGTTTATGTAAAATTCGACTTGGTGATTACCTCGTGGAGACTTGGTAATTAGGCAATAGTAGCCACCAGTCAGATTTTATGTTTCAATTTTGCATGTTTCACTTCCCGAATAATTTGATTATTCAAAAGGTCCACAGTCGCTCATACTTTTCGGGAGTAAGTATGAACGAAGACTGTCGTAAATTGGTTTGTAGATTGTCTAAGGAGTTAGACATTGCAGTAAGACTGTTACAACGTTCACGAGTACTTAGAAATAGAGATTTGAGTATTGGATAAACCCGCGCTCAACAGATTGCTTCATGGATTACATCACGAGCAATGTTGAGACGATAATATCGTATGATCTTGAAGCGGAGACATATGAGTTGAAATTTACGAATTGGTTGTGCATTGATAATGTGAAAACGCATTGGTAACTCGATGTTACAAACGCATTGTTGTGTACGATTTGATAAGTAAAAGACACAACCATATGAGTCAAAGCTTATTCGTTCCTTGACCCTGATGGGAAACAGATATCTGTAGGCCGCTCGATGATTTTGAAGTTGACTAAAGTGCTGGCCAGCCGGGACTAAATTGATGTGTTCAATTAGAAGTCTGAAAGTCATAAGCAGAATCAGAAATCGGGAAACAGAGTATCGGACAGAGATTGATCTCAATCCATGTCTCGTGTCTGGAAATATCTTGTTGGACGAAGGATCATATGATCACTTATCTTTGGACGGAACTGACTAGGTCAGAGTTCAGCAGCAGTTTCTAGGAAGCTGCAGGTTGTTTATTAATCAGAAGATAAATTAAAGTCATAGACTTATCCAAGTGGGAGACTGTTGGATTAGGTGTCTAAGCCATGACTTTACAACTGTATTTATCTTGTTAATTGAAGCAAAGTCCATTTGGGTTGCCCTCATAGCTGGAGGTCAGGATAGAGTTCAGTAGAGTAAAAGGTTGATTTATTAATTGTGTAATAAATCAATAGAATTAATTAAATGGTTTATTAATATATTTAAGTGTTAATATATTAATTAGAAACTATAATAATTAATTGAAATTTAATCTAGAATTAATTGGATTTAATTTAGTGATTAAATTAATTAATTAAAAGTGTGAGGACTAGTTTGTATTTATTCAATAGTTGAATAACTGGCAAAGAGAAGTCCAGGGGCCAAAAGTGGCGCCACCCTTGGAGGCTTCTCTAGGGTTGGCGAAAACCCTAATTAGGGTTTAGGGATCTGGTCCAAGTTGTCAACAGGCTTGCCCACTTGGAGGCTCCTTAGGGTTTCAGGTGTAACCCTAGGAGGCTATAAAAGGAACCCTCTGGCTCCCCATTATTCACGCCAACTTCAACCAAGATTACTCTGCTGGACTGTCTTCTCCATTGCTGTGGGTATGACTTGCATCTGAGGCAGGATACTTTTGCTGCTAGCTTCAAGAACAAGATTCAAAGGTTGGTTCTTCTGATTTGAACTTTAGAAATTATTGTTGGCCTTTAGGTTTTAGTTTATTATCTTCATAGAAGAAAACATAGATCTTTATAGGGTTGCATGTGAACCATAAGAGTTTTTGTGTTCATAGTTTTCTAGAAAACCCTTCACCCCTCTCCTTTCATTCTTCTCTTATAATATTACTTATTCATTCTCACCTTTCTTTTTTCTTATTCCTTTGCTCATGCGTTATTACATAGATAATTACTTTTATTCTTTCTTTTCAGAAGTTTTACTACTCCTTATCTTTTGCATAAAATTTTTCTTTAAGTCTTTTAAACTTCAAGTTTATTCTTCTTTATCTCTACTAACGGCTCCCGGTTCATTACCATTTATAAGTATTACATTCTCTTCCTCTCGTTACACTTTACATCCTCGCTTTTCTGTTTGGGACAGAATCTGTCGAAACAGTGTTCCTTTCACGAAAATCTGCATACCTCACTCTAAAAGAGTCGAAATGACGTACCGCTTTTTATTTTAGAAACTAGACATCCATGGGTTTCTTTCTATTTATAATACATAACATTTGGCCTTGTAGTTTTGTACAGTTTTACTGTTGAAGTTGAGCTATTATTTCCGTCAACTTTCTTCTTTTCTTCTCTTAACACTTTTATTTATGAAATTGTATACTTTTTTCACCCTCTTCTAGCTTCCATATATCCGCAATCCATTATTGTATTGTCCACTTTGTATTCTACATGTGTTACTTTCTATCAGTATATATCTCTTTTCATTTTGTATATATACTACTTCCACACTATCACACTTATTACTTTCATTCTGAATATATCTTTTATAAAATGTCATTTTCATATACTTCTTACTCATCTCCTGTACATTATATGTATTAACTTCTTTAATACTTGTCTTATATCACTCTTTACTTGTATTACTTTCACATTTAACATATTAACAACCTAGATACTTCTTTCATCTTCCTTTATTATTTATGAGATTTCAATCTCATTTGCTCATTATACTTATTAATATAATCGTGTCCTTCTCATTTTTTTCAATACTTTTATAAATACATTTTTCATTCTTTTTGGATCCCTCGTGTACCATACCCATATTAATACTTTATATTTTAATACTTTCTTGTACACTAGTGCTTAATTTAGCACTTATTTCTTACTCACTCTTTCTCTACCAGTTTTTCAATTGCTTACTATGATTAATTCAAATTTTTATACAACTTATAAAATCTCATACCTATTACACTTTTCATGATATTATCATCTTGTGGTGTAATTAGGTTTCACAAATCATATTTATTAACTTCTTGATTTCAAATATCAATTCTCAAACTCTTGTCCCACTTTAAACTTTTACAAATAAATTTTGTCTCTCTTTTACCTCTTGATTACTATTCAGCATCCCAACTTTACCACGTAGATTCTTTGGTGTTTCTAGTTTATTACATCTAGTATTTCATAATTCCAGGCCCAATTTCAATATACTTCATACATACTCCAAATAATTTTATAAACGTATTCTAAGTTTGACTCTTATAAAAGTCAAAGCTGTTAAGGGTTTATTTACCAACTTTATATGCTTTTAGTCATAATATGATTCTAACTTGACAATGAGATATAACTCATTGTCTCAAATAACTTCTTAACACATACTTACAAGTTCTTAATTGTATAATATACACACATATATATACTTGATTCTCTTTTGGTTTACGAACTCAAACTAAATATTTTAGCCATTTTTGTCCCATGACAATTTCTTGACACAACCCTCAACCACCAATATCATTCATTATTCCTTACTTGTTGGGGCTAATGCCAAAGATAATTTTTTTTACTCCAACTGCATTATATTAATACATCAATAATGACTTACATTTCTTATCCCACAATTACTTGTTTTATCTCATTATACTTATTAAGCATACTCTACTTTCAAAACCATTTAGATTACCACCATTTTTCTTCTTAGACATTCAGTCTTTACATCTTATACATTTTACTTATAAACTTTTTAAGTTTGAAACCCAAAATTTCTTTCATTATATCTTTTACCATTTCTCTTTATGTGTCATGAAGCTATATGCCCAACACATTACATTATTCTTTCCTTTAGGCTTTATTTCTTTACTCTCTTTATTTTACATAGTTTAAAGAGATATACACTATACACTTCTTTATAACATTATATATTTTATATAAGATTCACCTCTTATATACCTTGAGGTGATACACAACTCCCATTTATTTTCTCGTTATCTTTTGTTCTTTTGTATTTTGAGGCTATTGGCCAATTACATTATTTCACCCTTTTGCTTCACACTTTATAGTATTCTAATTAGAATACTTATTTCATAATTATCTTTATACTTTTATACCTTATATAAATCCCAGATTTACTCATTCTTTTGTATATATATTCTCGTATAACCACATATATACACTTCTTTGTATTTCATAGTTACTAACCATGTACTAATCATTATTCACAATCTTTGAATACTTTTACCCGTCACTCCCATTTGGAAGTAGTAACTTCCTGTCTGTTTATTATAGTTCTTATCTCATCTTTAATTCTTCGTCTAATACTTATTTAGACATTTACTCTTATTCTTTACTTCTTATTGATTATGACATTTAGTCATCTTTCTTACATGCTTTTGGTTTTTTTTTTTCCAGTTTACATACTCCGATATAACCTTTTATCATCTGTATTTCTTCTTATACCTCTTTCTTATATGGATTTTATTAATACATAAGTATTCGTCTTCTTTTCCAACCTTTCTTTCTTTCTTTGGTCACTTTAGTGACACTTCTTTTATGGTCTTTCTCAAATTCCATTACATATACCATACATTACTTCCCATATGGTATGGTGGTTATCACAACCACATATTTGGATTTTTACCTTATTACCTTTCACCCACTTGTAATCTCATTTTCGATACTCTTCATTCATATTTTATAATAATTCATATATAAGGTATGGGGTTTTCCCCCTTTACATACCTCATACTTGTTATCTCATCTTTAATACCTTTTAATTATTCTTTAACAATTTCAATAATACTCAATTTTATTACATAGGTATACCAAACCTATACTCCTCCAAACCACCTACACTCAACCCTTACAGATTCACATGATTCCTGTGTGGTTCCACCAAACTCAAATATATATCCTATGATTATGATAGTACGGGCCCATATTATTATAACCACCTATACATACTTGCTTCCAGTTTTACCACCAGGACTCATGTTCCATTGTTTCGGGTTTACCCTCATTTATTCTTATTCACAACCTCATATTTGAGTATGTATCCTACTTAACTCCAACACAGTTTAAGTCTAGGTTCAAGTATTGACACCTAGTTCGCTTAAATTATGGCTCTGATACCAAAACTGCACTTAAAAGCCATAATTTAAACTTATCTGTATATTACACTGGTCCCAACTTCCAAAGCTTATGAAGTAGTCTAGCTCCTGCTCTTCTCACCTAAGTACATAGCATTTTAAAACAAACAATACGTGAGACATAAAGCCTCGTGAGTAATATGGGTTTTAGACCCAAAACTTTCTTACTTAAAACTTGTAATACAAAACAAGTAGAACACTTAAAACTGGTTTCCATAAGAAATTTCAAAACCGCTTTCTTTCTTACTTCCAAAGATCAACTGAAACTTATGAATTAGTTTAATTCATTTTACCAACTCCCCTTCACGGGACGGAACAGATCCGCCCGCAAGGTTGTGCTATTTCTGTCTCCCCTTCATGGATTGGAACAAATCCAACCACAAGGTTATGCTAAGCTAGACAACTACTTTGCGACGGGAGGTACCATCCCAGTGGTGTCTTCAGACCTCCCGATTATATGTGTGGTCCTAGTCCGGACAACTGACTCTTATCACTTTCTTTGCTTTAATTTCTCATTTCATTACTTCCTTCACTTCATCTCAAATTGGTCAAACATAAAAACAACTCATATCAAACTCAAACTTATAAACTCTTTGACTTACGTTTAGAATCACTTTGAATACTAATTTCAATATCTTAAGCCCGCATATGGGGCTTCTTTCAAAATAGTTTTAAAACTGAACTTCTTCTGAAGTCTATTTTAGAACACTTAGCTCATACATAGAACTACTTCCAAAACTGTTTTCAAACTTTAGCATTTGAAATCATTTGAAAATCTTGTTTTCTGAAAAAACATCAGTTTGCTATGTACTAGGAAAATCCACACATACTCACCTCGACTAGTTAGAGAAGTCTAACTAGAACTATCCCCGTCCTCGTCTCTCCTATTCATTGCCCTTTTACTTCTTAAGTACCTAAGAAGTTTATTCACACCTTATTAATAACATGTTATACTTTAACAACATGTAATGACTACTTTGTTATGTTCCACTAGGCTCATATCACAATATTTTTGTGATATTCATCCCTTAACACACCTTTTTACTTATTCTTATTATCTTTTAAATGACATTTTATTGACTATTATACCCTTGGAAAGTCACATACACAATTTAGACTCATTTTTCATGCTTTCATGCTCTATAACACTTATGGGATCAATTGGAGACCAAGGCTACAAGGCTAGGGTCAAAATAGGCTCTTTACCCCTCACCAGAGGGTTACACGGCCGTGTAACTTTACCCATAATAGTTACACGGTCGTGTAACTCTCCCAGACCCTTCAAACTTCGAATTTTGCACTAAAAGTCATGTATCATGCTCGTTTTAACTCCAAACTTCACCAAATTTTGACCATAGGTTCTATTGACCCTTTATTATGTTAAGAGCATGTTTTCACTT
This sequence comes from Cichorium intybus, assembly GCA_023525715.1. Taxonomy (NCBI): domain Eukaryota; kingdom Viridiplantae; phylum Streptophyta; class Magnoliopsida; order Asterales; family Asteraceae; genus Cichorium; species Cichorium intybus. Next base: position 69,506,178 of record CM042015.1, on the reverse strand, counting down.
CTATTAAGTCTTATTTAGTCCATGACTTAATGATTAAGACCATAGGATGTCACAAGAGCTCTAAGGAAGCTCATATGCATATCAACTCAAATTTTAAAGTCTAGTTTTGTCCATTTTCTATCCATATACTTATATAACCAATGGATGGTTTAATTTAAGGTTTTTACAACCCAAAACATACTTTGTTAATTACCAATTCATGATTTCCATTAACCATTTCCATGGGTTTCATTCATGCAATCACCAATTCCATTCCACCCGACAAATTTCAGTTTTTTGTTCAAACTTTCATTTTATTAATTAAAACTCTTAGGAAACCACTTCTAATGGTTTCTTCACACTTAAAAATCATTTATGACTCATTCTAGCCAACTCTTTATGTCAAATTAACGCTTTGATCTTAAACTCAAATTTCTAGGGTTCAATTGCATATGAAATCACCAAACTTGATTTTAAGTTATCCATATGCTGGATAATGATCAAGATGTGATTAGAAACATAACCCAACTACTTTTACTTGTTTTTAACCCATGGATTCCAAGTTTCTTCCAAAAATTTCCATTTTTGACATTTTACTCAAAATCTGAAATTACTCAAATTTATCAGCTAGGAACAATTTATTACTTCTATTATAACATATTAGACTTATCAAGAACCATTATAACCATCTTGTTCTTACAAACCCATTAGCTAGGGTTCTTGAGCTCAAATTCTCATTTTCTTGATTTTTTTAACACTTTCAATGGTTAAGCTAACTTTAGATAACGATTAAGACACAAATTAAGGCTAGGAATCATAGGATAATCCTCCTCTAGCCACTGAAATCACGAAGCTACAGTAACCTACCCATGGGAAATGGGTTAAACAATCCTAAAACATGTTTACTAACCTTAGAAGGCTTGGAATTCTTCAATTCCAAGTGGGATTTCTCCAATTTTGCTTCAATTCCTCATGACCTTCACGAACCGATCTCTCTGGCACTCTCTAGAACTTGCTCACGTGTTCTATGAACTGGGAGAAGATATTTCTCCTATTTATACCATCTCACTTTGCACTAATGACAATCTAGCCCCTCAAGTTCTATTTTTTTCCAAAATGGCACAAAAACTCATTTTATAACATTATAAGTTTTATTTTATTTCATTCTTGCCCCAAAAATTATATTTTCTTTACATAGAAGTCATTTGTATGACAAATGACCATTTTGCCCTTTTTTACCAATTTCTACTATTACGGCATCGTTCAAACCCAAATTTTACATATGTTTATTTTATAGGTTTTACCATTATTTTCGGGTTCTTACACTGATGAGGACGATAATTTTTATTATGTAATTTTTAATTTTTAATTTTTATATATTTTGTAACCTTTCTTTAGTGTTATATTTTTAATGTTCAATTAAAATTGATTTTATTAAATAATTAAAAATAAAAAGGAAATGAGATATGGAGTGGTGACTATTTCCTAGGTGAACTAGAAGTGAAGTGTTGATAATGTCATAGTATGTTTGGTGTTTGGGTATTGTAGGTATAACCACTAGCCCTTATGTCATTTTATATTTCTGGGCTAGTTTGTCAAATAGTTTTTACCGAATGTCATTTTCTTCGGCTAGCTTTAGTTAAAAAGTAGCAGCTGGATTTTCACCTAATGCGCTACATATAGCCTTAATTTAATTTATAATAATATTTCATGGAGAATGACCCATATAGTGTCTCTCTTCCACTTTCCAATTCAGTTGGATTATGTTTCATGTGAATAGTGCTACAAGAGCCTAAATGACTTGTTGTCAACAACACATGACTATTTGAGGATAAATTTGGAGTACCTTTTATTTTGTAACAATTATTTCTTATATTTACATGGGTTTCATATAAAGAACATCTGATGTTGTTCATAGGAGGAAGACATATAAAGGTTTCATAAACTGTGATTAAATGATTGTGGTGTAAACTTGGGGTCTGATTCACTTTAGATGAGACATTGCGAAAAGCTAAGAAAGCTTTTACAAAGGTCTCTCCTCAAGAATTTTGATCAGGTGAAGTATGTGTATGTGTATGTGTATAATGTTTCTATTAATAATGTTATGTGAAATTTTCAACTTACAATCTTTCTTGATGTTGAAATAAGCGTCCAGACTTAGGTGGTGTTTATTTTTTAAGAGATAAAAGTGTGCAGGCTACATCTGCAAAAGAAGAGGTGGATCAAATGTCTACAATCTACAAGAAGAAGATTGTTTATTTTTTTAAAATCTACAGAATACTAAAATAAACTAAATTATTTACCAAATTATCTATTTTTGTAATCTAACTTTTTATTTTCTCAATTACTTTGTCATCAATAATTATCTATAATTTATATAAAAAGTTGTTTTTCAAGTTAGAAAATACAAAAAAGACTTCAGTCCATGTCTGCGAGAAGAAGAGGGTGTACAGACATTTTTAGGTCTGCAGTCTTCTAAAAACAAACAGTCTGCAGGCACTAACGTCTACGCGCCGTCTACATGCTACAAACAAAAGAGGTCAAAAAAATTTGCAGACAAGAAACAAACAACCCCTTAAAAATGTGATGGCCTCTGCAACCTATTAACATTAAAAATAACAAGAAAGCATGGCACTATATTAATACAGGGGAGAGATGACAAAATCTGCCAAAAAATAATAGTATAAAGTAGAAAAGTTACTGGAAAAATCTCCAAACACCTACATTTATCTTGGGAAACAAGACAGCAAAAAGGCCACAACAAATAACGATTAAATTCTTTTGGTGCCCCATTAAACACCCCAAATCTAAGTAGTAATTTATTCTTTTACTTTTTTTTTTTCTTTTGAAGCTGCAACTATGTTTTAAAATGGGCTAGCCAGAGGCTAGCTACACGAGAGCTTACAAAGCAGGATTGCCACCAATTCCAGTCTAAATGATCAACTTCTTGTTTCTAGCAATTATATAACTAAAAGAATTACAAATGCAACTTAATAATCGGCTTAATGGGCTTAATGTGTTATACAGTTCATCTGGGTAGTTATATCATACTTGACTATTTTTGCTTGAATTAATCTATACCTGACAAAATGCCTTATTGGTTTAAGGCAAAAAAAACTTGGCTTAATATATAAAAACACTAACCTTTACCTATCTGCCTTCATTTTTCCTCCCAACTCATCTCCCGTTAAAAATGATGAATATTTCGAAATTAATTTGTTTTCGGAATGTAAGGGTAAAATAGTCGTTTATTCAGTTTAGAAAATAAGCAAACATTATGTATACAACTCTTTATCATGGACATATATCATTATTCATCCAACCATTTTTTTCCATACAATACTTTATGTAAAAAGAAATAAACACCCCCAAGTATAACATCATATCGTTATCGGTTATTTCTTAACAGAATATATTTGTTCCAAGCTCTTCAAAACTTCTTCACTTGAAGGCCTATCCTTAGGATCCTTAGCTACACATCTTGTTGCAAGTGCAATGCATTCGAAAGCATCTTCAAGAGGATAATTTTGATTTAGACTTTGATCTATTATATCTTTTAGCTTGCTTTTGTCTGCTAGAAATGGCCTTTCCCATCTTACCAAAGTGAGCCCGTACCTCAGTTCCCATGCCCGTTGGCCTGTTAGGGTTTCAAACAAAACAACTCCGAAACTATAGATGTCACTCTTCACAGTCAACTCACCTGTAACATTGAACTGTATTGTTTAATGTTCATAATCACAAAATAGAAAGATTAACTGTTCGAACACAACACTTGGCTATATTTGTTGAAAACAATTAAACCATAGCTCTTTTGAAAATATGAACTTCAGTCAAAATTACAACAATGTTTTTTCTGTAAGATATATGTGGAGTCCTAGAATTTTAGAGAAGAGACTCCAACATTTATAAAGGCAAATGGGACAGTGTCTAGCTGGTGTGGGACTCCAACAATTATAACAGTCGTAAAGGTTCAACCCTTAAGATATCACTTCCTGAAATGATAACGTACCAGTAAGTTCACCCCTTCGGTCGAAATAATGTAAGATATTCATGCCAGGTGTAGTATCATCTATTTCCATGTCAGGTGTAGTATCATCTATTTTCATGTCGTGTGTAGTATCATCTTTAGGGCGAAAGTTAGCCAAACCAAAATACCCCAATTTTGCATTAAAATTCTGGAATAACAATAAATTGTTAACTTATATGGCATAAAACTAAAAGCATCGCCGGCTCGCCGCTAAAAAAAGTTAAGTAGCTTAAAAGTACCTGATCCAGCAATATATTACAGGTATTAATAGCACCGTGTATGACTTGTTCTTTTAACGAGTGCATATAAGCAAGTCCACGGGCTGCTCCTATCAATATCATAAGGCGTCTTTCCCATGAAAGTGGTTCAGCAACATCTGGTGCATGTGCAAAATTACTCTTTGTAACAATTCACTTTTGAGTAAAAATAATCTTTTTTTCTTTTTTAAGAGAGAGATCAAGTATATTACCCCCAAATAAGAAGTGACTTAAATTATTGTTGTGCATATTCTTGTACTCGTAAACAAGCAAGCAATTAAGCCTTTTATCATCGCAGTATCCCAAAAGCCTAATGATATTTGGATGAGCCAAACGTACAAAGCTAGTCGCCACTGTCTGATCTCACAAAATATTAAGTTATATTTGGCAAAAGGATTCATAAAACAAAAACTCTAGCATTATTCTAAGAAAGAACTCCTCGGTTGCATTCACAATATAAAACATAGATATATAAATAAGCATTGTCTAACTATGGTTCTAGCCGAATCATAGCATTTTCCATATGTTCCGATGGTTCAAATATTGTGTTCTTGAGTCAATTGTGTCGAGAGAAACAGATCGAATTGAAATAAGCAAAGAGAAGCAAGACATTGATGTATAAATAAGCATTGCCTAACTCACTTTAAGTTATTTGTTTATTGTAGCACCCTACTTTAAATTCTTCCTATTACAACATTGCACAATATTGAGAAATCTACTCACTTATAGAAATATTACCAAATACAATGCAATTTCCACTACTATAATTGGGTAGATTTTTTAAGTATAATGTCCTAATAAAAAAATTGAAAGTACAATGCTATAATTGGGTGGATTTCTGAAAGTACAATGCCCTAATAAGAAAAGATCTAGAAGTATAATGCTATAATAAATAGAAATGAAAGTAAAATGCTACAATAAACAAATAAATGGAAGTGCATTGCTATTTCATGCATTTAGCACTTTCGTATGTCATCTATTACATATTTTTAGCTGCTACCCATTTTGCGGTTGTCATTTCCCCTATTTAGAATGTCATGGCCTGTTTTTATCAACTATTACCATATCATAAGAAATAAATTACGGTGGTGAATTTTATTGAAACTTCATCATGGCTTATTTTAAAGCCGTTTATTAACTTTTGTTTCTTAAAATTTGGGCCAATAATTTATTTAAATTTCTATTTCTTGAATCATCGACTTTATTTACTCTTAAACTAAGATCTGTAGTTTAAGCATCATTTATAGACTTTGTATGAGAAATTCCACACCATAAACTTCAAGCATAAAGAAAATTAAAAATTCATCACTCATACCATACTAATGAGCAAAAGCACTATCAATTAACGTAAATGGCGGTTTCCATGGAAATTAAACTTCTTTCCTTGATAATATATGTAAGTTTATATATTTATTGATACTTACCTCCCATTCTACATGATCTTCGCTGTACCTTTTAACAGCAACAGCAATTCCAACACCCTGTGTTGATGGGGCGAACGTTTTCTTGTGAACCCAACCTAAGTATACCTCATCAAAACCATCCTTGTCGATGAGCAAATCTCGACTAAAGTCTTTTGTTATCCTTTCCAAATCAGCAAACTTAAATACTTTAAAACTTGGAATAGGAACTTTGGCATCTTTGTTATCAACCCCTACAGTATCACCAGCATCTTTATTTAACATGTCTACTAATATCCGCAAAGTTAGACACAAAAATTTAAAGAAACTATAGACACAATTAGGAATTTGAAATACCTGAGGTCTCTCCATAGAAGGGAAACATATCAAGCATTCTTCCATATATGGTTCTACTGGGAGCCTGCAACGCGGCATCAATTTTCTGTTGTAAGGTGAGTACAGAATCAAGACTGACCACAACCTCAGCCATTGTAGGACGCTGCTTTGGATTGTTGTGCAAACATCTATTTGCAATTCGAACAAACTCCTTCAAACATTTTGGGTATATTTGACCTCTTATACCAGAATCAATTATATTCTTTAAATTGCCTTCTTTGATATATTCTTGAGCCCATGGCACTAAACCCCATTGTTCCTCATCAAGTGTTCCATCCACTGCACGTTTCCGACACATCACTTCCAACAACACCACCCCGAAAGCATACACGTCAGACTTCCTAGTCAGCCTTCCAGTAGTGTAATAATTTGGATCAAGATACCCAAAAGTTCCTTTAACAAGTGTGTTGACATAAGTAGATGGCTTATTTGTTGCACCTATTCTGGACAGCCCGAAGTCTGATATTTTAGCTGCCCAGCTTTCGTGTAACAAAATATTAGAGCTCTTGACATCACGATGTATAACACCGGACTCAATTCCAGTACCAGTGTGTAGGTAGTCTAACCCACGAGCTGTACCTATACAGATCTTGAGTCGTTGAACCCAAGAAAGAGGGGTACCAAGTTTATGAAGGTGGTCTTCGAGTGTTCCATTTGGCATGTGTTCGTAGATGAGAATCATCTCTTTTTCGAAATTACAATATCCAAACAAAGACACAAGATGACAGTGACGCAATTTTGAAAGCATCTTAACTTCCGCCCAGAACTCGGGTGCACCTTGAGAGGACCTGATATCCAACCGTTTAATTGCAGCAACGACAACACTTGATCCATTGATGACATTACCTTTGAAAACTTTTCCAAATCCCCCATGCCCAATTACCAACGATTCATCGAAGTTATTGGTTGCCAATATAATCTCAGGAAATTCGAACGGACGGCAAGGTTGTGACCATTCCATGGAGGAGGAGGTGGAAGGTTGAGATTCATTGGCGTCGCCCATAATTGTTGAATGTGTACAAGCAAAAACGGTAGTTCCATAAATGATGATGAAGCTTTATAATCAACCTGCAAAAAGTCAGAAACCTCACCTTCTTCCTCAAAACAGAGACAGGGTCAATAACTGCAATATTACATCATAAGCTTAATAGTCAACGTACGAAATGACCAAGACCAACTACTATTGCTGTTATGTTATTATTTGTTCTTTTATTTTATTCTATTATATTTATTTTAGTGATTATCTAAAAACCATTGACTTTTCATCGAGTTAATCCTTTTGTTATTTAAACCATTATTTGCTTAATTAAAAAACATTACTATTAGAAAAAATATAAATTTGGTTAATTTATGTAAACTTTTTTCAAAAAGGTAACCCAATGACCAAAATAATCATGAATTTTGTACATGGTAACTATGAAATTATGCATTGGACTGCGAAAATAAGTATTGGCTTGAGAAATGCTTTAAAGGGTGGGAAAACAGGTAAATGATAAATGACTCGATATGAATCCGGTCTATCGTCCCTTATTTAAGGTAAAAGTTTTATTTTTGCACCTCCTAAAATTTTTTGTGATTGAAAATGGAAGAAAATGACAATAATCTACCCAATATTGTAAGTTATTATCCTTTCTAGATTGGTTTTTTATGTTTATAAGTTTTAGGAGTTCTAAGTTTAGTATATCATAGGAAAATGATTGAAAAAATAAAATCTTTTTTATATATGACAGAGATTTTGCAGGTGGCACAGTGAAAATCTCTGATGTTGAGAAATCCTTTTTTCTCGAACGATTTTATACGTTTTTAAGTTTTATAAATTCTAGAGAAAATTACACGAATGGTTCTTGTGGTTTGAGGTAATTTGCACGTTTGGTCTCTAACTCATTTTTTTAACTCAGATAATCTCTGTTATTTGGTTTTGTTGTGTGCTTGGTCGTAAACCTGAATTGACTGTATTACCCTTTAATAATTCCTTTTTAGTTTTATAAGTTTTTTGTTATTTGTTTATCATTTGTATTGCTTTGGCCGGTGGTTTGCTGCCGGCGGCGATTGCCCTGTTGGTGGCGGTTGGTGTTTTCCGATGTGTAGAGGACAGTAGGGGAGGACGAATGTTCGGAATGAGCAGCCGGAGGGGAGTTCCGGGTAACCGAAAATCGATGTTCTTCTAGAAGTAGCATCGAGCGGGTCTCGGAGAAAGAGGGCAGCGGTTTTTTGATAAAGAATAATAGAAGCAACATTATCAAAGCGAGACGATAGACCATTTACCGTATACATCACAAGCTGTTTGTCGGAAACTTTGCAGTCACCATCGAGGTTGTCAAGAAGATTGGCAAGGTTTTTGATTTTTGAGCAGTAGGTCGTGACATTCATGTCTCCCATCGTAATGTTCCGAAGCTCGTTGTCAACTTGCATTCAGGCCCGGCCCAATAGGGGGGCAACTTGGGCGACGACCTAGGGCCTCCAAACCCCAAGGGCCCATCTTCCGTTAACCTCAAACCCATTACTATACTAAGTTGGACTACTACCAGGCGGATTCAGATGCAGGATTCGGGAATAGATGCGTGAAGCCGGAAATCAGATGCCTTACAATCGCAGCTCGCCTAGCGGAATCAGGAATGTAGTGCGTATAATCAGCCTTGCAATACCGATTCTCCAGGAATGATTGACTCTAATTTCGCAATCGCATCCCATCTAACCGCAAAACTTGCTGGCTGCTGCACCGGTAACAAAATCGAAGAAGGTAAGTCCCGATTTTCTTTCTCAGAATAACTTCAAGCGCTTCAATTCTCATAATAACTTCAGCCTCATCTCAATTCTCATATTTCTTTCTCACTTCTCATAACATCGATTTCAGATTTTGAGTGATTTTACTAAACTTTCTGATTTGCAATAGCAAGCCGCTTAAAGTCTGGGGAAATGCTTATATCTGCTTCGAATTGTTCAGCATCCGATTTCTTCTTCCTTTATAAACTCTTCTTCCTCGACTGATTATTTCTCAATAGCGAAATGCTTATACCTGTTTCGAATTGCAGAATGTTTTTCCTGGGCTATACTTGGTTGGGATTTCAGCCGATTCATATCGAGTTTAAACTTAAACAACTACGGTATACTTTTCGTTCATCCATGGAGTTCTTGTAAGTTGTAATCCGTTTGTGTTTTTTCTTATATGGGGTTTCTGAGATGTTTTCATCTATTGCAGAAGCAGAGACTAGAGACCTAGTAACTGATGAAACTTACTGATCAAATCATGGTTTCTAACGAGGCCTCAATTCGAGGTATAATGTACTAATTATATAATAAAAAGATTGTTGTTTTATGTATAAATTTGTTTTGGTTCCATGGGTTTCCGATATAAAATTGGTGTGATACTGATACATATGAATGTAGAGGTTTCAAGTTATCGTTTTATTAAAGCTATGAAACTCAGTGTTCCATTGTGAATCCATTGTAACATTGTTCCATCTCTCCTGTTCTTCTTGGAGCTCAATTTTATCTTTAATAATGTGATTATTTGAAAATGGAAATTAGTGGAAATGTGGTTTTACTTTAACTTTTATGTTATAACCTGTCTATCAAGTTGATTAAGCGATCAGATCAATGGACACATGGTGCAGAACAATTTTGGTACACAGAATATTAGGATGAAAATCGGGTAATGTACTTTCATTGATTTGTTTATGACAACATCTTACTTTCATTTATTCCTATTACAGCATTGTACTTTGAAAATTATACCCGATTATAGCAATGTCATCTAAATACAAATCAATTTTCACTGCTATAATAAGAAAATTTTGAAAAAACAATGTTATAATTGGGTAAAGTTTCTAAAGTAGGATGCTTTAATAGGAAAAAACTTAAAATACAATGCAGTTGACCGCACCTCTATTTTGACATTTCCATAGGGCTTATATTTATTTATATACACAAAAGCGTAAATATACGTGTCTAATATATTGGATGAGGTCGTGTAGGGTAGGGTGGATTTTATCTCTAGGCCCCATTTTATATTTTGCCCGGGCCCCAAATCGGCTTGAGACGGCCCTGCTTGCATTGAGCGTGCATCTTTGTTGTCTCTAAACAGTTTTTCGAGTGTAAGCCAAACAAACCGTGCCGATGAATCACGTTTTAGAACCATTTGTAGGAGAGACGGGGGATATTGTAGAGTAGATCCATAGTTTGACTACTGAATCTACTTTCCGCCATTCCGGGTTGTTTGGTTTGGGAGTCGGATCATCATAAGAAGCGTCGACGTGGTCGGAGACGTCATAAGCATCACAGTGTGTGGAGAAAAGTTCACACCAGGAATCAGAGTTCAACATGTCTAGATCGAGAAGCAAAGGGATGTGAGCTTTGATATTGGCTATACCGAAAGCTTTGTGGTGAGACTGAAACAGGAGCCGCCATGGATAGACTGAATATGGAAAGAGCAATATGCCGTGAACGGAGAGGAGTGAGATGAGGGAAGAGAGATTTTAGAAAGATTGTTTTAGGGCTCTGATACCATATTAAAGGTTGAATGATAATATAATTCTCATTACCAAAACTGTAAACAGGGAACAAATATATACACACGTACACAAGAGAGGCCGGATACAAGTGATGGGCCAATAGACACAACATGGGCTACAATGTACATGGACTAGATTATATACACTTAACAATTTTATATGTATGAGTAAAATTTTGAAGTTGTGTTTACGTTATAAAACAATAATTTACAAAGAAAATCAAAAGGGTAAGTCTATCATTATTTACATGCTAATAATTTTAACAAATATTCAAACCATTTGAAATTATGTTTAGTAGCGAGTTTTTGAAACTTCTTTTAATTTTAGTTTTTAATAAAATAATCGAATTAAAGAAATATTGTTTTTGGAAGTACGAACTTAAAACTTTATATTCGAACAAAATATTAAAATCCAGAACTTAAAACTTTATATTCGAACAAAATATTAAAATCAAAAAGTTACTTAAAATAGTTTTAAAGTTACTTAAAATAGTTTTTAGAAGTTTTTACCTTTTAATTTTATACAGTTTGACATATTTTACAGCTTACACTACTTGCACCAAGCAATTCCACACCAAAAAAGCTTGGCATCTAGCTTATAGCTAATTTTACCAAACATACTTTAAATCAACATCATTCCATTTATTGACCAAAATTTGATAAATTTTAATTCATTTATAAATAACACATTTGACTTTCTGAATAGACCGTCCTAGTTGACTAAACTTCCCCAAAAAAATTGCGGTATTTTTAAGGAAAAATCATCGTAATTATTCTTCGTCAAACATATGTTATATATATATATATATATATATATATATATATATATATATATATATATATATATATATATATATATATATATATATATATATATATATATATATATATATATATATATATATATATATATACTAAATATCAAATGGGAACCAATATTTTCCTAGGAACCGTAGGAACTTTTTTACTGAAATTTTTTTTTCAAAAAAAATGACATAATACACCTAATCGCATATATTTAAGACCTTTTGTAAAAAAAAATTGAAAAAATAATATATATACACGAAATGTGCACATATGCACGAAACGTGATCATATACACATGTGCGAAAAAAATGCATATATGCACATTTCGTGTATACATATTATTTTGCAAAATTTTTTTGATAAAAAGTCTTAAATATAAGCGACTAGATGTATTATGTCATTTTTTTTGAAAAAAAAATTTCAGTCAAAAAGTTCCTACGGTTCCTAGGAAAATATTGGTTCTTCCTTGAAACGGACTATATATATATATATATATATATATATATATATATATATATATATATATATATATATATATATATATATATATATATATATATATATATATATATATATATATATACTGTTATTATTACAAAAGGAAATTCAAAAAGCTTGAATTCAGATCATATTCGACTTTCTCAAATTCACGAAGTTGGCCTGTAAATCTTGTTTCTGTATATTTCTTTGTAAGGTTAGTAAATCTATCAGTTAATATAAAGTTATGCAAACATCAAATATGTAAAAGAAAAAAAAAAAGAAAAACATAGACTGTAAGTTTCTGTGAATGTTGATCAAAGTAATTCCTTTCTAGATGTATCTTCTTCTTCCTTCTGTCTTTTGTTCATAGCCACCAGGTTTTACTTCTCTAATTCTCTTGTTGAATGTGGTTTAATCTCTTTCTTTTCTTTTCTTTCTTTCCACCTTTTAATATGAAATATAAAAAGCTTCCTGTTAATGCCATTTTTTCTCTTGACTTTGGACCACCATTTCTCCTCTTTTGTTTCCTTCTTTTGTTGACAGAAATGGTAAACCCCTGCACATTATCACAAATTAAACAAAAACTCTTTTGTATTATATTCGGTTTTCAAATACTAGATAATTCTAACATTCCTCTTTTCTCTTTTTAATAGATGATAAATCTTGGGCAAAAACCAAGTCAATCAAGGGGAAAGTAATATAAATAAATAATAATAAAAGAAAGAAAAGTAAAAAGAAACATACATACATGGCATAGGCATGAAAGTGATTAAGTGAACATGTTTTAATGTATAATTAAGAAAAAAGATCGAAAGTACAATGCTATTATCAGGTAGTTTTCAAAGTACAATGTCTTAATTAAGGCAAAAGCCTTTTTTAACACTAAAAAAGGGTAAACACAATCCCTAGTGATCCCACAACCAACATGAAAGAGGTAAATCACAATGTCCCCTAGGGTCAATTTTGTAATTTCTGTCGTTAACAAGTTAGTTCCCCTAACAAGGCGTACGTACATCATGCATGATGATGAAGAGTCAAATCATGTATCAAAGATCATAAATGACACATTAAGCCCTTTATGGAGTACCAATAATCACAAGTTCAATCATGTATCAATAACAAGTCTTATATGCTTAATCAATATACTAATATTTGCATAAATTCATCATTACAAATCTACAAGCTTAATTGGTTGAAAAGAAAACGTACATGATACCACAAATTTATTTAATAAATTATTATACCACCTATCATATATACAAACTAATCATCTCCACACATTTGCCCTAACAGTAAGAACGTGAGAATCCATAAACAAGGTCTCAGTTTCATATTGGCAGTGGGACCCGTTGATGGGTAACTATTACCCTATTTCATACAAACTAATCTTATATTTACTTCACTATATTTTACATCCCACAAAATATGGTGGTACTCACAGATCAAAACTATGGCTGTTGAAATGAAAGACCGGATTATTACTCCTTCCAAAATTCTTAGACCTGCATTCTTTAGCAACACTTGAACGAAGAGACGTGGGCCCACAAACAATCACTCCAATATCTACATTTCCCCATCGTTCAGACATGCTCCCAAAAATTTCTGTACCCATTAAGAAAGAAATTAACAAATTTATATATAAATTACTTATTTTATATTGTTCTATAGAACAGTACTGTTTCAGTACAAACAGTACTGTACTGTTCTGGTACAGTACAGTACTGTTCTACTGTTCTGGTACAGTACTGTTCAGGTACAGTACAGTACAGTACTGTTCAGGTACGGTACAGTACTGTTCTGGTACGGTACGGTACAGTACTGTTCTGGTACGGTACAGTACTGTTCTGGTACGGTACAGTACTGTTCTGGTACGGTACAATACTGTTCTGGTACAGTACAATACTGTACTACATGCAATAGGTGTACTGTTCTGGTATTGTTCTGTACTACATGCAATAGGTGTACCTTTCAAGTCAGGTCTTTGACCATGTTTTGTGGTTTTGACAAAACTTTCTTTTTCTTTTGAAGAATTCTTGTGTGATGTAGACGTGTTATGTTGTATGTCACTGGTTTCATTTTCAACCCGAGATTTTTGTTTTTTTGAAGCTTTTGTATCCGAAAGATGCCATAGACCAATCACAAGGCCTCCAAATACAATCACACTTGCAAGCATGCAAAACAATACTAAAAGCCCTTTGTACCAACGGTATGATACATCATAAGCATTGATGTAAAACACGTTTAACAAACTCAAAGAGACCACCAAACCGATTGTGGACACGATCACATAAGTTCCGGACCATATTATGTTTCCTGTTCCAACCAATCCAGACATGCCACATCGGCTAGGGGTAGAAAAGACCAAAGGGGTTGCATACTTCTGTTCATTGCCTTCTTCCTGTAGAAGAAATTTATAACTTTAAAGTTAATCCCTATCTTTCTATAAACGCGTTCTTTCTGGATCAAGTTAAAAAGAAACACTCATATACAGCTTACCAGATTAGTGAAAGTACATTGCTATTAATGGAAATTTTACATACCAATGGAGGTTCAGATTCCTGAGTAACGTATGTTTGAATCTCCAAATTCAGTTTCATATGAAAGTCAGGAAAAAGCGAGTCCAAATCAAGTGAATGAAGAAGTGAAAGCTCTTCAGATCTTTTAACAGCCCAAATTATCAATATATTTCTAGGCATACACGGTTTACACTCTTTAATACGGTTTAAAACATCACTCAAGATAGCCACAAACGGTGAAATCCCAATTCCACCCGCTACTAAAATTAGGTTTTCATACCTAAAACAAAAAATGACAAACAAACAAACAATTAAGTAAAAAAATATATATGAATAAATAAGTAAAAAGTGAGTGGAGTATGTACATCAAGTGGTATGGTGACTCGTGCCCGTACGGTCCCTCAACATATGCCTTGAGCTTCAAATTTGGTTGAATGAGTCCGTGTGCATCGGTGTTCTCATTGGAAAGACTCAAGATATGAGATTTTAAGTTGGTTGTCCAATTTCCAAGAACTTTTATGAGAACAGAAAGATGATGTTTACCATCTAGAGGGCTAGATGAGACACTAAAAGGGTGCCATTGTAACCACGATAATTCTCGAACTTGGATGAAAACCCAACTTAGGGCATTGTACTTTAAATCTACAATCAAAAAGAATAATACTTACGTTAATATAAACGCGCCATTGGGACACAGCTAATGTCAGTGGGACAAAAATTGCAAATTTGTGTTCGCGCCAAAAGAAGGTGGGACAGGGAGTCGCTCTCGATCTCTCGTATGTGCAAAAGGCGTGAATGCCCTTCTCATCCTCGTCACCTAAAATAGATCTAGAAAGTTTGTCCAGTCTTGTCCTATACAGTGTAACAAACGCAGCCTAACAGGCTGCGTTTGTTACATGGGATGGGATGGGACAAGACTAAACAAGCTTTCTAGAGCTATTTTTGATGATGAGGATGAGAAGGGCATTTACGTCTTTTGCACAAACGAGAGATCGAGAGCGACTCCCTATCCCATCTATTTTGGGTCGGACAAAAAGTTGCAATTTTTTTCCCGCGGACATTTATGTCAAACATAGTACAGTCTGTATTTTCGCGCATTTTCATAAAAAGTATGAATACCTTCAGGTTTTGATATAACGAGTTCGACAGTGCCAGATGGAAGGCATTTAGCTGAAAGTATTTCAACACTCTTTCTTGATTGAAAGAATCTAAGAAACCGGTCAAGCATATAAAGAAACAACCCACCAGCTATCATACTAAACAACATATCACCAACATGCATAGCCATGAACACCACAAACACAACATACAGTTGATGAGTGTAGAAAAATAATTCAAATTTCAGCCTCCTGATTTGAGGTAGTGACGTCACCCACATCAATAAACCAGCCGATAAGCTAATGACACCTGGCAGATTTGCAATCTTGTTATTCTTCCAATCAATTACCTACATAACAACATACAACAACAATTTCAGCATCTAATAAGCTACTAAAACAACGAAGTTTAAAAAAGTCAGAAAACTCACTTGGTGTAAAACACGATCTTCCAAAATCCATGAAATGAAATAACAAGAACCATGAAGAGTGAAGAGTATCATTGTAAGATGACCTAACCATACATGATATCGAGTCGCGTGTTCAAAAGGGATATTTGTAAGACGTAGAAGAATCGATCCTCTTGAAACCGGTAAAAACATGAACATTAAGCAAATTATTCCAATTGACCCGAACCGTAATCCCGTGTGCTTCAGCATTATATGCCTACAATGTTCAATTTCAAAATACATCATCATACAGAAAGAACGACTTCATAGAAAACTAAAAAGATAAAAAGTTACCTTTTTCCTTGACTCTGATAATACGGAATAAGGTTGTAGTTTTGGATAGCGTAAACCGAAACAGCACAAATGATATACACAACAACTAAAAGAATAACGATCAATTCTGCAGCTGTAACGACTCCAAATGGCCCGTCGACTATAACCGGGAATGTCCATAAGCGGAAAGTTGCGTGTTTCGGTTTCTTTTTCCTACACGAAAGTATTCACATTAGGTTAAGAATTTGTGTAATATCTCTCTGAATTAAGTCGTGTACTGTTAAAACGAGTGATTACTCTTCAAATTCTTGTTCACCGGAAATTCGAAGGTAAAGTATAGCAAGAAACGCAATGATGAATAGTGGACCTCCGAAAAGAAATATACTTCCTGTAGATCATATGCAACAGGTAACGTAATTACTAATTAACCAAAATAGAATCGGTTTAATTGAAGTGGAAATTGAGAAAATTGCGAACCTGAAACCCAAAAAACCGAATCGGAAGTAGCGTCCACGTATTTCTCAGAAAAATCGCTCACGGATTTCGATGGAAGTAAGAATAAGAAAGTAATCCACGCAAAGAAAATCGAACACATTGCAAATTTGAGAACCCATCTGGTAAATTTGACCAAAAATCGTGTCTTGGTAACGTAAGTAAAGCCATTATCTTGTTTGCTAGAAGAAAGAAGAGGTTCATCGGCGGAGTATTGTGTGCTCATTTCTTTGAGACAATAAAGCAAACAGGTTATCTGCAATGATCAATGAAGAGTTGATGGACTTTTTTTGTGTATTGCTGTAGACAACAAGACTAAATCCGCATCTAACATGGTGATTGTGAAGCTTAATATATTACAAATTGGGTAGTTGGTTATTGGAAAAAATTGAAGAGGGGAAAGAGATTGGACAAGTTGGACATGGATTTCAAGATTTTTTTATTTTTTTATTTTTTTATTATCTTCATTCAATAAAAGATGGAGGCAAGGGCTAACATTCCCAGGACCCATAAAATGACTTGAATATGGAATGTGTCATATGTGATATTTAATATTAAAATTAGTTTAAAAAATACAATATTTTAGCATTTATCGAATCTTATAACTTGACTATCTATTATTGAATTTTTTATTTTGTTTATTTATTGAAAACACTGTTTATGGTTACGTCGTTTGTTCGATTTAATAGATAAACGTGTGATGAGTTGAAGCATCGTATTGAGGAGCATCATATAGAAAAATGAGTTATTTCTATAATCATATTGCTCTAGTCACTTAATCTTAATTTTTTAAGTGATAACTTCTTATATTGTATTTTGCCTTATTTTATAAGCATGTGAACATTACTTGGCAAAACTAATTATGTTATCTATGATGAATTTGAAAGAATAATAGTTTTATAACCCTTAAGTTAATTAAATGACTAAATAAACAAATTGTCGACAATATGATCTAGAAGTGATCATTTAATACAGACATTCCGAACTAGAGTTGACATGTGTTCTTATCGTAAATGTTTCAACATTAAGATGGCATATTAAAAAAGTAAGTAAACTTATAAAGTAACGGTATTATATATTTCAAAATCGACCGAAATGTATAATGACATTGTGATTATTGTCATTGTAAAAGATATAATGGTTTACTGCGATATAACATTTTGATATTAAAGATATGATTTTAACTTTACATATCATCAATACTAATAGACTAGAATTATGTATCAAATGGCATGTAACTTACCAATAGTGTTGTTGGATTGATGTATCTTAACCAAAGATTAAAGATTATGATTATTTAGGACAAATTATATAGATTTAGAAGTAGGTTAGCATATGTGTTATCTGTTTTCAAATAAAATAGATTTAGGTATGGTCTAATTGCAATGTCAATCCTTTGGTTATGATATTTTTGCTACCCGGTTATATTTTACTTTTGTGAATTTTATTTGAAATTAACAAAGTTTCAATATATATAGTTTTTTATATCTTTCTTTTGTAGAGACATATCATTTACCAATCAACAAATTTCATTAAAGTACATATTAAAATAAATGAAAAAGTCGGTTGATCTTAAGGAGAAAAAAAAATACAAGTAATTTTCATTATTATCTAAACACTTATAGTATTTAAATTCCTATATATATTTTTCATATTGAAACTAAATAACTTTATCGGCACAATCATTTGTGCCCATGTCATTTACATAATTTATCATAATATGTTCTTCCGTATTGAAACTAAATAATTTTACCAACATGATTGTTCGTGCAATAATACTTACATAATTTTGTATTTCAATTCTTTAACAAGCTTTATTGAAACCTAACAGAGAACTAGACGAAAGAAAAACATATGTTGTATTTTTTTTTATCCATGTGACCCTTGTATACAATGTTCGCAATAACCTATAAAAACCAGATAAATTAAATAAAAAAAGTATCTATTAAGTCATATTTTATTTCAATCACTAAAAAAGTTAATCACTAAAATCACATACATTGTCTTTTTCTACTTTTCTTTAATTTAAAGGTAAAAGATTTACAACAATGATTAAATATTGACCTACACATCTCCAAATGAAAATCCTTAGATATTTAATCGGACCCTATTTTTAATACTTCGGTTTTATGTTGTTACGTGAAAACCTTTTGTGAAAGCGTAAATATTTAATTAATTTATCGTAGATTTTTCCTTTGTTTTTGAGCGATAGTTTGGGCCCCGTCACAACGTTTGAGGGCCACATCAGTATTTGACACGTGACATGTAAACTCTTGGCATCCACAAATCGTTGCTACCTACCACGGAGCGTGATCTGACGCATGCCTAACACGCACGGTTCATGGTTAGACACGCTCTTTTGTTTGCATGTTCATGTGAGTCGTATCACATGTGCCGTTTCTCAATTATGATGATGGAAGCCCATATTTTAACCTTTATGGTTTTATGATAAAATACATTATTGGTTTGCTGTATTATTCTACGGTTTTATAAATGGATTTATATATCAAAGTATTTCAATATTAACTGTACAAAAATTGTAATACGAGCTATTCGTTAATAATTATATATTACGATTATTGTTTAAAAGATAATATCATTAGCTAATAAGTTTTCATTACTATAAAAGTATAAGCATAATTATATTATACAACATGAGTACGCATGGCTGTAAACAAATTCAGGGGCGGATGCAGGATTTATCAATAGCCGTGGCACCAAATGCCCATTTATTTTAATTAGCCCAATTATACTTAGTGGGTCGGTGACATTTTATTTTAAGCGCTGAAACATTCTTTTTCGCACTGTTGCACCCTATTAGAAAATACAAAAACAAAAAAAATTCATCTACGTACACGAATTTTAGCAGGTGCCCCGCCCCCCTATGCACTACATAAGAGCCGCCCCTGAACAAACTGAACGTTCAATGAACTGTTCATGAATTGTTCGAAGTTCGTTTATGTTTGTTTATTTAATAAACAAAAGTACATGAACACAAATTTTCGTTCGTTTATTTAAACAACTGAACATGAACAATTGTCTTGTTCGTTCAATTATGTTCATGAACGTTCGTTTATGATTGTTCATTTAAGTTTCTTTTATGTTCATATATGTTCAATTGCGTTTAATTACATTACAGTATTATTATGTCCATATATATTCAATTGTATTTGTTTATCTTTGCTCGTTTATGTTCGTTTAGGATATTCATGAACATGAACAAGATAATTTGTTAAACGAACGAACATGAACAAGCTCTTGTTCGTGTTCGTTCGTTTGTTGGGCTAACTTAAACAAAAGAACATAGAAAATCCCTCGTTTGGTTCGTTTACAGCCCTATGAATACATATTAATATCATGAAGACAATGCAGGATTTATCAATAGTCGTGGCACCGAATACCCATTTATTTTAATTAGCCCAATTATACTTAGTGGGTCGGTGACATTTTATTTTAAGCGCTGAAACATTCTTTTTCGCACTGTTGCACCCTATTAGAAAATACAAAAACAAAAAAAATTCCTCTACGTATACGAATCTTAGCAGGTGCCCCGCCCCCCTGTGCACTACATAAGAGCCACCCCTAAACGAATTGAACATTCAATGATATGTTCATGAATTGTTCGAAGTTCATTTATGTTTGTTTATTTAATAAACAAAAGTACATGAACACAAATTTTCGTTCGTTTATTTAAACAACTGAACATGAACAATTGTCTCATTCGTTCAATTATGTTCATGAACGTTCGTTTATGATTGTTCATTTAAGTTTCTTTTATGTTCATATATGTTCAATTGCGTTTGATTACATTACAGTATTATTATGTTCATATATATTCAATTGTGTTTGTTTATCTTTGCTCGTTTATGTTCGTTTAGCATATTCATGAACATAAACAAGATAATTTGTTAAAAGAACGAACATGAACAAGCTCTTGTTCGTGTTCGTTCGTTTGTTGGGCTAACTTAAACAAAAGAACATAGAAAAGCCCTCGTTTGGTTCGTTTACAGCCCTATGAATACATATTAATATCATGGAACAAAGGAGACAACGCCCCCCTACCCCCCAAAATAAACACATTACTACCTAATCCACAATTCTCTAATCGTAATAAAAAGTTTGTCGAAAGTTTCAATGGGAACGATTCCATAACCAGAATTAGCCAACCAACATTTCCCTAGTCAATCAAGACAGTCCCATATTTGCAGAAAACCACTACTACCCAAAAAACTTTAACCTCTCTCATCTTTAAGAGGGACCAATACCAAAAGAAAAACCAAAATTATAGAAGAAATTTGCGGGAGAAAAAAAATTTGTAATGTAGACAGCACATACAGATCCAATATACCACATCGACCATTTTTATAACTAATTACGTTACGTTAATTTTAATATTATAGTTAGTAAAAAACTAGAGTCGTTGACACTTTGTTATGTGAATCAACCAATATGGCTACCTTATAATGTACATTAGGATTAGGGTTTGATTGTTTGGCTGATTGGCAGGTGCATTATGATTTAATTTAAATCGGTCTCCGAGTACCGGTTTCTTAATGCCAGAGAGAATAAACATAGCAAAAGTAATTGCAATATTGAAAAGGCGAATAATACCAAATGAAAAAACAAAATCACAAACACAATCAACCCAAAATCTCGTAATCAATGTTTACTAACAGATTCAATCGTAGATAGGTTTAAAAGGAAATGATAAGGAAGCTACTTGGTTGCGGTTTGCCTGCCATCTGGAATAGCATAGAGTACAACCGGCTTTGAAGGTCTTATGAAAGGAACATCACATCTGAAGTAGCCTTTCCTCTCCAACTGCAAAATATCTCCACGTTTCAAATTTCTCATATTCGAATCCCCAACCGCCACAATCTCTTTCTTTGTATCCGGGTTCACCACGTCCACAAAATCCTCATCTTCATCCAACTGCATCAACAAACAAACATTTAGGGATTGTTTGATACTTGCTGATTGAGTAACAGCTAACTAACTTAGTATCCTGAAGCTGACCAGGCAAGAGGTAAATTTAAGGGTTTAGGACCGAGTCAGAGGTAAATTTTGGGGTTATTAAAACAGTATGATTCGGACCGAGTCAGACGTAACCTCTTACTGGACCGGTAAGAGGCAAATCAAAAAGAAGGGCATTTACGTCTTTTGCACAAACCACAAAAAAAAAAAAAAAAAAAAAAACATACCTTCTTTTTGGTGATTAGGTATCCAAATTCCACTAGCGTCAATGGCACAAGTTCATTAATCTCGGGCAACCATGTAAGTTTAAGTTTTGTGGTTTTCACCGATCCTTCAAGATGCAAAACCCCAACTAACTCCGTGACATTTCCGTTTTCGCCCTTTTTGATCTCTTTCACAATCGCGTTTCCCCAGTCCATTAACGTAATTTCCTCGTTAGGTGAAATGGCCTTGGCGTCGGCTTGTTCTATCCATATTTTTTTTGTGAAGGTGGTGGCTTTTTCGCCTGCGCCTTCGTATTTCTTGTGTTTTGGAATGACGCGTACGAATGGCTTTGTGGGCCCGTCTAATAGAGTCAACAGGACGCGGTTTTCTTCAAGGATTGCGGTGTGGCGGGGACAAACAGGGTCGATTATTTTTTTGTTTATGTTCCAGAGTTTGTCCCATTCCATTAGATTCAGATTCTTTGATGCGCCCTGTGTTGAAGGAAATGAAAATAAATTAACCAAAAAATTTGGTTGCATGGAATGTCTAGTTCTAGATAATGGATATACTCCATTTATTATTTAATTAAAATTAATGAGTTTTAGTTTACAAAAATAGAAACTTAAACATGATAGATGCTCATTGAAACCTAAATAAGATTATAATAATTATAGAACAAAATGCGAATAAGTGCTATCTTCTGATACTTTTTTCCGATTTAGCCACTTATATTTTATTTTTTCTATTAAAACCATCTAATTTTGACAAAATGTCCACCGTGACCACTGTAACGTTTTTTTTTTTTTTCACTAAATCCCCTAAATTTTAACAATTTTTTCTAATTTAACCACAATAATAATTTTTTTGTTAAATTCTGTACTTTTTGTTAGAAAATGTTGTTAAAGGCGGTATTTTCTTGTAATTTTTTTTGAAATGTTTCTTTTGTTATCACAATAATAACTTTTTGTAATTTGACCATTTTTATTTATAATATGTTTCCAGGTTTTTTTCAGCTTATATAAAAAA
This sequence comes from Cichorium intybus, assembly GCA_023525715.1. Taxonomy (NCBI): domain Eukaryota; kingdom Viridiplantae; phylum Streptophyta; class Magnoliopsida; order Asterales; family Asteraceae; genus Cichorium; species Cichorium intybus. The sequence goes on along the minus strand of CM042015.1, from coordinate 69,483,291 downwards.
ATACAGAAACAATCAAATTACAAAAATACATGTTTATAGGTCAAGAACTGTCAAATTACAAAAATATGTTATTGTTATAACAGAATTAACATTTCTAGAAAATTTAAAAAATATACAAGAAAATACAAAAATAATGAAGTCAAACAAAATACCGCCTTTATAAACATATTCTAACAAAAATATACAAACTTCAACACAAAAAAGTGTTATGGAGATCAAACTAGTAAACTTTGTTAAATTTAATGGCTTTTGTGGAATCAAATTATCATGGTAACCTGCAATATAAGATCACAGTGGAGATCTTTTTCAAAATACATTGCTATTATCAGTAAAGATTTGTAGATAAGTTACTATCATGAGTAGAAACACAATAGTACGTTGCCATTATACGTATAAAAACAAAAATCAATGCCTATATCAATGAAAAAACAAAGTACATTGCTAATACTTGCATAGAAAATTACCTGTTCGAGTATAAACTGTATCAAAGCTTCAATTTGTAAACCTCTACGCACGATTCCTTGAACAGTAGGAAACCTCGCATCATCCCATCCATCAACCTTTCCATTTTGAACAAACCACAATAATTTTCTTTTACTTAAAAGTGTATAAACCATATTCAACCTACTAAATTCATAAATATGAACTTTCCTAAGTCCCATATCTTCTTGAATCTTAAAATACTGCGCATTCCTATCATGATACTCACTAGATCTCAACGCATGTGTAATCCCTTCAATAGAATCAACAAACGGACACGCAAAATCATAAGTCGGATAAATCTTGTACTTTGATCCAATCCGATGATGTGGCATTGGATTACACCGGTAATACACCGGGTCCCGCATTGATTTATTCGGATCTTGCATGTCGAGTTTGCCACGTAAACAACATTGTAATCCCCGTTCCGTTCCGAGAATCATCTCATTCCATAGTTTGAGGTTTTCGTCGACAGTCTGATTCCGACGTTTTGATTCTATTCCGTTCATTCGTTCGAGTTGCATTTGTTCACGTGGGGTGTCGTCGATGTATGCTTTTCCTTCTTTAATCAAATTTTCAGCCATTTTCATGAGATTTGGAAAGTAATCGGACGTATACGTGATTTTTTCGTATTTTATTCCTAATGTCTCGATGTCTTTTAGAAGATTGTCCACAAATTCGTTGCTTTCTTTTGCGGGATTTGTGTCATCAAACCGTATGATTACTTTCCCGTTGTATTTTTGGGCGAAATATTGGTTCATTAAGGCGGCTTTTGAGTGGCCAATGTGAAGGTATCCACTTGGTTCTGGTGCGAACCGTAAACAAACTTTTCCCATTTCCGCTTCCGGAAGGTCGACTTCGGGGCGGTTGGAATTAGCAATTCCGTAGGAATCGGGTTTTTCTTTTGTTGAAGAAATGGGCTTTGTTGATTCTTTTTTCTTTGAAAATGTTGATGTTAGTTCGTTTAAGACAGTCGCGTGTTCTGTAGATATCATGGTGTACCATCGGGTTAAGTTTTGGTACTTTTTTGACTTCATTAAACTTTCCCATCTTTTACCAGCCCCTGAAGAAAGTGGTAAATTTAGAGCAGTAAAAATATAAACGGATATGTTTTATTTCTTGTACAACAAAATATGAAAGCATTAAGGCATAAGTTATAGATTTATCATTTACCTGCAAGATATGACCAGATAGCAATATCTGCAACTGATAAACTGTTACCAACTAAGAAAGTGCGTTGCAGTAAATAGCCATCAACATATTTGCATGCACCCTCATATTCAGAACCGGAAGAGAAGATAGGGGCATACTCCAGCCACTCAGTAATCTAAAAGAAAGGGTAAAAAAATCAACAGAATATAATTAGTAATTCTTGAAATATGTGCTTTAATTTGAAAGTTGAAACAAGAAAAGGAAAAGAAACTCACCTGGCCATTTTCAATGGCATCGCGTTGGTAGAAGTTGGGAATGGTTGTTGCTGTCTCAGCAAGATATCGAAGAAGTACATTTGTTCCACGTAACTTTACCCTGTAAAAAAAGCTCTTGAGTCACTACATATTGATTAAAAGACTCTATTACACTCACACTATGACAATATCAAAAGAATACAATTGTTTAGGCAACTAGAGAATATATAGATAAGCAGTAACTTCGATCAATTGTAGTTTTACATGTACTTGCTTGAAAACATGACTCAGATGAACATTGAACTTAAGTTGGATCTATAGATCGTGTCAAGAAAGATTTCTAGTTAAGGCAACTCGAAAAGTCAAAACAAAATAAGAAATGAATCAGCAGTACCCGTCGGCTAGGACGAGAACGGGCGGAGAACCGGCTGCGAGAGTTTGATTGACCGTGAGAGAAACTCCGGCAACTTTCGCCGTAGCAAGCACGGACAGAGGAAGCGTGCCATCCGCGGCAATTAGCAGTTCCATCATCGATCAGATCGCTTATCGATTTGTTATTCGCTAACCTGAGAAGATGTGGAAATGAAAATATGAGACGTTAGGGCTTCCAAGTTCTTAGTCGAGTGGATACAAACTACAAAGTATAAAATTCTCTAACAGCAATGTTTACGCGTTGGATATAACCTGAGTAGGTTACAACTTACAAAACCTCATCCAAGCGAGCAAACAATCTTAAACCCTAATGATAAAAATTTGGGTTTAAACATATGGACCGTACCTTGTGGTTCGTTGGTGAGGCAATGGCCTGATGCGAGTTTCGAGAGGGGACTGCACCGGAGACGAGAGGCGGAGGAGACACAGAGCTGCGTCTTCGTGAGTTCGTCGGATCGTTGATGGTTGAGAGTTGAGACGCAGGGTGTAAGAGACTGAGGTCAAAATAGAAGTGAAAGGAAGCTTTGTGATGTTTTGGCCTAAGCACTAAAGGGCCTGTATTCGTACTATAGTTTTAAACCATGGGCTTAAATCTGTATTTAGAAAATTGTGGTCCATCGAATTCATGAGGCCTTCATCAAATAATAACTTTTTGATTTTTACTTGCAAAGACAAATGACATGTCCCAAAATTCTTAAATTTATAAAAAAAATTTGGAACATCATCTAATTAGACGTTCTGAATGCAGTAAAATTTTTTGAAAAGACTAGTGAAATTAGCAAAGAATGTAATGCCTCTTTTATCTCACTGATACCGAAAATTTATGACCCAATGACATGGAAAGATTATATACTGATAAGTCTAATAGGATGTCTTGTCAAAATAATCTCCAAAATCCTAGCTGGAAGATTGAAGAAGGTAATTCACAAAATGGTAAGTGGAGAACACTCAGCTTATATTCAAGGCAGGAACATTCTTAATGGGCCTTTCATCATTAATGAGGTTCTTAATTGGGCAAAAAAATAGAAAACAAAATCCATCTTTTTCAAAGTAGACCTTGACAAAGCTTTTGATTCAGTGGATTGGGGATATTTGGATTCGGTGCAAACACATATGAATTTTGGGTCGAAATGGAGAAATTGGATAAAAGGTTTGCTGCGGTCTGGAAGAGGTTCAATATTAGTAACCGATGCTCCAACGAAAGAATTCAACATCGAAAAAGGGGTGAGGTAGGGAGATCCTTTATCTCCATTATTATTCATCATTGCCATGTAAGGGTTGCATGTGATCATGGAGTCAGCCTGTGAAAAATACATCTTTCATAATCTTCAGCTTCCTGAGTATTGACCTAATCTCTCCCACTTGATATATGCAGATGATATTATATTTACCGGTGAACTTCCTAAATCTGAAAAGGCTGTTGAAATGCTCTTTTTTAACTTTTGGCCTTAAAGTGAACTTTTACAAAAGCAAAATATATGGAATTGGTGTAGATCAATGGGAACTCGGAAGACTCGCAACTTTTATGAATTGTGAAGCTGTTAATTTCCCCTTCACGTATCTAGGATTGCCAATTGGGGCAAATATGAGACTAGTCAAGCACCGGAATCCAGTCTGATTCAACAAAAAATTAAACTCATGGAAGAAATATTCTCTTTCTTTCAGAGGAAGGCTTACCTTGATCAATTATGTGTTGGGTAGCCTACCATTATACTTTTTTTAGTTTTCAAAACCCCAATGCAAGTGATCAAACAACTAGAGAGTATTAGAATAAATTTTCTATGAAAAGGGATAACGGAAAATAGATGTATCAATTGGGTAGCATGGGAGAAAGTGAACACGGGGTCTTGGGGTCAGAGATTTAAAGGACTTCAATATCGGTCTTCTGGCCAAGTGGTGGTCGAGGTTAAAGCAAGACAAAGCATCTTTATGGTCAAGGGTTATAAAAAACATTCACAAAATAAAAGACTTTGATGATTCCAAGATGGCCAAAAAGTTTTATAATGGCACATGTAAAGGGGTGACGGATATTGAAATTGATTTTTTAGAAGTAGGTATTAGTCTAAGAGACTTGTTCAAGAGAAAGATTGGCCGCGGAAATAAAACTCGTTTTTGCAAAGATCTTTGGGTAACGGGCATCCCATTAAAAGAAAATTCCCAAAAATTTATAGGATTGAATGCGAAAAAAAACTGTTTAATTATAGAAAGAGTGACATGATAATTGTTGAGTGGTTTAAATATAAATTAGATGTGGAAAAAGCAAAATCTGTCAACTATTGAAAGCCATGCGAACTTAGGAACTCACTAGAATAGTAAGTAATTTCGTATTCTCTGAAAATGAAGATGAATGGGAATGGATAATTGAGAGTGATAAAAAATTCTCAGTAAAATCCTTAAGGCATGCTTTATACCTTTCAAATAAAGATTTCATTCTGAATACACTCGAATGGAATATGTGGGTTCCATCAAAAGTAAATAGTTTTTCATGGCAATTAACACAAAACAAATTTCCATTGAAAGTAAATCGGTCACGCGGGGGAATTCAAGTTGTAGAGCAAAGTTGTTCTCTCTGTGGGGTGGGAGAATAAGAGATTGTGCATGTGTTTGTTTCCTGCAACTTTTTTAGGGAGATATGAGATCGAATTGACACCTGGATTGGATTTAGTCTAGAAGTTAACCTAAGTCTGATTGATCTTATAGACCATGTTATATCACAAGCCAAATTGAGTAAAGTAAAATTGATATTCTCAGCATTGATTCATGCTACATGTTGGGCCATTTGGAAGGCTAGAAATGAAGCTAATTCCAAGAGGAAAAAACAAAATCCAATGGTTTGGATTTAATACAATCAATGGTTTTTAATTGGATTAAACATAAGGGAAATATCATGCTTTAAACTGGTTTTCTTGGTACTGCCATCCGCTTAGCTCCGATTTATTCCCTAAATAATGGTGAGATCGAAATTGAGGGGAGAGTTCATATTATTCAGAGTTGTCTAATCTTTTGGTGAGTGTGAGGTAAAAGTTAAAAATTTTATATACATGTCCTTCGATTTAGTTCTTTAATGTTTTTATATCAGGGGCTGGTTTGGGTTGCGCTTTTGGTGTTTCTTGGTGGCGTACACTCGCATCAATCAAACATTATGTGTGTTTTTTCATTTGAAGGTAGAAGTTGTATAGGGCTCTGTTGTGAGTCGTACTTTTTTGTATCCCTTTATTTTGTGTCCCTTTTGTTTGGTGTTTCTATAAGGGGAGGGGGAGGGGGTTTGGTCTCTTGGTATCTATGTATGTTGGATGTATCTTAACATGTATCTCTCAGCTTGGGTTTATACAAAGGTTTAGTGCAATTTTTGGTTTCATAATGGTGAATTCAAGTTCTAATTTGGAGTTGGAGTGGGTCAAAGGTCTGAAGAGGGGAACGCTTCAATACTCTGTTTTGGCTTTTCTGCAATGGACGTCTTACATGTTGGAGTGGCAGAAGATTGTGGCTGGGATAGAATGGTCAAAGTCATACAATGGTCTTTCTTTTTACTGCATTCTTATAGTTATGAGGTGCATCGGGGTGTTGGTTCTCAATGTTTCATATTGGCGGCTTGATTGGTAGTAGTAAAGGAAAATTATACAAGAGTGCTGATTTGGTTGCTGATGTATAGAGATAGATACATAAAAGCAAAGAAAATTAGTTGGTATTGGTTTTTAGCTGTTGCATTCTAAAAGTATTTACTTGAGATTGAGGTTCGTAGCCAGTTACAAAGGCTGATTTTGTTTGATTTAAATTGAGCTCGGTGGTGTTGGGTTTATTAGATTAGGTTGGAGGATTTAAGCGGTGTAAAATAAAAGTACATTGCATTTATGATGATTGAATTATAATATTGGTTGCTTTAATTGGCGGTTTCACTTAGTCCATCAACTTTGGTATTTTGATGTATATTTTTCAAATTTAGTGTAGGTCCTGTCTGTATATTTGTTGGATTGTGTTCTTTTTCTAGCATCCCACTGGCTTGTTTATTTATATTATATTGTCGTTCAAAAAAATGTAAGATAAAGCTTACCATATACAAAAAACTAAAAGGATATAATGAAGATATGTGAAATTCCAGTGGAGGATTATAAATTAGTTTTGCAAAAAATTATAGTTTTGCAATTCATTTTAGAAAAAAACAATATTATTTTACAACAATTGTTCAAAACTTTATTTATTTGGTGCTTTGTATTTGTTATTAATTTATATTATTAGAATTTAATAATCGATTAAAACTTTTATTAATTAAGAGTTAAAGAATTTACATTTCAATTAATCTCTGTCGAAAACATTGTTATGTATATTGTTTATTGTTGGTTGCTACCTATTAACGAGGTTTTGCTTTCACGCGTTGCGACAGAAGTTAAAACAAAAAAGTTGTGTGTGTGAAAATACATTGTTATTTCTTGCATTGTTTTTCAATTAGGGGCCAAATGCAAGAAATATCATTTTCACAGCTTATCCCAATTTATTTCAATTATTTGTTTCTTATATGACCATGTGTGTACGTTGCTGTAAGTGTTTGTGTGTGTGTGTGTTTGTGAAAGTACATTGCTATTTCTTGCATTTAGCCGTTGATTGCATTTTGCCAATCAATGGCTAAACGCAAGAAATAACAACATGTTTTTTTTATGTCAAGCCATATCCAACATTAAAAATAGGGTTATTATCATAAAAGCCTTTAAGTTTGTTAGAAATGTTCGGGTTTACCCTTTTATGTATTTTTTGTTCATAAAAGCCCTTAAATTTATTTTGGTTCATTAAAACCTTTAAGTTTGACAGGAATATTCGGTTTTACCCTTAAGTTTGACAGGTTCTATAACAGAACACAAGGGTAAAACCGAACATTCCTGCTAAACTTAATGGTTTTAATGAAACATATATAAATTTAAGGGCTTTTGTGAACAAAAAATACATAAAAGGATAAACATGAACATTTATGACAAACTTAATGGCTTTTATGACAATAACCCTTAAAAATATCAATGTCAATGGATCCATACCGAAAAGGGAGTCATCTAATTTTAAGTTACAATGATTAGACGATTAATATTTGTAACGCAAAAACAAACATATTCTTAAACAAATTGATCTATTGTTTTCCAATTTGCAGACTGTTATTAAAACATCAAACAACCGACAGACATGTTGAATACAATTTTAGAAAACTAAAGTCTATCTAAAGTTCCAATGCAATATAATCGCCGAATGAATATTGAGTTTCACTATATCATCACATTTTGCCTTCGTCAATGCATTTGAAGAAAGAATTCTAACCTTTGTCGGTGCATCTAATTGTAGGTAAAGCCCGGCAAACATACATATAAAATGTAACAAAGTTATAACCTTTATTAGTGCATCTACATGGAAGTAGCAGTTGTAATTTTACCAAGACAAATACCAATGTTGTTTACTTGTTTTAAACATGTTAAGAGATTTTTATTTTATTTGATTAATTGTTAGATTAAATTGGTATTTGAATAACTTAGTGAGAGAAAAATAATTGAAATTGAATATGGGGTTTAAGATGGAATATGAATATCCATCCGTTACGGATTATATCAATTCCAATAAATTCAATTCAACACTCATTTACAAATTACAACTAAACAAGACGGCAAAATGAAATTGAGTTCTAATTTTTTCCAAACACCGTGGAATCAGCAAGCCAAAGTCCAAACCTTCCCTGATTTCAAAAAATCATAACAATATTGTGATTATTTTCTAATAAACTACTTTGGCTTTACTAAATATATTTTATCATATATCAATTAAAAAATATATCATAAGATAAAGATCATGTTTTCCTACCCAAACTTTCCGTCTAAAATTGTTATTTCGCTATTACTATTAAAATAATCAAAACCGAATAAAATCATTTGAGGATATTTGTTTTTAACTAAAAGAGACATTAAATGATTAAATTGACCATTACAATCACACTATCCAAGGAAGGGAATATTATCTCGGCGGGAAGCGTAGCTTCACCGTTTCTCACTTCACTCTCCCATACAAAATGGCTGACATCAAACTTAACGACGGCGACCACCGTCTGGAAGTTGCCGATACACCAGCTCCGGCGTCGGAGGACCCCCGTGTCAACATCAGCGAAGAGAAGACAAGGAAGAAGCGTGTTGCTTCTGTAGATGTCTTTAGAGGCCTTACGGTGGCGGTATGTTTCTCCCTCATTTAATGATAGGGTTTTATTTCGCTAATCCTACCGCCATTAACACCTTTTGTTTGAGATTGATGATATATTCAGATGTAATTTGTTTATTTATTAGTTTATTCAGATTAGAAGTATCCTGGAATATTTCATATTTTATACGTGTGGCTTTGACTCAATTAATTAGGGATAATGTGTCGACGAAGTTTCATACTCTTGATTTTAATCACTCAACTTTCAGTTTTGTTTCATTTTTGTGAAATTTTGTACTTTTTGCTAACATTCTTCATGAAATTCTATGTTTTCGATATCTTATTTATAATTGCTTCATATTAATTAGTGTCACCATTGTAGTTGATGATTTTGGTAGATGATGCTGGAGGTGAATGGCCTATGATCGGGCATGCACCATGGAACGGTTGCAACCTTGCTGATTTTGTGATGCCATTTTTTTTATTTATCGTAGGCATCGCCATTGCACTTGCCCTCAAGGTTTCCTCATGACATCTCTTCACTTCTATGTGTATGTATGCATTATGTATGTATGTATGTATGTGTAAATATATAATTTTATCTTTTTGTAGAGAATACCGAATAGATTCAGTGCCACTAAAAAAGTGATACTTAGGACTCTGAAGCTCATCTTTTGGGGTCTTTTGTTACAAGGTCGGTTCTTGATTTCATATATGTGGAGTCTTTCTTTTTATCTTATTATTATTAAACAAAAAAAGATTTTTTTTTATACTTTCTGTGTTGCCATAGGTGGTTTCTCACATGCTCCCGATAAATTATCCTACGGTGTTGACATGAAACATATTAGGTGGTGTGGTATTCTCCAGGTAAAATCATTTCAATATTTTTTTTATGACACATCACTATGATTAATAACATATTGTTTTAGGGCGTCGCAAAATAAACACCCCATATACATCATTTTACAAAAGTCAAACTATTTTCAACCACTCTGATTTTTCCAGAAAACAATGCAATTTTAACAAATAAATAGAAATTGACTTTGCATAAAGGTGTATATCTAATACAATAGGGTGTATATTTAGTTATTCCCTTGTTTTAAAGTAGTCTGATTTATAAAATTGGTTTATTTTTTTAAGAGAATCGCGCTTGCATATTTAATTGTTGGATTGTTGGAAATTGCAACTCAAGGTGCACAACCCAAGGAACTACCACCTGGTCCTTTCTCTATATACAAGTTGTACTTCTGGCACTGGTAAGTGAATATGTAACTGTTATGTATCCAAGTAGGTGTGAACTACTCAAAACGACGTAGTTTTGAAGGACAAAAAAATCACCCTTCTGATTTTTTTTAAACCGAATGGTTAGCAAAAGTTTTTTTTTTCTCAAACTACGTCATTTTGAGAGATACACTTAAATGTAGATACATAACAGCCATATATTTATGGCCCCGTATGTATATGTGTGTGTATAATTTCTTGGAGAATGGCCAAAATGTTAAAATGTAGAATTTGCAGGGTGGTAGGAGTGTGTGTTCTCATTGTTTACATGGGAGTCATTTATGGAACTTACGTCCCCAGTTGGCAGTTCAAAGTCCAAAATACAGACAGTGCTGATTATGGCAAGATTTTAACCGTATGTATATCACTTACCCGTTTAAAAAGAATAATTTTCATGGTGACCCGTTTTGGGAACGGGCAAAAAACACGGAAATATACAACGTTCTTTCACCATTTTGTCGATTTAGCCACATATACTATTTTCTTTATGATTGTTATATGAATCGATAAAAAACAATAGTCTGGTGGCTAAAGGTATAAAATGGCAAAAGTTACGTTACTATAAAATGGTTGCTATTTCGTGTAAGGTTATTTGCATGATTTTTGTGTATGTAAATAATCAGGTAACTTGTGATGTGAGAGGAAAACTTGATCCTCCATGTAACGCGGTAGGTTATGTTGATAGACAAGTTCTTGGAATTAATCATATGTATCCACATCCTGCTTGGAAGAGATCTAAGGTGACTAAAGCCCTCTTTCTTTTTCTTTTCCTCTTAAATGTTATCTGCATAAATGATGTTTAAAAATTATCTGAGAATATGATTTGAGATATCTCTTCATTTTCATTTCATCTTTCCTTCACTTATTTCTGATTTTTTTATTTAATTGCAATGGCAGGCTTGCACTGAGAGATCCCCTTATGAAGGTCCTTTCAAGAAAGACGCTCCATCTTGGTGTTGGGCACCTTTTGAACCCGAAGGAATTTTAAGGTCTGTTTTATATAAACTTTCTAGGGCTATTCTGATGATTAGAATGAGAAGGGCATTCTCGTCTTTTTCATTGACAAGATATCCAAAGAGTCCTTGTACCACCTTCTTCCACCTTTTTGTATGAGATAAAAGTTGCAATACAGTAGACAGTAGACAGTAGACAGTAGACAGTAGACAGTAGACAGTAGACAGTAGACAGTAGACAGTAGACAGTAGACAGTAGACAGTAGACAGAAAAGTTATATGATATGTCAACATGAATAAATACACAAATTATTTAACTGTAACAGCTCTATTTCTGCTATTCTCTCTACAATTATTGGAGTGCACTTTGGGCATGTACTCATACAGATGAAGGTTGGTTCTTTTTTCCCAAAATGACTTAGTAATGCTATTTTTGATGATGAACGAGAAGGGCATTCACGTCTTTTGCACAAATGAGAGACCAAAAGCGATCACTCTCCAGTCTCCACATTGTTCTACCTTTTTGGATGGGACAAAAAATTTAAAATTTTATTCCACTATATCACTCCCAGTCCCATTTTCGTGCACACCAAAAGCAGTACAATTTGTTCTGTAAATATAAAATTAACAGTTGATGTAAAATTACTTTCAGGACCATTCATCTAGGCTGAAACATTGGATGATAATGGGTGTTGGCCTTGTTATTTTGGGAATCATTCTTCATTTCAGTGATGGTGTGTATACGGACAATAACCTATATACTTGATGTAATTTATAATTTTATATTAGTCTTTAGCTTTATGAAGTCTCACTTTTTACAATTTTTTCATTATGCAGCAATTCCATTAAATAAACAGTTGTATACTTTCAGCTATGTTTGTGTAACTTCAGGGGCAGCAGCATTGGTCTTCTCATTCTTCTACATTACGGTAGTGTTATTTATTAAATTGTGCAAGAAATAGCAATGTACTTTCATTGATTTGTTTGTTTTGGCATCCTACTTTCATTTTGTCATATTACAATATTATTTTTCTTTTTAGTAATATTATTCATTTAATGGATACACGAGTTCAATTCCAGGTTGATATATGGAGTTTAAGATATGTGTTTCTGCCATTGGAATGGATTGGAAAGAATGCAATGCTTGTTTATGTTATGGCAGCTGAAGGAATCTTTGCAGGATTCATTAATGGCTGGTACTATGATAATCCCCATAACACACTGGTAAGTTTCAATCTTTTTTTATAAAAATAAATTGTCATTAAAAATTTAGATGGGTTCTAATTAAGTAGTTGAATGGATGCAGATATATTGGATTCAAAAACATATATTCATTGGAGTTTGGCATTCAAGAAGAGTGGGAATCCTACTTTATGTTATATTTGCAGAGATACTATTTTGGGCGATTGTTTCAGGCATTTTGCATAGGCTGGGAATTTATTGGAAACTTTAGGGTTTGTTCATGTGGTGTAAGTAGTTAATACAATCAGTCTTTAAAGGCTTCTATTGATCAATGAAGATTAGTGTAACGTTTGTGAATAGGGGTTAGTTTCTAAACACATTCTTGCACTTTGTGTATGGTTCAAATACGACAACACTTTGTTCACATTGAATTTGTTCTTGTGTGTAATATAATGTTCAAACACCTGGTTATGATGTATAAATGGGCTTATTTCCCTAGTTTATTTTATTTTAACATCTAATTTTTGATCCATGAAAATGTTATTTCCACATTACAAAATACAATTACAAATTACAGCGAATGGTAGTAAGGAGTTGAATCGGATTGTTTGGGTGACAACTGGCAACTCAACATAAAATTTCAAAGGGTTTCAAACTTTCAATCGATCATAAACAATTTAGTAGGAATAATCTTGAAATTACAGAGAAAACGTGCAACACTAGGGTTTGAAATCAATTTTTAATACCAGCCAATTCGATACAAGATGTTTTTGATGACTCCGCCCCCAATGTGGTCGAGTCTCGCTTTTTTATGATCAATTTTAGGGGTTTTTCTACTGCGATCCGATCAAATGCGGGAAGTTAAGTATTGCGCGACATCCACGGAACTTAAACGCTTTTCGATCATACGCCATGGCTGCTTCCTCTGCCGTCTTGTAAGTCCCTAGCCACATCCTCAAACCAGTCTTTGGGTTCCGGATCTCAGCCGCAAATCTCCCCCATGGCCGTTGTCTTACCCCTCGGTACCCGATTGATGGTAGCCCTTGAGCATGAATGGCATCCCTGTCATCAGATAAAACCTCGTTTACCTTTGCCGGAACTTGGTTGTCCTTCCCACCGGAAAACATCCCATCACCGGTTGATGAATCCCTGCTTAGGGGATTGTTTACAGCTCTCTGCGTGCTATGAGTAACGGCGGATGGAGAAAACTCAGGTTGGGTTTCGGTTAAAATGGTTGGAATTTCAGCAAACTTTACCTCGCTGTTTGGAAGTATTTGGCTATGAGTTCCGTGACTGATATAATCTAACATGATCTGTATTTCAAAATCATTCAGCTTTAGCAACTGTTCAAGTGGATCACTGGAATTTGGACGAATTACGCTCGTACTTGGGCTATATGTGTTCAATAAACTCATATCCACCCAATTTTTTGAGGTTTCTTCCATGTTTAAGGATGATTTGTGCGAGTTCTTTGGAAATATCGGGTTGGTCCGTTTTGTGGAACAAAATTCACGTTCTAAAGAATCCGTACACTCTTTTCGATCGTTGTCTACAACTTCTTCTCTTCTTTCTCTTGATTGTCACCGTCATTTATTATCATGCCTCGGTCTTTATTCAAACATGGCATGCTCGATCCAACGAAAATGGTTTAAAAGGTGAGACCATTCCCATTGGGGGGGATTAGGGGAATGGGGGATTCCCACAATCTTGTTCACACTGCCAGTTTTAAAAAAAATTAATAAAAAATATAAAGAGTAAATTACAATTTTGGTCCCTGTGGTTGTCCCAAAATTGCACTTTTGGCCATCCTTTTGAAATCTCACGCTGATGGTCCCTGTGGTGTGGTGGGCAAAATCTTGCACTTTTGGTCCATTGGTCAGGTAAAAAGACCAATATACTCTTTTTAATTTCTTTTTTATTTTTCTTTTAATATATTATTTACTAAATGAAATTAAAAAAAAAGAAAAAAAAACCAAACCCAACCCCACCCCCATGGTCCCTTCTCCGGCTCGGTTAGAATCGTCTTTCTGAAACTTGATCCCTCACAGCGTCGCAGTCGCCGTTATTCACCGCGTGGCGGAGCAGAAAAGGACCGACGAAGGCCACTTTTAGTTTAATATCATGCGTCTAGGAGGTAATGGCGTCAGGGTGAGCCAGAACGGCGGACCCGATTAGGGATGTGCGGATTAGGAAGCGGTCGGAGGCGGAGCGAGGGAAAGTAGAAGGAATTTTCAGTTGCGGTCTGAGGATTATTTGGAAGGTGGATTGAGAAAGACGAGAGATGATGCCACTCGGTGTATTTACCAGAAACTTGTGAGGAGATGATGTTTGGATTTTGAAGGCGATTGCGGTGGTAGCGCTAAGAGATCTGAGGCGGACGGTGGCTCTGCATTTGGTTCCGAGTACGAAGTCGATGCATACCACCTGGTCCGACATTTCCACCAGCTTCTCTATCGTCGAAGCATCACACTCTGCAATATCTAAGAAGATAACATATCTGGAAAAAAGTAGTCCAGATTCACATATTTTTTGGGACCATTTTTGATTGGTGGCCCCATGATTGGCCAGGTAAATGAATTAAAAAAATGAAAGGCGGCGGCCGACGAGCTAAGTGTGGCAGACATTCTAGCCGGAGAAGGGACCATGGTCAACACCGGAAGTGAGTGTGGCAAACATTCTAGTCGGAGAAGGGACCATGGGGGTGGGGTTGGGTTTGGTTTTTTTTTAATTCATTTAATAAATAATATATTAAAAAATGAAAAGAAATTAAAAAGGGTATATTGGTCTTTTTACCTGGCCAATGGACCAAAAGTGCAAGATTTTGCCCACCACAAAGACCATCAGCGTGAGATTTCAAAAGAATAACCAAAAATGCAATTTTGGGACAACTATAGGGACCAAAATTGTAATTTACTCAAATATAAAACTTTTGGTGGCTTAGACTCCCACGAGCCAAGTTGATGGATCTAAATCCTCTCTTTCTTTTTCATTTTCAAATTTTTTCCTTTTCTCCTTTTTAAATCTTTTCCTATTAAAAGCTAATATAACATTTATGAAAAATAAATAATAAATAACATTAGAATATGTAAAAAATTCTTTACAAAATGATACCAATATTTATAACTTTTTGTGGTTTTTTTAAATAAAATATAGGATTGAGTTGGGTTACTAATGAGTGTGAAAGATTGTGTTTAAGTGAATTGTGTATGTACAAGAAGAAAATATTAGTTTTTTAATAGAAAATTTGGATTGATTTCGGTTATTAATGAGGATATTCTTACTGAAGTACGATATTTGTTTAAAGTATACCATTCAAGTTTTATAAGTTTAAAAACATACACTTAAATTAATATTATATCATTATAGTATACATTTTGTTCAAAAGTTCTATTGAATTATTGTTTTTGTATACATTATAGTTTCAAAAAATACCATTTAATATTTTAGTACTTTTGAAGAAAATGTGTATTCGATGGTATAATGTATACAAAGACAATAGTTAAATGATATTTTTTAACTTATAAAACTTGAATGATATTTTTTGAACAAATTTAATACTTTGTTATTTTTTAAGTCATTTATCCTTTGATATATAACAAACAATTATTGTCCTTGGCCAAATTTTGGAAAAATAGACTAAAATATGCTTAATACTTTTACTTTAAAATAGTCAGAAAATTTAAAAAAAATTCCTTCAAGTAGTCATTGAAATCGCAGTAGCTAATGTCATATGTCATTTCAACTAAAATAACTGTGATTTCTGACTTAATATCCATTTTTCATCCTAGAAAATTGTAGTTGCCTTTAGTGCCAACAACTATTTTCCTTGTCTCAACTTGGAAATATAAGATTTCCCAAAGGGTAATCTTAAATAAACCCCCTCCATGTGTGTGGGGGTGTGTGTTGTGTGTGTTGACCTCCACACACATGTCACATTATTAAGGGTTTTTTAACCAATACCCTTTCCCAAATGTTAAAAGGACGGACTTCCTAAATGTGAAAATAAGGTTATCATTTTTAGGATTATATGCATTGGGCCAAATCCATCATAAAATCTCAGCTCATAGCATGAAATCGTGATCTTATTTCTACGATACAATTTTTTTGAAAATTCTACTTTTATCAACTGAAATCGCATATGACATTAGCCAACTTCGATTTCAATGACTGTTTTAGGGATTTCTAAATTTTCTGGTTATTTTAAATTAAAGTTTAAAAATTAGGTCATTTTTATCATTTTTTTAAATATTGACATCACATATTTATAATTTAGTTTACTATGTTGCACACACACACACACATACAAACACACACATATATATATATATATATATATATATATATATATATATATATATATATATATATATATATATATATATATATATATATAATAAACAAAAATGAAAGGAATCATACAAAGATGGAAGTGATCTTAGAAACAAATCAGGTTTTACTACAATTACTTGAAATACACCTGGATAAAATTCTTTTTTGGGTTGGGTACCCTCCGACTACTTAATGGGAAAGACATATTTCCTGACTTTTCTTATTAAGTCGTTCTTCCTGTATTAAGTTAAAAGAAACATTTAGGACTTATTCATAAAAGTCATACGCGAAATTTTTTGGATAACTTACCTACCTAGTGGTGTGTTACACACTTTGTGCTTTGGTGAATACATCTTTAACTTTTGCATCAATTTGGTCCTGCATTTGATGATATTTTTTAGGGATAAAATAATAAATTTTTTGAAGGCTAAAGTAACAAGTAGCTAAAAGAACACTGATATTTTAGGGTACATAAAATTACCTAACTACCCCAAACATTAATTAGATAATTATAGGATTATTTGATTCTGATTTCTTAAGTTTGAATAATTGCTTTGAAAATACGATAGACAGTAAGTTATATGATATGTTATCATGAATAAATACACAAATCATTTAACTATAATAGGTTGGTCTTTTTTTCCCTTAGTAAGGCTATTTTTATGATGAGAACGAGAAAAGTATTCACGTCTTTTGCACAAACGAGAATTTTTGGGTGGGACAAAAAATTTAAAATTTTATTCCACTAATATTACTCCGACTCCTATTCTAGTGCACACCAGAAGCAGTACAATTTGTTCTGTAAATATAAAATTAACAGTTGATGTAAAATTACTTTCAGGACCATTCATCTAGGCTGAAACATTGGATTATAATGGGTGTTGGCCTTGTTATTTTGGGAATTGTTCTTCACTTCACCGATGGTGTGTATACGGACAATGAACTATATACTTGATGGAATTTATATTAGCCTTTAGCTTTATGAAGTCTCACTTTTTACATTTTTTCGTTATGCAGCAATTCCATTAAATAAACAGTTGTATACTTTCAGCTATGTTTGTGTAACTTCAGGGGCAGCAGCATTGGTTTTCTCATTCTTCTACATTACGGTAATGTTATTTATTAAATTTTGCAAGAAATAGCAATGTACTTTCATTGATTTGTTTGTTTTGGCATCCTACTTTCATTTTGTCATATTACAAGATTGTTTTTCTTTTTAGTAATATTATTCATTTAATGGATACACGACTTGAATTCCAGGTTGATATATGGAGTTTAAGATATGTGTTTCTGCCATTGGAATGGATTGGAAAGAATTCATGTGGTGCAAGTAGTTAATACAATCAGTCTTCAAAGGCTTCTATTGATCAATGAAGATTAGTGTAACGTTTGTGAATAGGGGTTAGTTTCTAAACACATTCTTGCACTTTGTGTATGGTTCAAATACGACAACACTTTGTTCACATTGAATTTGTTCTTGTGTGTATTATAATGTTCGAACACCTGGTAATGATGTATAAATTACAAATTACAGCGAATGGTAGTAAGGAGTTGAATCGGATTGTTTGGGTGACAACTCAGTATAAAATTTCAAAGGGTTTCAATCGATCATAAACAATTTAGTAGGAACAATCTTGAAATTACAGAGTAAACGTGCAACACTAGGGTTTGAGTGCTTCGAATCTCAGTAAACTGATTAACTGATGATCTGAAGAAAATCAAGTAGCAATTTCAATGGAAAATCAGCTAGAGAAGAGTCCCTGCTGCTCAAAATAAATTTTTAATTACCAGCCACTTCCAGACAAGATGTTTCCGTCTTCTTTTTTGATGACTCCGCCCCCAATGTGTTCGAGTCTCGCTTTTTTGAGATCAATTTTAGGGGTTTTTGTTCTGCGATCCGATCAAATGCGGGAAGTTAAGTATTGCGCGACATCCACGGAACTTAAACGCTTCTCGATCATACGCCATGGCTGCTTCCTCTGCCGTCTTGTAAGTCCCTAGCCACATCGTCAAACCAGTCTTTGGGTTCCGGATCTCAGCCGCAAATGTCCCCCATGGCCGTTGTCTTACCCCTCGGTACCCGATTGATGGTAGCCCTTGAGCATGAATGGCATCCCTGTCATCAGATAAAACCTCGTTTACCTTTGCCGGAACTTGGTTGTCCTTCCCACCGGAAAACATCCCATCACCGGTTGATGAATCCCTGCTTAGGGGATTGTTTACAGCTCTCTGCGTGCTATGAGTAACGGCGGATGGAGAAAACTCAGGTTGGGTTTCGGTTAAAATGATTGGAATTTCAGCAAACTTTACCTCGCTGTTTGGAAGTATTTGGCTATGAGTTCCGTGACTGATATAATCTAACATGATCTGTATTTCAAAATCATTCAGCTTTAGCAACTGTTCAAGTGGATCACTGGAATTTGGACGAATTACGCTCGTACTTGGGCTATATGTGTTCAATAAACTCATATCCACCCAATTTTTTGAGGTTTCTTCCATGTTTAAGGATGATTTGTGCGAGTTCTTTGGAAATATCGGGTTGGTCCGTTTTGTGGAACAAAATTCACGTTTTAAAGAATCCGTACACTCTTTTCGATCGTTGTCTACAGCTTCTTCTCTTCTTTCTCTTGATTGTCACCGTCATTTATTATCATGTCTCGGTCTTTTTTCAAACATGGCGTCCTCGATCCAACGAAAATGATTTAAAAGGTAAGACCATTCCCATTGGGGGAACGGGGACTCCCCCAATCTAGTTCACTCCTCACACTGTGCATGTTAAAAAAAAAAAATCAAAAATATAAAACTTTTGGTGAGACTGCCACGAGCCAAGTTCATGGATCTATACCCTCTCTTTCTTTTTCATTTTCAATTTTTTTTCCTTTTCTCCTTTTTAAATATTTTTCTATTAAAAACTAATATAACATTTATGAAAAATAAATAATAAATAACATTTGAATATGTAAAAAAATTCTCTACAAACTGAGACAAATATTTATAACATTTTGTGGTTTTTTTAAATAAAATATAGGATTGAGTTGGGTTACTAATGAGTACGAAATGTTGTGTTTAAGTGAATTGTGTATGTAGAATAAAACAATATTAGTTTTTTAATAGAAAAATTGGATTGAGTTCGGTTATGAATGAGAATATTCTAACTGAAGTACGATATTTGTTTAAAGTATACCATTCAAGTTTTATAAGTTAAAAAAAATACACTTAAATTAATATTATATCATTATAGTATACATTTTATTCAAAAATACTATTGAATTATTGTTTTTGTATACATTATAGTTTCAAAAAATACCATTTAATATTTTAGTATTTTTGAAGAAAATGTGTATTCGATGGTATAATGTATACAAAGACAATAGTTAAATGATATTTTTTAACTTACAAAACTTGAATGATATTTTTTTAAACAAATTTTATACTTTGTTATTTCTTTAAGTCATTTATCCTTTGATATATAACAAACAACTATTGTCTATGGCCAAATTTTGGAGAAATAGACTAAAATATGCTTAATACTTTTACTTTAAAATAGTCAGAAAATTTAAATAAAATTCCTTCAAGTAGTCATTGAAATCGCAGTAGCTAATGTCATATGCCATTTCAACTAAAATAACTATGATTTCTGTCTTAATATCCATTTTTCATCCTAGAAAATTGTAGTTGCCTTTAGTGCCAACAACTATTTTCCTTGTCTCAACTTGGAAATATAAGATTTCCCAAAGGGTAATCTTAAATAAACCCCCTCCATGTGTGTGGGTGTGTGTGTTGTGTGTGTTGACATCCACACACACATGTCACATTATTAACGGTTTTTTACCAATACCCTTTCCCAAATGTGAAAAAGACAGACTTCCCAAATGAGAAAATAAGGTTATCATTTTTAGGATTATATGCATTGGGCCAAATCCATCATAAAATCTCAGCTCATAGCATGAAATCATGATCTTATTTCTGCAAGACAATTTTTTTGAAAATTCTACTTTTATCAGCTGAAATCGCATATGACATCAGCCAACTTCGATTCCAATGACTATTTAGGGATTTCTAAATTTTCTGGTTATTTTAGAGTAAAGTTTAAAAATTAGGTCATTTTTATCATTTTTTTAAATATTGACATCACATATTTATAATTTAGTTTACTATGTTGCACGCGCGCGCGCACACACACACACACACACACACACACACACACACACACACACACACACACACATATATATATATATATATATATATATATATATATATATATATATATATATATATATATATATATATCCTATCCTAATAAATAAGTAATTAAAAGACACTTGTCAACATTTTAGGCCACTTGTACACATGTCAACTTATTAGAATATCAATGCCATGTGTAATCCTATTTGGAAGTATTTTTATACATACGTGTATGTTTATTTCATTCAATTTTTGTCTGTTACATTCAAATTCATTCAATCCCATTAATATTGGAAATGGTTGAAATAAAGTACGCATTCAAATCCAATTATACGTTAATATCATTTTGTTCCTACGATTCTTCAAATCCCCAAGAAACCACACTTTTAGCGCATGAATTCTACTTCTTCTCCAACGATTTCATACTGATTTCTCTCTACTGCTCGATCTCCACCGGCCACCATCCTAGGATCCCCTTCCTTCTTTCCCTCTTCATTTTCTTTAACTATAGACGCCACACCACAGCCATCAAACCCATAAGAAACCCTAGGCGCTGTCTCCTACCACCTACAGATGCCTCGCCTCATATTGTCATTGACCACAATGAACAGCCACCACTTCTATTCACGTTTATGGGTGCTCACTGGTAAGGTTCGACTATCAATTTGAAATAAGATTTTTTCCACCACCACCACTCAATCGCTTCTCTCCACTCATCCATTCCTCTTTCCCCGCTTCAAATTAAAAGATGGGTTTCCCAATCGACACCATCACGAATGCTACATCATCATTTTCGTTTTGTTGATTGGCAATGTCTGATGTGATTTGGGCAGGTATTACAGGGCTTGTAATTTTCTTTGTTAGTTTCCTAATAAAAACATATGAGAGGAATGATCGATCCACTCTTCTCACTTGTACGCCGCTGGTTATTGACAGGACCATCTCATCATTGTTATTATTGATATTTCATTAAGTTTGTTAGGCTCTTTTATCTATTTTACCCTTTGTATAGTTGGCTATTTATTATCAATAGATACACTCCACATTTACGGAGTGAGATCATTAATCTCTACAGAGCAGCATCCGACTTGGTCGACTTCAACCCCAGGCACCAGGTCATCACTTGAGCTTCCAAATTTTAATTGATCTCAACTTCTAATTTATAGTAAAGCGGTATGATTGGCGGATACACTAAAACAAGTCTTCAAGTAGAACCTTTCAATTAATTTGTGTCAGGTATTCTTTAGTTATGCACTTATGCTTTATATATATCAAGCACATTGCGCCTTTCAACGTAATAGCAGTTTGACATAAAAAATAGTAGCCATTTTCTTTAATTATCATGGAACCATGATATTAAGCTTCAACAATGAGAATATAATTAAATCTCATTTTTCTGCAATATGAAGCCGATAGAAGTAAACATATCACGGTTGTCACTTGAAAAAGTCATAGACATATGCTGATTCATATATCTCTAAGCATTAGTCTCTCTATATACATAATAGAGCTCACATCCCAATGTATAGTCTTATCCAATTTACTATACATGTGAATACAGCTAGATGCTTTAACCATTTGGCATTCAAATATGAGAAATTTAGCTATCATCGGTTTGTGCTTTGCTAATTCTATTGTCATGTTATAGTACTTTGATATGATGATATCTAAAGTATAATGTCTTTAAAAGAGTAAAAGTTTAAGGTTTAATGCTATCTTTGTTGTTGTTCCTTCCAGGTAAAGATGAAAGTGAGCAGATCACTTAAATTGATGAGGGGTGCTTCAACTCGCACAAGGAAACTAGCAAGAGACATGTTCGTGTTTTGGAAGAAAGTGGATAAAGAAATGGTAATTATTTTTTACTCAAAAATTTCTTAGACATAAAGAAGGTCAAAAACGGTTTTTTATTTTTATTAACACCACAGAACTGATGAAATTAAATCAAAAGTACAAAAATTATCTCTAATGTCAAGTGCCAAATGGGGAATATCATCAGATTGATTAGGTAAAAGAGTTGTGGGATCTCTTTTTTCAAACTTCCCTTGAATGGCTGCACCACTAAGATCAAGCTGTGGTCTTGAACTTGATCTGTGAACCGTATTTGCAACGGGTGGAACCATTCCATTTCATTTCCTGTATCTTCTTCACCTTCTAAGATACCTTTCTCTGTTATGTTATTGGTATCTTCATTTATATTCATTGCTAAATTCAATGTTATCACTCTCTCCACATAACCACCTCCTATACAGGTCAATATCAAATTGGATTCCTCCATGTGACGTCATTTAACAATTAATCTAATTAAATTCAATATCTATTTTTCAAATTTTAATTATTTGATGGGTATTGAATGTATAGGTTGTTGGCACCCCAAACTACATGTGTCCAGACTCCAGAACTCCAAGCAGACATTCCTTATGGCTATAATATGATATTTGGTCCATTGGTAAGAACAAAACAATGTTAAGGAAAAGCCTGAAACATAGACCAACCGTAACTCAACCTTCTTAACATTTTATAAATCATTTTAATATTTTATTTAGTTTTATTTAGTCATAGTATTTGTAAAAAAATAGGCAGGCTCAATTGTTCAGACATCCCCACTTACAATCGTACCTCCTAAAATGTCAAAACCCGTCTTCCGTGTTTCTCCCCTTGAAGCCCCCAAATAGCCCAAAAGACAACAAGACTCCAAAAAAGCATTCACCCATGAAACAAAAACGACATAAGTTGAAAGCAAAAATACATGTCACAAACGACAACGTTCACATCCCAGTTAGAAGCTTACATAACAACTTGAAAGCAAAAGAGTGGATCCCACAAGCTATTTTAGCGGGGACACAAGTTGTATAACAACCACAGTATGTAACGGGGAAGGGACGGAAAAAGTCAGCATGAAATCGAGTTCTTTGGATCTTCTTTCTAGCAGTGAACAAGAGGAAACGAGCCCTTAAATTATTCAAAAACTTGAGGGTAATTTGGAAACGAGACAAAAGTCGAGATGACATTGAACGCGGGTGAATCGGGTGACGAGAATAAATCGAACCAAACGGCTATTTGTGAGGTGGATACGATGCAGGCTCAAGGTGTGGAGTTTGAACCGGTTAAGACGGTGGACCGGTGTCTGAGAAGGGTGGTGCACAGGTGGACCAGGAGTGACATTGGCTAAACCCGACTCAACAAAGACGGACGCGTTAGAGTCGTTGTTTGAGTTGTGTGCGCGGTTGTTAAAACAAGAGAAACCTGAAGAGCTTGCTGTGGTTTTGAAACCGTTTAATGAAGAGACAGGAACCGGAACTATTGACTTTTTATTTTTATTTTTGGATAGTTTGATAGGGATTAAGTGTAAGTGTGTATCATAACAAGACTTTTCTTAAAAAAAGATTCAATAATAAACAAAAAAAGTATTGAAAATAACGAATATATCTATAAATCAATAAAGAAAATGGAACCGAGTCTTAATTCCATTCCACTGTATGTATGGTATTATACCCTCTAATCACTACAATCATACAAAGTAAGATTAGGAATATGAGCAAACACAATAGAAAAAGTAACACTTTCGATTCTTTTCTAATAAGAAATCAAACTTTGAAGATTTTGCCGAATTATAACATTGTACTTTCATTTTTCTCTAACTCATGTAAAGTTAACTACTTTCAGTTCTTTTCTTATGGAAATATTGTCTTTTTTATAAATATTAATGTTTAAATTTTCATAATTTATATTTTTTATATCATCCCGTGTAATACACGGGTCTTAACACTAGTATATATATATATATATATATATATATATATATATATATATATATATATATATATATATATATATATATATAATTATATATATATATATATATATATATATATATATATATATATATATATATATATATATATATATATATATATATATATATATATATATATATATATAAACAAAAATGAAAGGAATGAGACAAAGATGGAAGTTATCTTAGAAACAAATCAGGTTTTACTACAATTATTTGAAATACACCTGATAACATTCTTTTTTTGGGTTGGGTACCCTCCGACTACTCTGGGAGCTCGCCGGGAAAATTAGTCATTACTTTAGCCCAAAACACATGAACGAAATTTGTAGTTTACGCCATTGTTTAATATTTATCAATTAAACTATGCTTAATTTACTTTTCATATTACTTAATCAGAAAATCATATATACGTATATTTATTAACAGGTTCAAAAACATCTACAATAGGGTGCAATTTTTCAAAATTCATTGCTTGACTCAAATATGAACGGAATAATGAAAAGACTTTTGAAATAAATTTTTTATCTCCTAAGAGTGGAAATAGTTCAAAGATCATTCAGTACTCTTTTAAAAAGGAACTTATGTGAAACAATATAAATTTTCATACTTTTGATGAAATACAACATTTGGAGATTTTATAAATATAGATTTATTTAGCCAACAAGTATTTAAAAGAAATGTTGAATTAAGACAATATGAAGAATTCATATAAATCCGAAACAGTGTTAAAAATTAGGTGTTGCAAGTTAATTAGGTTAATTACATATACAGGCAGATTAGAATGTACAAAATAGATTAGAATGTACAAAATGTGTACTGTAGATATGAATATAGTAGCCGGTCAAGTCGATGTGTGTGATTGTGAGAAGCCAATAGAGTTTTTTTGGCACATCTAGAGTAACTAGAAGAAAAAGAAGTATGGAGTAAATGAAAATAATAGGACCTTAAGCATTATTATAGAGGTATGTGACTGTTTGAAGGGGAAAGCGAATGAAAGCTTGTAAAGGTTCGACAATAAGACGAGAATGATTTTTGAAAGACATAAGGAATCGATGGGAAATACATGAAGATTACATAAAGGCGTTCGAGAATACGAATTTCGGGGACGAAATCCAAATTAGTGGGGGAGACTTGCAAGACCCGTATCCTGATTATAGCATTTACTTAAAATAAGAGTGTTGTGAATTCTATATTTTTGTAGTTATAAACTAATAAAAATACGACGAACACAACTTAGATGTCAAACGGAACAAAATACGTAAATTTTAGGATGATGTCATGGCTTATGTCGCTAGATGGGATGATGTCATCGCTTATGTCGCTAGATAGGATGATGTCATGGCTTATGTCCCTAGATATGATGATGTCATGGCTTATGTCCCTAGATATGATGATGTCATTGTTTACATCACTAAATAGTAACTCTAGCTCGAGTATAAATAAAGCCTCAAACCTCCCATTTCATCCCACACCTCACACTTTATTCTATACATTGAGTGATAAGCATCAACATTTGAGGCAACTTGGATTTGGAAGCAAAGCACTTAGCTTTCTAAATAGCTAAGATTACTACATTCAGGTGAGTTTTCTCACTATAATGTAGGTGATATTGCATGCGTAGGAAGGAAGGTAGGTTAGACTATGGTAGTCTTACCTGTTATGATAATTATATAAATTATTGCTATGATTGTGATTGTTTGTGGACGGAACAGGAACGGTCCGCGAGCCGGTAGGAGGAAGGGGCATAGCCTGCAAGTCATTAGACGGAACGGGAAAAGCCTGCGAGCCATAAGACTAAACAGGGACGGCTCGTGAGTCATCAGGCGGAACAGGGATAGCCCGCTAGTCTCACAAACCTATGAATGGTTAATATGTGTTGTTTGTTATGTGATAGATCGTATGGTATTTTGAGGAACTCACTAAGCTTTATACTTACCCCGTTTATATTTAACATTTTTCAGATGCTTGTACAAGCAAATGAAAGGCTCCGATATGAGGCACCGCATCCACGATTTCTAGACTTCCGCTGTTATATAAACCAATTGGATAAATTGATCAAATGTTTGAGATTTTAAATATGTATTTCTTTATACAATGATGGAACAAATGGTTTTGGATGGTTTTAAAGTGTTCTATTTATAATATATCCTTTGGTTTTAAAATGAAATTTTTGTCTGAAATTTGGGATGTTACAGCAAATCATATATTATGTGATGTTTTTGATACATATCCATAGCTTAATCAAAAAGGTTCTCAAGGTACCTTGCTTCCTACATTAAAATAAAATTATTAAAAAGCTAAATATATAATGATCCATATATAAGACTTAAGATCCTATTTATTTTTTCTCTGGCTCTCTGAATAAATAATTTTAAGAAGATATTTAAGAAAATGATGATACACTTAAGGAAACTGGAAGAAAAAAATAATCAAAGGGAAATATGTAAACATTTATGACTTAATGGGAAAGACAGATTTCCTGACTTTTCTTATTAAGTCGTTCTTCCTGTATTAAGTCAAAAGAAACATTTAGGACTTATTCATAAAAGTCATATGCAAATTTTTTTGGATAACTTACCTGCCTAGTGGTGTGTTACACACTTTGTGTATTGGTGAATACATCTTTAACTTTTGCATCAATTTGGTCCTACATCTGATGATATTTTTAGGGATAAAATAATAATTTTTTTGAAGGCTAAAGTAACAAGTAGCTGGAAGAACACTGATATTTTAGGGTAACATAAAATTACCTAACTACCCCAAACATTAATTAGATAATTATAGGATTATTTGATTCTGATTTCTTAAGTCTGAATAATTGCTTTGAAAATACGATAGACAGTAAGTTATATGATATGTTATCATGAATAAATACACAAATCATTTAACTATAACAACTCTATTTCTGCTATTCTCTCTACAATTATTGGAGTGCACTTTGGGCATGTACTCATACAGATGCAGGTTGGTCTTTTTTTCCCTTAGTAAGGCTATTTTTATGATGAGAACGAGAAAAGTATTCACGTCTTTTACACAAATGAGAGACCAAGAGCAATACTTTTCCACATTGTTCTACCTTTTTGGGTGGGACAAAAAATTTATAATTTTATTCCACTAATATTACTACGACTCCTATTTTAGTGCACACCAAAAGCAGTACAATTTGTTCAGTAAATATAAAATTAACAGTTGATGTAAAAGTACTTTCAGGACCATTCATCTAGGCTGAAACATTGGATTATAATGGGTGTTGGCCTTGTTATTTTGGGAATTGTTCTTCACTTCACCGATGGTGTGTATACGGACAATGAACTATATACTTGATGTAATTTATATTAGCCTTTAGCTTTATGAAGTCTCACTTTTTACAATTTCTTCATTATGCAGCAATTCCATTAAATAAACAGTTGTATACTTTCAGCTATGTTTGTGTAACTTCAGGGGCAGCAACATTGGTTTTCTCATTCTTCTACATTACGGTAGTGTTATTTATTAAATTATGCAAGAAATAGCAGTGCACTTTCATTGATTTGTTTGTTTTGACAACCTACTTTCATTTTGTCATATTGCAAGATTGTTTTTCTTTTTAGTAATATTATTCATTTAATGGATACACGACTTGAATTCCAGGTTGATATATGGAGTTAAGATATGTGTTTCTGCCATTGGAATGGATTGGAAAGAATTCATGTGGTGCAAGTAGTTAATACAATCAGTCTTCAAAGGCTTCTATTGATCAATGAAGATTAGTGTAACGTTTGTGAATAGGGGTTAGTTTCTAAACACATTCTTGCACTTTGTGTATGGTTCAAATACGACAACACTTTGTTCACATTGAATTTGTTCTTGTGTGTATTATAATGTTCGAACACCTGGTAATGATGTATAAATTACAAATTACAGCGAATGGTTGTAAGGAGTTGAATCGGATTGTTTGGGTGACAACTCAGTATAAAATTTCAAAGGGTTTCAATCGATCATAAACAATTTAGTAGGAACAATCTTGAAATTACAGAGTAAACGTGCAACACTAGGGTTTGAGTGCTTCGAATCTCAGTAAACTGATGATCTGAGTAGAAAATCAAGTAGCAATTTCAATGGAAAATCAGCTAGAGAAGAGTCCCTGCTGCTCAAAATCAATTTTTAATTACCAGCCACTTCCAGACAAGATGTTTCCGTCTTCTTTTTTGATGACTCCGCCCCCAATGTGTTCGAGTCTCGCTTTTTTGAGATCAATTTTAGGGGTTTTTGTTCTGCGATCCGATCAAATGCGGGAAGTTAAGTATTGCGCGACATCCACGGAACTTAAACGCTTCTCGATCATACGCCATGGCTGCTTCCTCTGCCGTCTTGTAAGTCCCTAGCCACATCGTCAAACCAGTCTTTGGGTTCCGGATCTCAGCCGCAAATGTCCCCCATGGCCGTTGTCTTACCCCTCGGTACCCGATTGATGGTAGCCCTTGAGCATGAATGGCATCCCTGTCATCAGATAAAACCTCGTTTACCTTTGCCGGAACTTGGTTGTCCTTCCCACCGGAAAACATCCCATCACCGGTTGATGAATCCCTGCTTAGGGGATTGTTTACAGCTCTCTGCGTGCTATGAGTAACGGCGGATGGAGAAAACTCAGGTTGGGTTTCGGTTAAAATGATTGGAATTTCAGCAAACTTTACCTCGCTGTTTGGAAGTATTTGGCTATGAGTTCCGTGACTGATATAATCTAACATGATCTGTATTTCAAAATCATTCAGCTTTAGCAACTGTTCAAGTGGATCACCGGAATTTGGACGAATTACGCTCGTACTTGGGCTATATGTGTTCAATAAATTCATATCCACCCAATTTTTTGAGGTTTCTTCCATGTTTAAGGATGATTTGTGCGAGTTCTTTGGAAATATCGGGTTGGTCCGTTTTGTGGAACAAAATTCACGTTCTAAAGAATCCGTACACTCTTTTCGATCGTTGTCTACAACTTCTTCTCTTCTTTCTCTTGATTGTCACCGTCATTTATTATCATGTCTCGGTCTTTTTTCAAACATGGCGTCCTCGATCCAACGAAAATGATTTAAAAGGTAAGACCATTCCCATTGGGGGAACGGGGACTCCCCCAATCTAGTTCACTCCTCACACTGTGCATGTTAAAAAAAAAAATCAAAAATATAAAACTTTTGGTGAGACTCCCACGAGCCAAGTTCATGGATCTATACCCTCTCTTTCTTTTTCATTTTCAATTTTTTTTTTCCTTTTCTCCTTTTTAAATATTTTTCTATTAAAAACTAATATAACATTTATGAAAAATAAATAATAAATAACGTTTGAATATGTAAAAAAATTCTCTATAAACTGAGACAAATATTTATAACATTTTGTGGTTTTTTTAAATAAAATATAGGATTGAGTTGGGTTACTAATGAGTACGAA
This sequence comes from Cichorium intybus, assembly GCA_023525715.1. NCBI lineage: Eukaryota > Viridiplantae > Streptophyta > Magnoliopsida > Asterales > Asteraceae > Cichorium > Cichorium intybus. The sequence goes on along the minus strand of CM042015.1, from coordinate 69,453,664 downwards.
ATGTTGTGTTTAAGTGAATTGTGTATGTAGAATAAAACAATATTAGTTTTTTAATAGAAAAATTGGATTGAGTTCGGTTATGAATGAGAATATTCTAACTGAAGTACGATATTTGTTTAAAGTATACCATTCAAGTTTTATAAGTTAAAAAAAATACACTTAAATTAATATTATATCATTATAGTATACATTTTATTCAAAAATACTATTGAATTATTGTTTTTGTATACATTATAGTTTCAAAAAATACCATTTAATATTTTAGTATTTTTGAAGAAAATGTGTATTCGATGGTACAATGTATACAAAGACAATAGTTAAATGATATTTTTTAACTTACAAAACTTGAATGATATTTTTTTAAACAAATTTTATACTTTGTTATTTCTTTAAGTCATTTATCCTTTGATATATAACAAACAACTATTGTCTATGGCCAAATTTTAGAGAAATAGACTAAAATATGCTTAATACTTTTACTTTAAAATAGTCAGAAAATTTAAAAAAAATTCCTTCAAGTAGTCATTGAAATCGCAGTAGCTAATGTCATATGCCATTTCAACTAAAATAACTATGATTTCTGTCTTAATATCCATTTTTCATCCTAGAAAATTGTAGTTGCCTTTAGTGCCAACAACTATTTTCCTTGTCTCAACTTGGAAATATAAGATTTCCCAAAGGGTAATCTTAAATAAACCCCCTCCATGTGTGTGGGTGTGTGTGTTGTGTAAGTTGACATCCACACACACATGTCACATTATTAAGGGTGTTTTACCAATACCCTTTCCCAAATGTGAAAAAGACGGACTTCCCAAATGAGAAAATAAGGTTATCATTTTTAGGATTATATGCATTGGGCCAAATCCATCATAAAATCTCAGCTCATAGCATGAAATCATGATCTTATTTCTGCAAGACAATTTTTTTGAAAATTCTACTTTTATCAGCTGAAATCGCATATGACATCAGCCAACTTCGATTCCAATGACTGTTTTAGGGATTTCTAAATTTTCTGGTTATTTTAGAGTAAAGTATAAAAATTAGGTCATTTTTATCATTTTTGTAAATATTGACATCACATATTTATAATTTTGTTTACTATGTTGCGCGGACACACACACATACACACACACACACACACACACACACACACATATATATATATATATATATATATATATATATATATATATATATATATATATATATATATATATATAAACAAAAATGAAAGGAATCAGACAAAGATGGAAGTTATCTTAGAAACAAATCAGGTTTTACTACAATTATTTGAAATACACCTGATAACATTCTTTTTTTGGGTTGGGTACCCTCCGACTACTCCGGGAGCTCGCCAGGAAAATTAGTCATTACTTTAGCCCAAAACACATGAACGAAATTTGTAGTTTACGCCATTGTTTAATATTTATCAATTAAACTATGCTTAATTTACTTTTCATATTACTTAATCAGAAAATCATATATACGTATATTTATTAACAGGTTCAAAAACATCTACAATAGGGTGCGATTTTTCAAAATTCATTGCTTGACTTAAATGTGAACGGAATAATGAAAAGACTTTTGAAATAAATTTTTTATCTCCTAAGAGTGGAAATAGTTCAAAGAGCATTCAGTACTCTTTTAAAAAGGAACTTATGTGAAACAATATAAATTTTCATACTTTTGATGAAATACAACATTTGGAGATTTTAGAAATATAGATTTATTTAGCCAAAAAGTATTTAAAAGAAATGTTGAATTAAGACAATATGACGAATTCATATAAATACGAAACAGTGTTAAAAATTAGGTGTTGCAAGTTAACTAGGTTAACTATGTATACGAGCAGATTAGAATGTACAAAATGTGTACTGTAGATATGAATATAGTAGCAGGTCAAGTCGATGTGTGCGACTGTGAGAAGCAGTTAGAGTTTTTTTTGGCACATCTAGAGTAACTAGAAGAAAAGAAGTATGGAGTGAATGAAAATAACATGTCCTTAAACATTATTACAGAGGTATGTGACTGTTTGAAGGGGAAAGAGAATGAAACCTTGTAAAGGTTCAACAATAAGACGAGAAGGATTTTTGAAAGACATAAGGAATCGATGGGAAATACATGAAGACTACCTAGAGGCGTTCGAGAATACGGATTTTGGGGATGAAATCCAAATTAGTGGTGGAGACTTGTAAGACCCGTATCCTAATTATAACATTTACTTAAAATAAGAGTGTTGTGAATTCTATATTTTTTGTAGTTATAAACTAATAAAAATACAACGAACACAACTTAGATGTCAAACGGAACAAAATACGTAAATTTTAAGATGATGTTGTCACACCCTCAAACCGTATTGGCGGAATAGTTCAAGGGTGGATGACTTCATGAACAATATCATAACAAAGTTGAATAATAGTGAATTCTAAGCAAACAACCATCATTAAATAATTGCAAATGTTACATCGTTTAAAAGTTGCGTGTTTCAATCACAATTACAAATGATTTCAAAATGAACAAAAATGACGTCGTAACGTCCCTTCGAATAGCGCTGGAGAATTACCTTATCAATTTCCTGAGAATACAAGTAGTTGAAAAATGTCAACAATTAAGTTGGTGAGTTCATAAGATTTTTGTATAAGAAATCTCATTTGTTTGTAAACGATAATGTTGAAAACCAAGAAAATCCAATATTTTCTCATAAAAATATCCAAGTCTTTAAATCCCAAAGACTAAAATGTAATATGTAAACTGTAGTGTACTTTCTTTGAAATGTGTGTTTCCACGTAAACAATTTATAAAAATATTAAGTTGATTATTTTCCATGTGAGATACCATATAACCATACTGTGACTAGTTGGCCTGCTGCGACGTTCTTCAGGCGTCAGAATGTTAGACATTTGGACACCTCAGACCTACCGGTCAAGCTGTAGCTAGCAGCTCAGGTGCGGGGTTTGTCAAGCCCCGTATAGATCTATACTCAAATATCACGCTCTCTTACCGAGACTCTGGTTATAAAAGTTCAGGACTTATAGTAGGTACTTATAAAAGTACTGTGAAGATTCATCTCACAAAAATGTATGTATTCCAATCAACTTGTTTACGTACGATTTGTATATAAAAACTCTTGTAATCGTCCATTATCATTTTTCCCATAATAATATAGTAAAGTATAATAATTATATATTTTTATATAATTATTTTTGTCATGTTTAAATGTCATAATAACCTTTTGTTCATAAACTATTCCAATAATAGTCTATTTTTAGTAATTGCGTCGTAATAACCTTATTTTTACAAACGATAGCGAAATAACTTGTTCAAAGATTATAAATATCATCTTTTGAGATATTTCTCACAAAAATAGTGTAATATCTTGATTATAACCATTTTTGCTAGAAAATAGTGCCTTTATTTATAAAAACGTAGTTTTTACTAGTTTTCGTTTTTATAACGTTTTTATTCAAGATCTAGTATCTTTGTACACTTTATTTGTAGTTTAGTAACTTTTACACAACTTAATATGTCAAAGTGTTCATAATACATGGATCTACTCATATTTCATGCCAAATTCATATTTATAACATTTTTGTTCAAGATCTAACATTTTTACACACTTTAATTATAGTCTAGTAACTTTTATACAAGCATATTATGTATCATTATGAACATCTTACAAAGATCTACCCATATTTCATGTCAAAGGTATTTTTACCCAAATACTAACTTTATAAAATTGTGTAAATCAACATATATATCATTTAAACACATATAAACTTGAATAAACAACATATATAGTTAAAGAACTTGTATTCTCCCCCAAAAAGGTTTGAAAAGATGAAAATGAGGGGTATGAACTCACCTTGAGTGTGGATCTTAAGATTCCTTGGAAGAAGATTGAAGATTTTGGTTCTAAGACCCGGAGGACCCTTGGACAAAGCTATTATCCAATGGATTTTCGTGAGTATGTGTGTGTAAAAGAGTATATGAAGGTATTTAGAACTTAAATCACTAGATGATCATAACTTACCAAGAGAGCTTGAAAGATCTTTGAAGATGATGAAGATTTGAGCTCAAAGACCCTTGGACAAAGCTAATATTCAATGGGTATTGATGGATGTTAGTGTGTGTAAAAGGTGCAAAACGTGTGTTATGTTGTTTAGAATCAAAAGGGGAATGAAACTTACCACTTGATCTTGAGAAGAGAACTTGGAAATGGAAGTTGAAGATGGAAGGTGGTGGTGGCGGGTTTGGCCGAGAGCAAGAGAGGAGAGGGAGAGTTGGAGAGAGTTGTGAGTGATAGTTGGTGCAAATGACTAGGTTAGTTCTCCTTGGAAGATCTTGTTCTAGATTTTCCTTATTATAAAACTCCTAGCTCCATCAAGCCTAGATATTGTGCATAGTGCCTAAAGATTGGGTCTTGATGGCTTGGGTCATGTTCCAGCCGATGGGGGGTAGGGGGGGTGGGGTGGTGTGGTTTTTATAAAAATAGCAACATACTTTATAAAAATAAGTGATTTTTATAAAATAGTAAGTCGTTTTAGTGAAATTTTGTGCGTTTTTGACGAAACGAATTTCTAAATAATTATTTTGTATAAAAACATTTCCAAACATTTATTTTGATTGAATTATAACTCGTTGGGTGCCGGAATACGCGTTTAAGCGCAGTATACTTCCGATTTCGCGATTTTTGGCATTTTACCAGAAATTGCATTTAGCTTTGAAATTAAATACTAGATATTATTACGTTACTTATCATATGAATTATTATTTCATATTTGATGTTTAAGGCACCACATTTTGTATTTCGAGTCCAAACCCTGTGTACATTTATCCGTTCACAGCGATTTAATGGTTGTAACTTTCACGTACGAACTCCGTTTTCGACGTTCTATATATCCACAGGTTCGTATTTATGAGTAGATCGTTTTATGAATATTATTATTCTCAAAATAATAATTGTACGATTATCGAATTTTTACGCTACAGTAGTCTGCTGTCCGTATTTTCGATTTTTAACCGATAATTGTTTTGATTTAGCATACGTAATACTATAATATTAATAATTCATCGTAAAAGTTATGGAAAAATAACTTTTCAACATATAAATTAACGTACGCTTCGTTTGACTACAGTTGACTTTTGTTGACCAAAATTTACAATTGTCACAGATGTCATGGCTTATGTCACTAGATGGGATGATGTCATGACTTATGTCGCTAGATAGGATGATGTCATGGCTTATGTCACTAGACTTCCACTGTTATATAAACCAATTGGATAAATTGATCAAATGTTTTAGATTTTAAATATGTATTTCTTTATACAAGGATGGAACAAATGGTTTTGGATGGTTTTAAAGTGTTCTATTTATAATATATCATTTGGTTTTAAAATGAAATTTTTGTCTGAAATCTGGGATGTTACAGCAAATCATATATTATGTGATGTTTTTGATACATATGCATAGCTTAATCAAAAAGGTTCTCAAGGTACCTTGCTCCCTACATTAAAATAAAATTATTAAAAAGCTAAATATATAATGATCCATATATAAGACTTAAGATCCTATTTATTTTTTCTCTGGCTCTCTGAATAAATAATTTTAAGAAGATATTTAAGAAAATGATGATACACTTAAGGAAACGGGAAGAAAAAAATAATCAAAGGGAAACTTGTAAACATTTATGACTTAATGGGAAAGACAGATTTCCTGACTTTTCTTATTAAGTCGTTCTTCCTGTATTAAGTCAAAAGAAACATTTAGGACTTATTCATAAAAGTCATATGCGAATTTTTTTGGATAACTTACATGCCTAGTGGTGTGTTACACACTTTGTGTATTGGTGAATACATCTTTAACTTTTGCATCAATTTGGTCCTACATCTGATGATATTTTTTAGGGATAAAATAATAATTTTTTTGAAGGCTAAAGTAAAAAGTAGCTGGAAGAACACTGATATTTTAGGGTAACATAAAATTACCTAACTACCCCAAACATTAATTAGATAATTATAGGATTATTTGATTCTGATTTCCTAAGTCTGAATAATTGCTTTGAAAATACGATAGACAGTAAGTTATATGATATGTTATCATGAATAAATACACAAATCATTTAACTATAACAACTCTATTTCTGCTATTCTCTCTACAATTATTGGAGTGCACTTTGGGCATGTACTCATACAGATGCAGGTTGGTCTTTTTTTCCCTTAGTAAGGCTATTTTTATGATGAGAACGAGAAAAGTATTCACGTCTTTTACACAAATGAGAGACCAAGAGCAATCCTTTTCCACATTGTTCTACCTTTTTGGGTGTGATAAAAAATTTATAATTTTATTCCACTAATATTACTACGACTCCTATTTTAGTGCACACCAAAAGCAGTACAATTTGTTCGGTAAATATAAAATTAACAGTTGATGTAAAATTACTTTCAGGACCATTCATCTAGGCTGAAACATTGGATTATAATGGGTGTTGGCCTTGTTATTTTGGGAATTGTTCTTCACTTCACCGATGGTGTGTATACGGACAATGAACTATATACTTGATGTAATTTATATTAGCCTTTAGCTTTATGAAGTCTCACTTTTTACATTTTTTTCATTATGCAGCAATTCCATTAAATAAACAGTTGTATACTTTCAGCTATGTTTGTGTAACTTCAGGGGCAGCAGCATTGGTTTTCTCATTCTTCTACATTACGGTAGTGTTATTTATTAAATTATGCAAGAAATAGCAGTGCACTTTCATTGATTTGTTTGTTTTGGCATCCTACTTTCATTTTGTCATATTACAAGATTGTTTTTCTTTTTAGTAATATTATTCATTTAATGGATACACGAGTTCAATTCCAGGTTGATATATGGAATTTAAGATATGTGTTTCTGCCATTGGAATGGATTGGAAAGAATTCATGTGGTGTAAGTAGTTAATACAATCAGTCTTCTAAGGCTTCTATTGATCAATGAAGATTAGTGTAACGTTTGTGAATAGGGGTTAGTTTCTAAACACATTCTTGCACTTTGTGTATGGTTCAAATACGACAACACTTTGTTCACATTGAATTTGTTCTTGTGTGTATTATAATGTTCGAACACCTGGTAATGATGTATAAATTACAAATTACAGCGAATGGTAGTAAGGAGTTGAATCGGATTGTTTGGGTGACAACTCAGCATAAAATTTCAAAGGGTTTCAATCGATCATAAACAATTTAGTAGGAACAATCTTGAAATTACAGAGTAAACGTGCAACACTAGGGTTTGAGTGCTTCGAATCTCAGTAAACTGATGATCTGAGTAGAAAATCAAGTAGCAATTTCAATGGAAAATCAGCTAGAGAAGAGTCCCTGCTGCTCAAAATAAATTTTTAATTACCAGCCACTTCCAGACAAGATGTTTCCGTCTTCTTTTTTGATGACTCCGCCCCCAATGTGTTCGAGTCCCGCTTTTTTGAGATCAATTTTAGGGGTTTTTGTTCTGCGATCCGATCAAATGCGGGAAGTTAAGTATTGCGTGACATCCACGGAGCTTAAATGCTTCTCGATCATACGCCATGGCTGCTTCCTCTGCCGTCTTGAAAGTCCCTAGCCACTTCCTCAAACCTGTCTTTGGGATCCGGATCTCAGCCGCAAATTTCCCCGACCGCCGTTGGATTATCCCTCGGTACCCAATTGATGGTGACCTTTGAGCATGAATGACATGCCGATCATCAGATAAAACCTCATTTACCTTTGCCGGAACTTGGTTGTCCTTCCCACCGGAAAACATTCCATCGCCGGTTGATGAATCCCTGCGTAGGGGATTGTTTACAGCTCTCTCCGTGCTATGAGTAACGGCGGATGGAGAAAACTCAGGTTGGGTTTCGGTTAAAATGGTTGGAATTTCAGCCAACTCTACCTCGCTGTTTGGAAGTATTTGGCTATGAGTTCCGTGACTGATGTAATCTAAAATGATTTGTATTTCAAAATCATTAAGCTTTAGCGACTGTTCAAGTGGATCATTGAAATTTGGACAAATTAAGCTCGAACTTGGGCTATATGTGTTCAGTAAACTCGTATCCACGCACTTTTTGAGTTTTCTTCCATGTTTAAGGATGATTTGTGCGAGTTGTCCGGAAATATCGGGTTGATCCGTTTTGTGGAACAAAATTCATGTTCTAATGAATCCGTACACTCTTTTGGATAACTCCTGATCCCTTAAATTGTTCTACTCGACGCTTAAATTGTTCGAAATGATATACTTTTACAATAACTCATTGTTTAATTAAATAATTAAATAATTAAACTAAACTAAAAAATCTAATTTTTTTTAATTTAAAATATTTCATTAATTAAGAAAAAAATTACAACCTTAAAATAAAATGACAGACATAAAATTAAAAACGAAAAATAAACTGACAACCTACAAATTAAAAAAAAGGACAACTAAAACGACAGACGAAAAACGTAAAAAATAAACGATAACCTACGACCGATATTTTGCCATGATATTCGCTTTTAATTTTAAAACTATCTCGCGTGCTTCCCCCTCGTGACCCTCCTCCGGATTCGACGTCAAAAACTTGATATCATTTAAACGTTGTTTTCCTTGACGGATCCTTTGTTTTCCTGCACGGACTCGTTGACGTTCTTCGTGCATATGTTGACATTCTTCCAGGGCTCGTTGTTTGTCTTCGATCGCTTTTTTGTCCAACTCAATCCGCTTGACGAGACTTAAATTGTAGCGTTCAAACTCCAACCGCATAAGTGTCACGTCGTCGCTACCCGACCCCTCCCGCACTCGACGAACTCGCTTTTCCTTTTCTTTTAGCGGCATCTCGTCCCATCAGCCGACGGTATTCGACAAACTCGAGCGGGTCGTCTTCCGGCTCATCCTCGTTCAAATCTATGTTGATCCGAGAGTCGGAGGATGTAGTGTGGTGGCTTGATTCGGAAGTTTTCGAACGCTTTCTTGCCGGGGCCGAAACGTCGGTTTCGTCTTTCGAATCATGACAATTTTTGCATTTTTCTACAATCCGTCAAAACTCCACGTATCGGAAAGTTGTTCCATAATTGTCGTCATTGTAAATTTTAACGCTTCCTCGAAAACATGTTGCTCCGTTTGGCCGCTCCTTCGATGCGTTTGTAAATTGTGGAGTATCCCGTTAAACTTCATTAACACACGGTTGATATCGCGATATTTTGTTGTCAACGAGTCTTTGGAACGGTAAGGCTCGTGACCTAACTATTGGTGAAAGCGTCACCGTATCCGCATTCCAAAAGTGCTCGGCCGCTTGGGCGTTTCCGGCGGCCGAATCCTCGGAAACGTCAATCCATGAATGGGCTAACGCGATTTCTTCGGCGGTTTTCCACTTTTGTTTCTCCGCTTTTCCTCGTCTTTGTACAACGGGCTGGGATTTCGGTTGGGTTTCCGACACTTGTTCCAGTGAAGCTTGTGTGTTGGGAACGGAATTGGGTATTGGGGTTTGGAAGTGTTGGTTTGGTGTGTCGGGAAATGGATTAAAATTTTGGTATAAAAATTGCGGATAAATTGGCGGGTAACCCGACATTTGATATGTGAAAGCATTTGGTGATAAAATCGGTTGGTCCATTTGTGGACGGTAAATGTTGGGTGTGTAGTATTGATCGAACCGAAAATGTTTTGTCGATTTCGATTCGATGATGGGGTTTTATTGTTTGGGGAATCTTGAAAGACATTTTTTTTTGAAGTTGTTTTTGAGAGAATTGGATCTAAAGAGTATTAAAAATGTGGTTTTATTTGTGTAATATAGAGTATATATAGTTCGGTAAATTTTTTAAAAAAATGACATTTTTTTAACATAGCCATTGGAAAAAAAACTAAAATATGCTTAAAACGTTTACTTTAAAATAGTTAGAAAATTAAAAAAAATCATTAAAGTAGTTATTGAAATTGTAGTAGCTAATGTCATATGTCATTTCAAGTAAAGTAACTTGCAATTTCGTCTCGAATATAGAACTTTTCGAATATGCCGTTTTTCATCCAAAAAAATTGCAATCGACAAAAGCCAACTACAAAATGCAAATAACTATTCTCGTTGTCTCAACTTGGAAATATAAGATTTCCCAAATGTGAAAATGACATGATTTCCCAAATGTTAAAATGATGTTATCTTTTTTAGGATTATATGCATTGGGCCAAATCAATCACGAAATCACAACCCATAAGATGGAATCGTGATTGGCTATGCCAACTGCAAGTGAAGCCTAGCCTAGCTGGGTGGATGCACCCGGGTTATATACCCATGTGGTGGGAGGTCTGGAGTTCGACTCCAACTAACCCCATGTGGGGGATTTTCCCTGGGCGGCGAATAAACAGGCGGAGGAGAAAAGCTTTGCACCATAGGTCGCAAACCGCCCTGGGTGCAAGGCTGAGTAACCTCAAGGTGTTAAATTTGCCGTTTCCAAAAAAAAAAAAAGGTTGGCTATGCCAACTTTTTGAAAACTATGTTTTTGTCGGTTGAAATAGCATATGACATCATCTGACTGCAATTTCAATAACTATTTTAGGTGGCGTTTGGTTCGCAGAAAGCTTTTGAAGGAATTGGAATCTGTCAAAGAATTGGAATCTATCAGGAATTGGAATCCAATTCCATATTCTGTTTGGTTGGCAAGAAATGGAATTGGAATCCAATTCCATTTTCTGTTTGGTTGTCAGGAAATGGAATTGGAATCCATGTAAATAACAAATTTGCCCTTCTGTTTTTTGCATAATATTTACTTTTTATATAATTTATTGCAAGTGGTGGATGGTAGCGGTAGGTGACCGTAGTTGGCTATGGTGGTGCATGGCGGTAGGTGGCGGCAGTGGTGGTGGGTGACGGTCGGTGGTGATGGTGGGTGGCAGTGGTGGTGGTAGGTGATCGTAATGGGCAGTAGTGGTGGTGGTGGTTGGTGACAGTGGTGGGTGGTGGTGGCGGGTGATGGTAATGGGCATTGGTGGTGGTAGGGTGTGGTGGCGGTGGTCGACGGTGGTTGGTGGTGGTGGTGGAAGTGGTATGTGGTGGCGGAGGGCGCCGGTGGTTGGTGGTGGCGGTAGGTGGTGGGGATGATGGGTGATGCCGTGATGGTAATGGGCATTAGTGGTGGTGGGTAGTGGCGGTGGTAGTGGTTTGTGGTGACAGTGGTTAGTGGTGGCCGTGGTGGTGGTTGGTCACGGTGTTGGTGGTGGATGGCGGTGGTGACGGTGGGTAGTGGTGGTGGTGGTGGTGGGTGGTGGTGGCGGTGGTGGGTGCATCGGGGTGGTGGTGGGTGGGTGGTGGTAGAGGGTTTCAATTTGTGAGGTAATAGAATAAGTATAATGATAATCTTGCACATTCCCTCTTCCAAGGGAATTAATTCCTTCCATCCATTGAATGAATTCAATCTCTCCATCTCAATGGAATTGGAATCCAATTCCTTCACACAAAACTTGACCCAAACGCAGGAATTCAAATGAATTGGATTCCAATTCCCTCGAATTCCAACGAACCAAACAGCCCCTTAGAGATTTCTAACTTTTCTAGCTATTTAAGGGTAAAGATTAAAAATTAGGTCATTTTAATCATTTTTTTAAATATTGATATCACATATTTATAATTTAGTTTACTATGTTGCACACATATATATATATATAAAATAATAAACAAAAATGAAAGGAATCAGCCGCAGAGCAAGTGATTTTAGAAACCAATCGCATTCTGGAGAAAAAAAAAATCCTAAAATCGAATTCACCTAGAAGAAAAACAAAAATTGCATTTTCATTATAGTCTTAGAAGGACAATTACTTAAATATGTTTGCATCGCTGGAAAGACAAAATGATCAACACGTCAGGTTTTACTACAATTAATGAAATGCTACTTTAGGTTTTACTACAATTAATGAAATGCAACTTTAGCCAAAAAAACACAAAATCCAAATGAAAATTAGTTATTAACAATCCAAATGAAAATTTATTTTAGAGACAAAATATGTAACTTTAGCCCAAAAACACATGAACGAAATTTGTAGTTTACCATTGTTAAATATCTTATCAATTAAACCATTTACCATTGTGCCAAGATGACAAAAAAAAAAGAGTAGAAAAAGTGGTAACAAACATGTCACCATTGGAAATGCTGTAAAAACACACAACTCCATTTATATGGAAGATAAAATGTGACCTAAAATAAACTCAATTCATTTGAACTGGAAACGCAAATGCAAGATACAACAACAAAGCATGATTACAAATCGAGAGATTAGCCTACTTTAGGCAGTTGGTAAGAGAAAAAAACATGGTAAACAAAAAGATTACATGCCTCATACTCTCACATTAATAAGATTGAAAGGCCTCTAAATGCAAAAGTAGTAAAAGATTCATAATAAATGTGTAGATTTGATCCGGTGCAAATCCAACCACTAAGCAAATCATATATTATGTGATGTTTTTTATATATAGACATAGCTTAATCAAAAAGGTTCTCAAGTTGCCTTGCTAATACCATTCCTGCATTAAAATAAAATTATTTAATTGGTAAATATATAATGATCTATATATCTATTTCCCTAACTCGCTAGATAAATCATTTTAAGAAAATAAATAAGAAAACGATGAAAAAATAATTGAAGGTAAGTTTGTAAGCATTTAGGACTTAATGGGGAAAGACAGATTTCTTGACTTTCTCTATTAAGTAGTTCTTTTTACATTAAGTCAAAAAGAAACATTTAGGACTTATTTATAAAAGTCATATGCCGAAAATATTGGATAACTTACATGCCTTGCGGTATGTTACACACTTTGTGCTTTGGTGGATACATCTTTAACTTTTGCATCAATTTGGTCCTGCATTTGACGATATTTTTAGGGCTAAAATAATAACAAAAAATTTTGAAGGCTAAAGTAACAAGTAGCTGGTAGAACATTAATTAGGGTAATGTAAAATTACCTAACTACCCCTAACATTAATTAGATAATAATTATAGGATTATTTGATTCTGGTTTCTTAAAGTCAGAATAATTGCTTTGAAAATACATATCCAAACAACCCCCAAGTCAACTTTGGCCATCTGGGCATATTTGATAAACATTTTAAATGCAAACAAAAGTTATAGATCTTTATAATGAATTCGTTTAATAACAACATTCATATGCAAGCATGTTTCTTGATTAAACTTATCATTTTACATGTGTAACAAATAATCAACTAGCTTAAATCTCTCAAAGAATTTGAAGATGAAAGTGGAATAAACTTAATCATGACAAACCATTTCATTGATTAGTTCAAGTGGACAATAATTAACTTGCAAGTTACATAAAAAGCCTATCTTTAATATAAACTCATTTCTAGACAATATTGGAGATTTGGAACCCAAAACACCAAACAAGTAGGAAATTAGAGAAATTGTGTTCAGTCCCACAAAAGGGAGTAACCAAGGCGATGTTTCTTTTTGGTGTAATAATAAATTTGCTAAAAGATGTTCATAAATTTCTATTATTTCGAGTCAAATGCGGGAGGTTAAGTATTGCGTGATCAATTTTAAGGGCTTTTCTTCTGTGATCCGATCAAATGCGGGAAGTTAAGTATTGCGTGACATCCACGGAGCTTAAATGCTTCTCGATCATACGCCATGGCTGCTTCCTCTGCCGTCTTGAAAGTCCCTAGCCACTTCCTCAAACCTGTCTTTGGGATCCGGATCTCAGCCGTAAATTTCCCCGACCGCCGTTGGATTATCCCTCGGTACCCAATTGATGGTGACCTTTGAGCATGAATGACATGCCGATCATCAGATAAAACCTCATTTACCTTTGCCGGAACTTGGTTGTCCTTCCCACCGGAAAACATCCTATCACCGGTTGATGAATCCCTGCTTAGGGGATTGTTTACAGCTCTCTCCGTGCTATGAGTAACGGCGGATGGAGAAAACTCAGGTTGGGTTTCGGTTAAAATGGTTGGAATTTCAGCAAACTTTACCTCGCTGTTTGGAAGTATTTGGCTATGAGTTCCGTGACTGATATAATCTAAGATGATTTGTATTTCAAAATCATTAAGCTTTAGCGAATGTTCAAGTGGATCATTGGAATTCGGACAAATTATGCTCGAACTTGGGCTATATGTGTTCAATAAACTCATATCCACGCAATTTTTTGAGTTTTCTTCCATGTTTAAGGATGATCTGTACGAGTTCTCCGGAAATATCGGGTTGATGCGTTTTGTGGAACAAAATTCACTTTCCAATGAATTCGTACACTCTTTTCGATCCTTGTGCAACTTCTTTTCCTCTCTTTTGATTCTCACTCGTCATTTAGGCTGGAGGGAGTGGTTAGCATGTTCAGCATGTGCTAAACTATGCCACGTCAGCATTCAGCGAGTTTAGCACATGCTGACCAAAAATGGTGGTAGTGGTCAGCACATGCTGAACTTCATGCTAAACTATTTTCTATTTTATTAAACTGTCACATGACCGTTGCCAAAGCCTTTAACGAGCTCGCTGGAATATTGGCGAGGAACACTTAGCGAAGGCGAGGACGAGCTGGAAGGGTGCAGAAGGCGAGGTGATGGCGAGGCGGTTGGCGAGCCTTTGGCGAGGCCACACCGCCCAGCCTTATGATGTTAGTAAAAAAAAACTCATCTAATAGGACATCTTAACCGCCTACACACCTATACACCTATGCTATATCAGTAGGGTTTTTTTTTTTTTTTTTTTTTTTTTTTAGAATTACCTTTTATTATCATGTCTCGGTCTTTATTCAAACATGGCATGCTTGATATAGCGAAAATGACTCGTAACAAAATATCAAAATTGTTTAATAATTAAAATGTATTTACCAAATATCAAATTTGTTTAATAATTAAAATGTATAATTAAGTTTTATAAATTAAAAAAATACAATTAGATTATTGCTTTTGTATATATTATATCATCATAGTATACATTTTATTCAAAAAATACTATTAATTGTTGTTTTTGTATACATTACAAGTTCAAAAAATATCATTAAATGATTTGGTCATTTTTGAACAAAATGTGTATTCGATGGTAAAATATGTATAAAGACAACATTTCAATAATGTTTTTTGAACTTATAAAACTTAAATGATATTTTTTTAACCAAAATTAATAATTTATTACATTTTTAAGTCACTTATCATTCGATATATAAGACCTATTAGTTCTTTTGAAAAAAAAAAATTCAATGAAAGTCACCAATTTGAGGCGAGCTATGTTCTTCTATAACCTTGGATTGTGATGCACCCTAACCCCCTTCCTTCTTAATTAGAAAAAATAGATTTTTAATAAATTTTATTTTGTAAATAATTAAGTTTAATTGAGTTGGGTTGTTAATTGGTGTAAAAGATTGTGTTTAGTTGGGTTGTGTAGTGGAAGAAAGAGACATTGATTGTTAATAAAAAAAATGGATTGAGTCGAGTTGCTAACGAGGATAGTCTACAAAACAATTATTGTCTATGGCCAAATTTTGGGGAAAAAAAGCTAAGGGTGCGTTTGGTTGCGTAAAAGTGTTTTCCGTAAGTTTTTATTTTCTATTTTTTTACTTCAAAATAAAACAAAATAACACATATTTATAAACCTACCCCACCCTACCCCAATCACACCACCCTACCACCCCCACCCACCCCATCCCTACCCCACCCCCACCCCTACCTTCACCCTCACCCACCCTACCCTATCCCACCCCAACCCCTACCACACCCCACCACCCCTACCCACCCTACCCCACCCACCCACCCTAACCCACCCACCCTAACCCACCCCTACCCTCACCCACCCCCACCCTACCCCACCCCTACCTTCACCCACCCCCACCCTACCCCATACCTACCCCACCTACATCCACCACCACCTACCCCTACCCCTACCCCTACCGGGGTGGGGTAGGGTAGGGGTGGGTAGGGTAGGGTGGGGTGGGGTGGATGGAGGTTGGGGTAGGGGTGGGGTGAGGGTGAAGGAATTCTCCACTTAATTAAGGAAGGTTTCAGAGACAATGGGTGAAAGCCCGATATCTTCGCTTTTCGATCAGCCGTTGCTCCCCGGAATTGGTCGATTCGGAATCGACTGGATTGGAGGAATCCGGATCAATGTCTTCTGTCTTCCTCTCCTTCAAGGAAGATGCAAAAGGCAGAAGAAAAAAAGATGCTTTGGGAGTGGGGTGAGGGTGGGGGTGGGTGGTGGTAGATGGAGGTGGGTAGGGGTGGGTGGGAGTGGGTAAGGGGTGGGGTGGGATAAGGGTAGGTTGGGGTGGGTGAAGGTAGGGGTGGGGTAGGGTGGGGGTGGGTGAGGGTAGGGTGGAGGTGGGTAGGGGTGGGGGTAGGGGTACGGGTAATGGTAGGGGTGGGTGGGGTGGGGTGGGGTAGGGTGGGGGTGGGTGGTGGTAGTGGGGTGGTGGTGAGGGGTGGGTGGGGTGGGGTGGTGGGTGAGGGTAGGGGTGGGGTGGGGTGGGGTAGGGTGGTGGGGGTTGGTGGGGGTGGGGTTGGGTGGGTGAGATGGGTAGAATATGTGTGGAGGTATTGTATTTTTGGAAAAATCTGGAAATAGAAAAGTTTGGAAAACAATAATTTTGAATTTTCTAAGTTCTATGTAATTTTGGAAAACGGAAAATTTTCATTTTCTAGGAAAATTTTGGAAAATTTGATTAACCAAACGCATTTTCCAACTTTTCATTTTTCTTTGGAAAAATTTCTTGGAAAATAGAAAATTTTCCACAACCAAACGCACCCTAAAGTATGCTTAAAACTTTTACTTTAAAATAGTTAGAAAATTAAAAAAAATCTTTAAAGTAGTTATTGAAATTGTAGTAGCTAATGTTCATATGTCATCTCAAGTAAAATAACTTGCAATTTCGTCTCGAATATAGAACTTTTTGAATATGCCTTTTTTTTTTCGGAAACGGCAAATATCATTAAAAGATAAAACCAAGCTTAGCAAGAAGCTAAGCGAGGTGAGAGTACAAAATTAGAGTTTAAACAAGAGATAATGGGGAACAAATCCAATCCGCCCAAGTAAAGTTCAATTTACCCCTATGTTTTATCCAATCAAACGAAGTAGTAATAGCCTCATCCGCAATAACAGTTGGGGACATGTGTTTCCCGTTAAAAACCTTGTGATTTCTCGCCTTCCATAGATGCCAGATCAAGCATTGAATAATGGCTACGAACACTTTCTACGAACACTTTCTGGATAGTGACCCCAAGACGCCGCGAAGTTTATATGATCGACCACCGATTTCACTTGGACAAAGGGAATATGACACCAATTAAAAATCCATCTTCTAGCTTCCACGGCTCTAGGGCATCCGATTAGAGCGTGATCCGTGTTTTCCTCCTCCAGGTTATAGACATTACATATGGTGCTGTTTAATACTACACCTCTATCTTTCAAACATTTTGCCACCGGAATTCGACCAAGAGCTGCACGCCAGGTAAAGCATGAGACTTTAGGGGGGACAAATCTGCTCCAGACGGGTAGAGGGGTAGCATCGGTCGTGATCTTTAAGTATACCAAAACCCGAGCAAAACGAACATCAAATCTGCCATCCGACGATAGTATGCAATCAAGCCGATCAGAGTGAGAAGCTGGTATATGTGTGGATGTCAAACTCACTAGATGAGCAACAGCAGCAACAAAAGACGGCTCCAATGAAGACTGCTTCCAAGACCAAACAGGACCATTTGTGTTCATTCTCTCCGCGACTAGGCAATTTTTTCTGGATTCCGCCTCAAACAATTCCGGAAATTTGCTTTGTAGAGTAAAATTTCCAAGCCAATAATCCTTCCAAAAGATAATGTTACTACCATTGCCTGCAACCACCAAAAACATGTTAGTAAAATCGATCCCTATCTTGGAAAGATCCAAGCTAATTTTATTAATGTTGTTCCACACTCCCGGGATGGTTTTCTTATGCATGACATGAAACGGTTTGCCTTTGGTATTGTGAATAGCCTCAATAACATCTTTCCAAAGAGCTTTCATTCCATCTCTGAAGTTCCACCACCATTTAACGAGCAATGCACAATTTTGGGCTTTTAGAGACCCCACCCCCAATCCGCCCCGTTCTTTGGGAGCTAGAACCTTCGACCACTCAACCCAGTTTATCTTTTTGTTGTTTTCAGATCCGCCCCACAGGAACCTCCTTCTAATTTGCTCCAAAAGACTGATGATACATGCTGGAGCCTTGAATAAGGAGAAGTAGAAGGTGGGTAGGCTGCTGAGAACAGATTTTATAAGAGTGAGCCTTCCACCAAAAGAGAGGTTTTTAGCTTTCCAGTCAGACAATTTTGAGAAGAATTTATCCACCACCGGCCTCCAATATTTTTTTAATGACATGTTCGCCCCAACCGGCACCCCAAGATACGTGAAAGGGAGTGACCCAACTGAGCAACCAAGAGATGCATCCCAAACCGTGGCTTGAGAAGGGTTGGCACCCACACCAAACATCTTTGACTTGTGAAAGTTGACTTGAAGGCTAGAACAGTTATGAAAACAACGTAGAATTCTAGCTAAGTTCCGAATGTTTTCGTAACACCACTCACCAACGAATAATGCATCATCTGCGTAGAAAAGATGAGAAATGACTGGTCCACCATTGGCTAGCTGGATTCCTCGGAATCATCCTTTGTCACAGGCCGTTTTCATTGCCACATTTAACCCCTCCATGGCAATGATGAAAAGAAAAGGAGCTAGTGGATCACCTTGACGAACCCTACGTGTGATGGGGAATTCAAGCGTAGGAGAGCCATTTATAAGAACCGAAGCACGGGAGGAGGCAAGGCATCCCAAAATCCAACCTCTCCATTTAACCCCAAAGCCCATTTGTGAAAGGTTTTCTGCAAATCTATGAACTAAAACCCTAAGTTCACATGCAACCTAAATTGGATCTATGTTTTCTTACTTTGAACATGTAACCAATTCCTAAAGGCAAAACAAAAATTAACTAAAAGAATAAAATAGAAAAACTAACCTTTAGTTGTTTCTTGCAAGCTAAGCAGCACAAGTGTCCTGCCTCAAATGAGATCACACCCAGGGAGCAAGAGGTGGACGAAATCCAGAGAGAGGGATCAGAGAAATTGGCGTGAATTATGATGCCTGGGGTCTCTATTTATAGGCTCCAGGTGGTTACAGATAAACCTTAGAGATAAACATTTTTAATTCAAATCAAGATAAACCTTTTATCATTTGAATTAAACCTATTTATCCTCTATTTATCAAACTCGAAATTAAGGATAAATACATCCTAAAAATCGCCAACATTAAACCAACCAGGACAGTCACTACTCAACTATTGAGTAATTACAAAATAGCCCCTGCACCTTTAATTAATCAAATTAATCACCAAATTAAATCCAATTAATTACAGATTAATTTCTAATTAATTACTATAGTTTCTAATTAATATATTATCACTTTAATATATTAATAAACTATTAATTTAATTCCTATTGATTTATTAATCATATAATAAATCAATCTTTCTCTCTCCGGACTTTCTACCAAACCTCTAGCTATGAGGGCAACCCAAATGGACTTTGCTACTATTAATTAGGTAAATACAAATTATTAGTCATGGCTTAGACACCTAATCCAACAGTCTCCCACTTGGATAAGTCTATGACTATAATTACCAATTTAACCTCTAATTAATCAGCAAACTGTAGCTTCCTAGAAACTGCTGCCGAACTCTGACCTAGTCAGTTCTGTCCATAGATAAGTGATCAAATGATCCTCCGTCCTACAAGATATTTTCAGACATGAGACATGGATTGAGATCAATCTCTGTCTGACACTGTTTCCCGATTTCCGATTTTGCTTATGACTTTTAGACTTCTAATTGAACGAATCAATTTAGTCCTGGCTGGCCAGCACTTTAGTCAACTTCAAAATCATCGAGTGGCCAACAGATATCTGTTTCCCGTCAGGGCCATGGGACGAATAAGCTTCGACTCATATGTTATATCTTTTACCCGACAAATTACTCACAACAGCACGTTTTATAACACCGAGTTACCGATGCGTTTTCGTACTATCAATGAACAACCGCCTTGCAAATTATAACTCATATCTCTCCACTTTAAGACCATAAGATATTATCGTCTCAACATTGCTCGTGATATAATCCATGAAGCAATCCATTGAGCGCGGGTTTATCCAATACTCAAATCTCCATTTCCAAGTACTCATGAACGTTGCAGCAATCTTATTGCTATGTCTAACTCCTTAGACAATCTACAAACCAATTCATGACAGTCTTCCTTCATACTTACTCCCTAAGAGTATGAACGACTGTGGATATTTGAATAATCCAATTATTCAGGAAGTAAACATGCAAAAGTGAAACATAAAATCTGACTGGCAGCTACTCCTGCTTATTACCAAGTCTCCACGAGTTAATCACCAAGTCGGATTTATCATAACTATTATCGGTTTCTTATTCTCTTTTAAGCTTTCAATTCAAGCCTTTTATATCTATGTCTACGACCTTTTCACTCTTTCTATGTATCCAAGTGTCTAACACTTATACACTTTATTGCAGATGATCCTATCGGATACTCTTCCGATGATATCTCAATTTGTCATTTTGTCATTCTCTCTCACAACTCCATTCCGGTGATGTGTACCGTGACTGCCCATGGTTCTCGGGTCTTTAGTCTACATGACTACACCCTAAGACAATTTCGAGGTGTCATGATGTGCCGGTGAACCACACACGCTCCATTAGAAACCAACGAAATTCTTTAACCATGAAGTCCTACATCACCACGTTCTGGTGTAAACAATTACCGATTTGAAAACCCTTTCAAATCAATCAACCTAATCATTTCCCAATGATTTCTAAAAAATCCATTCAGTATTCTCAGCCAGGCAATATCCTGAATCCAACTTACAATGCTCTAAGCATTAAGTCATCAGGATATGTTCATAACACTTCTGATTTGTCCAAGAGGTTTGAGGAACCTGATGTAATCTCATTCCAAGCCCTTTCGGAATCCTAAGATTACCAATAATCCTTGTGTCATTATTTCCGGAAACCATTTCCTTTCAGGGACTCTTTCTTATGCATCTTGAATCCCATCAAGATCATATTCTCAACGGCTAAGTCAATACTGTCAGTCTCATCTATCTGATAGATGTCTATGAACTACGTGAGCATGCTGCACCTTCTTTGTTTCTTTCATGCCAATTCATTACACTTTGCAATGACAGGAAACTCCATTCTTAGGGTTATGCATCTTGAATCTCATCAAGATCATATTGGCAGAATTCTGATCTATCTAATAGATGTTCACAACCACCTGAGTATGTTGTATCTCATAAAGTCTTTCATAGCGAACCATTTCTTAACACCAAGTCATTACACTTTGTAATGATAAGAGACGTTTCCTAGAACCAGTATGTAACCCACATACAATGATAGCAGATAACAACGATACTCCCACTGGCTTTGACACCGTTATATGACTCTTTCAGACTATTCACAAAATCCAGAACGTATGGCACATTTTGCGAAACCGAAATCCAAACCTTTCCGACATATTAAAGGAAATCTTTCAGACTATTCACAAAATCCAAACCTTTTGGCCTATTTTGAGAATCTGAATATCCTTTCTTGCGAGATGCCCATGGGACGAATCCCGGGGCCATATACCTTTTGTAATGGCATGCTCTACGTGAGTCCCTATTAGTGTGCCGGTAAACAACACACGCTCCACTAACGACTCACACTATGCCATGCAGAATCCTCTTGAATCTCATCTTCTATTGAGAGCGCTCTTCTCAGAATCATTTGCTTGATTCCAAGTTATCACTCAATCAACCAGATGTTCTGTAAGTACATTTCTATGTTTCCTTCTTTTGATGATTCAATTACTCCCACTGGTTCCTAGACCAGTTGTAAAAAAAAACAAACTGACACATAGACTGTGTCTCGCGCTGAGGTTCTCTTATTTGGCAGCAACCGGGCTCACCAATGCTTCCAGTAGTCGGATTACTTATCCATATCATCTTTAGTGTTTTACCACTACTCGGTATGTCACACATATCATAACTCCTTATGACGGTGACTACTGGTCAAGCGAAGAGAGGGTATGTCAGGTTTAACAGGAATCTAATTCCTGGTCAAGGCCTAGTGATGACTAAAGGTTCTTTCACTTGGCTAATCCCTGAACTCCTTCAGGATTATTCTTACTCCCACTGTTTCCTTAGAACATGAGCTCTTTCTAAAAGGGCTCTTCTTTCAAAGGATAACCGGGATGGCCAATGAAACGACATCGCTGATCATTTTCAGGCTCGTCAAGAGATTCGGACGAATGCTACATGACCCTGGACTTTCTATGTACTAGTGGGATGATCCCAGCTTTACATTTCAGATAGTGTCGACATAACCTACATAGTCTAAGATATGGTCGGAATATGGTTTCTGCGGTCTAACTGGTTGAATATTTAATTCATGGAAATACTATTCGGAAATGTATCTTATACATCGAGGATCAAAACTATTTTGATCAATGCTCCATCATCTTCTCTAAGACACATTATAACCATTAGTGTTCTTGGAAGAGGATAAACTGTGAAACATTTTCTCAGTCTATGTAGTCATTCAGGTTCTGTTGATCTTATACTTCCTTTGAAATCCTTGAACACTTCAAGGTTCCAATCAATCGTTTATTCCGATAAGCGACACCATATTTGTGAAACTATTTGGCAAATATTTTGAAGCATAACTAATCGTGTTCTGTTCGAAGATTCGAGCAATACACAGTAACTTATGTGTCTGTCGCTCAAAATCTTAATACCTTTACAGTTCCATGTAAATTTATGATTTTGTTAATAGTGTTCAAGACATGCAATCATCACCTGACTCCAAGTCAACTGATTCCAAAATCCTATCCATTGGATCTTTGGGCGATTCCTTTCTTACCACAATTAATTTTATTAAGCACTCAATTCATCATGTGACTCTAAGTCAAATGATTCCAAAGTCCTGTCCAACTGGACCTTTGGTTGAAGTGGTTCTCATAAAATTCACTTTAACAATCATATAGAACACAATTTACAAATCTAATCCCATTAGATGTATCAACATTCAAGTTATTACCATTTACGTCATCAACACATTCACACAACATTTCGAGGACAATTAAAACAACCATGTTTTTTTTTAAAAAATATTTCATTAAACCAGAATTATCCTCAGAACAATGTACAATGCGAATCTATGTTAAATGTATCTATAAACCAATAACAAGAACAAATATCTAGCTTAACTCCAAAAATGCACGAGCTCCATATCCAATCTGAATATGCTCCTGTGCGACAACATCCCGCATCCTACAGAGTCCGTGCATACAGAGCAAATGTGAGAAACACATCATGTATCAAGGAAATGAGGATCAGGTATTCTGAGTTTTAAGATATTACTGAGTTTGCCAAACGGTTTGGCTTTAGAGCATTTTTCCAATCTTTCTGTGACTGTGTCCCACCTTATGGATTCCCAGTTTAAGACATCGAACAATCGGTCCAGACGATCTGGATCATTTCTTGATGCACCTTAATACTGGACTTAATCCTGAAACAGCTGAATCAATAGAACTATGCTTCTCCATGAACGACTCATTTAGAGTCGACATTGAATGCATTTCCATGATTGTCTTATCCGGTTACCCTTCCTGTTCATCTGGATGAACGGATCAGCGAGTCGAGCTAATGCTTAACTCCTGATCACAAGGGGAAACCAGTTTTATATTGTTCGCCTACGTATCCCTCAATCTTGGGAACATGCAAACTGGTGCTGCTTCATTCTAGCTTGCAACTTCAAGCTCTTTGAAGATCCTAGTTCGTTCTCCTTTTTCAACCAGTTCTCGGAACCTTTCCTCAACTAGCTGTGCTAACTTATCTGACCCCAGGAATTCTAAATCCCTGCGGAACTCGGGGTCAATGATCAATAGCATAATGCAACGAACTTCCTTGGACTCAATAGTCAAGGAGTCATGCTCATCACAAGCTGCTGTGTGATGTCATGTTTGGGAGCGGACACTCAGTTTGAAATGGTTCGCCAGCAAAACTAAGAAGTATTCTCTAATTGCAAAACCATATCACATAGTTCAGGCCAGTCAGCCTTACCATACTAAACAGGTGCTTTCTGAAGCTCTCAGAAATGGGTGAAGGAGGAGAAGGAGGAGAATGACACTTTCTTCAGACATATATAAAATTTGAATTTATTTGTTTAATTCATCCTTTTAAATAATTGCAAAACCATATCACATAGTTCAGGCCAGTCAGCCTTACCATACTAAACAGGTGCTTTCTGAAGCTCTCAGAAATGGGTGAAGGAGGAGAAGGAGGAGAATGACACTTTCTTCAGACATATATAAAATTTGAATTTATTCGTTTAATTCATCCTTTTAAATAATTACCCAATATATATTATTTAACAAGGCTAGGATCCAAAATACCCCAACTATGCTGTGAAGAGGGATGCCGTAGTCACAACACAGTGGTCATTAAGGTAGATAACTTTTATCAATTTCAGTCTTATGAAATTCCTAGATCTGTGAGATTCATTGAACTGTTCAATGGCATGTTTAATCTTGGATATGCCCCACCGTTTGTGACTGGGATGCCGAGGATCACAAACCGGGTGTGAATAACCATGCAAATTAGCTTGGTACTCTCGGGGTCCATTATCATCTCAAATTGATGTGCCGGTTAACCACACACGCTCCATCAACAATGATAACACCCAAGAAACCCATTGCCACTCTTTATAAACCCTCATTGGTGTGTCGGTAACCCACACACGCTCCACCAACGTTTCATAAAGTGTAATGTGCAACTTCATGGATTAGCATCAAATTCACATTTTTCCTAAAGTAACTAGATTGTGATTTTTGTAAATGGTTCTAGTACTTTGATCATTATACTTTTAATGATTAAGCGGTCCTATCAAGACTGTTCGGCTAACGACCCTCCACTGATCAGGCGAGCGGTGGGCGAGAGTGTTCACCCATTAGACTGCCATTTTATAGGCAGCCTCCTTATACCCACTTTATAGATCAGCTTCGTGAATGAGGCCTACTATTGAATTGACTGACCAATTTTATCTTATACATATAGTATTAACCTTTAATAACATATATAAGATGTATTTTAAAACCCTTTAAAATATTCCAGGTTTATCTTTTAATTTTACCAATTTAACTATTAAATTTAAAATTAAATTAAACCTTTAAAAATCGATTTAATTATCCTCTAATTAACAATTAATTGAAATAATTAAATCTTAATATTTTAAACATTTAAAATATTTTTCTGGATTTATCTTTAATTTTTGCAAATTTGAAATTAATTAAATCCTTTTAATTATCTTTTAATTAACAATTAATTAAATTAATTAAATCTTAATATTTTAAACATTTAAAATATATTTTCGGATTTAATCCTTAATTTTCGCAAATTTAAAATTTAATTAAATCCTTTGAGCTATCCTTTAATTAACAATTAATTAAATTAATTCAAATGTAGATAGGTATTACCAAATTAATCAAATTAAATTTTAAACCTATCTTAAACCCTTAAATTTCGAATTCAAACAAGTTTGGTTTAAGGTTATCCATTTAATTAAACAATTAAAGTTACCAAAAATAGAAAGCCTTCTAAACCCTATGTAAATTGCGAAATTACCAAAGGGAGGGGCTAGGGTTTCAAAAACCCTAACCCTAAAATCGATTTGCCCCATTAAGGTTTTAGAAACAATAAAACCCTAAATTTTAGGAAAAACTATTACAGCAATTCAACAAGAAAACAACCAAAAGCTCTGATACCACTGAAAGGTTTTCTGCAAATCTATGAACTAAAACCCTAAGTTCACATGCAACCTAAATTGGATCTATGTTTTCTTACTTTGAACATGTAACCAATTCCTAAAGGCAAAACAAAAATTAACTAAAAGAATAAAATAGAAAAACTAACCTTTAGTTGTTTCTTGCAAGCTAAGCAGCACAAGTGTCCTGCCTCAAATGAGATCACACCCAGGGAGCAAGAGGTGGACGAAATCCAGAGAGAGGGATCAGAGAAATTGGCGTGAATTATGATGCCTGGGGTCTCTATTTATAGGCTCCAGGTGGTTACAGATAAACCTTAGAGATAAACCTTTTTAATTCAAATCAAGATAAACCTTTTATCATTTGAATTAAACCTATTTATCCTCTATTTATCAAACTCGAAATTAAGGATAAATACATCCTAAAAATCGCCAACATTAAACCAACCAGGACAGTCACTACTCAACTATTGAGTAATTACAAAATAGCCCTTGCACCTTTAATTAATCAAATTAATCACCAAATTAAATCCAATTAATTCCAGATTAATTTCTAATTAATTACTATAGTTTCTAATTAATATATTATCACTTTAATATATTAATAAACTATTTATTTAATTCCTATTGATTTATTAATCATATAATAAATCAATCTTTCTCTCTCCGGACTTTCTACCAAACCTCTAGCTATGAGGGCAACCCAAATGGACTTTGCTACTATTAATTAGGTAAATACAAATTATTAGTCATGGCTTAGACACCTAATCCAACAATTTGTTCCATGATTGAGTCGATGAAACCCCAATTAATAGAGTCAAAGGCCTTTTCAAAGTCAACCTTAAATAGGAACAGCTCCTTCTTCAATTTTTCCCCCATGAGCAAATTTCATTCATAATAAGAGGCCCCTCAAGGATATTGCGTCCTTCCACATAGGCTGATTGCATAATATCTATAACCGATCCAATGACTGTTTTCATTCGATTAGCAAGAGCTTTAGCCACCACCTTATACATGCAACCAATTAAGCTGATGGGCCGGTAGTCATTCAGATTAAGAGGGTCTTTGACTTTTGGAATTAAAGTTATGAAGGAGGAGTTGCATCCTGGGGCAAAAACACCATACTTTTCGAAGTGAGTCACGAATGTCATAAAGTCGAGCGATACAATCTCCCAATGTGTCTTGATTAGTTTGAAGGTCAAACCGTCCGGTCCAGGCGCTTTTTCTCCTCCACAGCTCCAGACTACCTTCTTTATTTCATCCAAAGAGAATGGTTCTTCAAGGCTACACTTCTGATGTTGATTCAGGACTTTTATGTTGCTATTAATGAGTTTTGGTCTGTGCCAGCCATTTATCCTTGAATTTAGAAGAGAAAAAATCAAAAGCATCCTGCTTGATTAGTTGTGGATTATTACACCAGGATCCATTGATGGAGAGACCGTGAATCTTGTTATTTCGATTCTTCCCTTTTAAAATGCCATGGAAGAATGATGTATTTTCATCGCCGTCAATGGTCCACTTGATATGAGCCTTTTGTTTTAAGTCAAGCCTTCGGAACCTGTCAAGATCATTGATTCGAATTTTATTCTTCTGTAGCTCTGTGGTTTCTTCAATCGATAAGGGTCTGGATTCGACAATAAGATCTAATTCGTTGTTTCTCTTTCTTAGGTCTTCCAATTCTTTAAGTTCCAATCGATACTCAGAATTCCTCCAACTCCTAATTGCTTTTTTCAAAGCTTTGATTTTAGCAGCCAAAAACATGTCAGGGGTTCCGTATCCTTGGAAAGAGGTCCATGTTGCAGTGAAAATGGAAGAGAAACTGTCACGAAGAAGCCAAGAGTTATAGAATCTGAATGGAGCGGGACCGAAGTCAAGGTGAGTACCACATAATGTAATTGGGGAGTGGTCAGAATATTCACGAAGGTGAGCCATCATAGACGAGTTTGGTTGAATGTCGATGAAGTTGCGACACACGAGAAATCGATCGAGTTTACTTAATTTGGCACTTCGAGGACATAAGTGTGACATCCGCCTAAAATGGATTCGGGTCAACCCAACCCAATTGGGAAATTTAATAAACCCTACTCAAGATTTACTTGACGCTAATAGGATCAAAACCTATACAATACGATATAAATTGACGTTAATAGCAAAATAGCATAGTAAAACGTTATAACTATAATCAAATTAAATTATGATACCATATTAAAATCAAATCAAAGTATGATACTCTAATTAAATTAAAAGAGTCAAACTTGAATACTATAATTAAACTTCAAATCAAAGTAGATTGTTATAATCAAATAATAACTTATTTTTTTATAAAACTCTATTTTTATAAACTCTACATTAAATTTTATAAAATTCTTATATTAATTAGTGTATTACATAGAGATGCTTGTACTAGTGGGAAATTATGAGGACCACCTAAAGTCAAAAGTTATTCCCATGGTCTCCCACTCACACCTCTCATCATCTTTCCTTTCATCTTTCTCCCCACACATTATTCTCATCACCACTCAAACCCTCTCTATCCTTTCTCTCCCTCTCAATCTCGAAATTCATCTAAGAAATACCAATTTTCCAGCCAAGAACAAGCTCTCATACTCAAATCTTCATCCCTATTGAAGCATTCATCAAGGTAAGTTGTTAAAAGTTCCAAATTCATACATGAAACAAATTAAATCCACCAAAATATCTAAAACTCATTTTATGCATAAACCTGATTTTTCTAAAGATCCCATCAATAAAATAAGAAGTTCTGGAAATTTTCAGAAAATAACTTATTTTTATTGAATTACTATAATTATTGCACTAAAATAAGGCAATAATTCACATAAAATACTTTTACAATCAATAAATTCTGGGAATATTTTGGAACAACCCATATATTGAGTAAAGTGGATTTATAAAGTTTCATGCATTTATATTACAGTTTGATGCTTATTTTGTATTTTATTTTGTTGTAGATAAATAAATTGCAAAATATAGTTATGTATGTTAAAAACTAGATTTTATATTTTTCGCACCTTATTCACATATTAAAGACTCCAAGAATAAATTTACAGAATTTTGTAAGAATGTTTTCGTATTTTTCCTGATTTAATGTTTATTTAATGGTTTAAATTGATAATAAATAGCTACACATGTCCAAAAATTATAACACCTTATCAGAATATCATATATAACATGGTAATCATAAATAAAAAGTCTAATTAATTTCTCTTAGTATTTTCCTATTATTTATGATTTTATTGATTAGTTAATAATGAAAAACATAAGAAATACTTCCCTTAATCCAAAATATCCAAAATATTTACAGTAGGCTCAATATAATGTTAGAAAACTATGGTTAGTTTTCCAGAATTTTTAGGGATCATTCATTATTTGTTTCGAATTTTGTTGTTGTTTAAACATTAAAATACTAAATAAATACTAAAGCAGTTAAGAAAAATATGAAAATTTTACAGTAATTACTATTTTATGAAATAATTATTTTCTGATAATTTCAGAATGTTTCATTACTGTTTAGTATTTAAAACCATTTTCCTAAATATCTAAGCATGTAAAAAAGCATTTTAATGATTATTTCATATAAATAATTGTTTATAATATATAAAATCTGTAAATACTTATAATTTGACTAGTTATTATTTTAATAAGAAATTATTAAAATATTTCCTAAAGTGAAAATATAAATTAATTAAGCAAAGTAATTAATTCAATTTAAAATTCATTTAACATATAAATACATTAATATTCAAAACAAAATTTGGATAATTGTTAATTCATCTAATATAATAATATGTGTCTAAATTATTTTATTAATACTATATTCCTATTTATCGATTCCTAAACCAAAACTATTAATTATAATAGGTTCCACGTCGTTTTGACCCGAGCCGTCTATCGTACAACACGCGCATTCCTTATTGGACTAATGTGAGTAATCTATCCCGTATTTTATACTTTTCAATACTTTTGGGGTGTATCATGTGGTTCTAATATGTTTTCAACTTCATTTTATTATTTTATCACAATTGAGACATTGTTGGGACATTTATACTTGAATCATTATTTGTATAATTATTGTTTGTTTACGCTACATGTACTTGTAGTGCATTATCATTTTTAGTCTAATCTCCATGACTATGCCCGTATTCTTGAGGTACGTTATGGACAATAATAGCGCTATTGGGTTGACCACCCCGCCTTGGGACGCTAAGGTGATTGATTGCACGTGGTTGAGTGTGTATGATGATTAGATGCTCCATCCTATATATATACTTATATGTATATATAGGGTGAGGACTTATTGTTGTTGTTATCATTTGTTAATCAATTTTTTATTTATAAATTGTTATCTCAATAACACTTGTTTGCCAACTTCAAAAGAAAACAAATTTCAAATTATTCAAACTCACAATTTTCTTTAATAAAACTAGATTACTCACCAACTCTCGTAGTTGACCTGTTTTTACCCATGATGCAGATTTGAAGAATGGAGTTGATGAAAAGTAGGGTGTACCTTAGAAACCCACAATACTATTTAAATTTCCTGTAATAAATGTTGTTGTATTTGGATTTGTATTTGTATGTTGTGGATTTTGTTTGCATACTTAGTACTTAATTGAATCTAATCATATTATAACATAGTTGTCATGAGACTTTGAACAATATATCACGCCTTGATCGATTCCGCCAAGGATCGGGGTGTGACAGATTGGTATCAGAGCCCTTGACTATAGTGAATTAGGTTAATTGCCTTGACCTAGTCTATAGCCTCTAGGGTCCTCTCGTATGCTAGTTTATAAAATTCACACACAACTGCATGCAACTCGCACTTAGAAAATCCTAGGAATACCTTTGTGTGCTAATTGCTCCCTCATGTGCTTACGTATTATTCCCGACACTTATATGTGTACATACACTTGTGAACTTTCTCCTCTTTCTCTTAAAATCACACACATACTCAAATGGTTTCAAAATAAGATTTTATATACAGATATATTCCTTAGAGCTCATAGGAAATTAAAAGTCATCCACTCTAGTTGGGTAGGATCAAAGTAATGGACGCGTAGTAACTGGAAGGGGGAGGTGCCGGTAGCCTGAAAGTCCTGACTAGGTAAGCATTCGTATACATCCCAATCAACCGAGGGACCAGTTTGCTTACCTGGGGACCAAAGGCGAGAGTTCCCAAACCTATAGGCCAAAGCGCGTTATTCACATTACTTTTGAGCCATCAAAATACCCGACCTTATCAAACGTATCCGAAAGGATACACTCCAAAATGGCCAACTCATTGGACTATTAAGTTCCCTAATGGGCCTTGAAGTGGGAAAAACATGTGAAAACTTAGTATTGTGGGGGCCCACGCAATTGCTACATGCTTCACATTTAGTACCCATGGAAAGCCCAAAAGGTGCCCAACACTCCTAACCATGGCCCAACAAGTGTTTTACAATCATTTTACCTAACAATGTCTACAAACTTAATTTCCATAATCAATTTACAAAAAACTCACAAGTCCATATGCGTGTTTCTCATAGATGGCATTACGACCCCCATACGCTGCTCGCAGCAACCGAAGGCTAGCCGCCCTTATCGCTAAGGAGGTAGCGAATGTCATCCCAACAATTGCAACCCATCTTCAAACTCTTCAGCCGCAAGCTCCAGCAACCACTCATCGTTGCTCGTTTAAGCATTTTCGTAGCTGTAATCCGCCTTACTTCAAAGGCATAGATGGTGCCACCGCACTCCTCACATGGATCGAAGAAATGGAGAGTACTTTCATCCACAGCGAGTGCCCTGAGGACCTGATGGTCCGTCACGCTACAGGGTGCCTCCAAGGTCATGCTCTCTCATGGTGGAACCTAGAAAAACGGGCAAAAGGAGAGGGTGTTGCCTTGGGAATGACTTGGTCAAAACTAAAGGAACGCATGATAGAAAAGTTCTGTCCGGACAGCGAATTGCAAACTCTCGAGGAGGAATTCTGGAATCTGAAACAGGTGGGAGGAGACAACGCGGCCTACACTAATAGATTCTATGATCTTTCAAGACTCCTACCTCACATGGTTCAACCTACGAAAACTGCAATACGTCGCTACATCAAAGGGTTACCGCGCCAGATCCGTGATTCAGTGACCAGCAGCAGGCCATCTACTCTGGAATCCGCTATTGAAATAGCAGGTCAACTCAACGAGGATAATATGAACGATGGTGTCCTCCCACGCAAGGGTTCAAAGATGACAACTGAAAAGCCGACCCCTGAGACCCCCTCTGTAACCATTGTAACTATCACCATATGTCCACCAGCCCGTGTCGCCTTTGTACGACTTGTGGTCGCTATGGCCACTTGGCGGACACATGCCGTGCACCAAAAACTCAGCGACCATTCGCTCTACCCTCAAATCAGCAAACACAAACCCGGTATCCAACTGGAACATGCTTCAACTGTGGTGACCCCACCCATTTCAGAAACGCGTGTCCTAGGCTTGTCAATATCATTAACACTCAAGCCCAGGCAAATCCAACAATGCAGGTTCCAGCTCCCAAAGGCCGAGCATTTGTCATTACCGCAACCCAAGCACAGACCGATAACAAGGTCGTAAATGGTACGTTTCTCATAAATGACTGCTACGCATCAGTACTTTTTGATTCAGGTGCCGACAAAAGTTTTGTGTCCTTGGAATTTGAACCCATACTTCACACACCTCGCACGATACTTGATGAACACTTTACCGTAGAAGTCGCCAATGGAAAAAAACATTTCACTCAATGCAGTCATCCAAGATTGCACTTTTGATTTTTGCGGTCATAAATTTTCTGTCAATTTAGTTCCTATGGAACTTGGTAGCTTCGACATCATCGTGGGAATGGATTGGCTATCCCAAAACCATGCTGAAATAGTGTGTTACGAGAAGTTTATTCGTATTCCTCTTGCCGACGGTCAAAGTCTTCGTATTTATGGCGAGACTCGTTCAAAAAAACTTAGTCTTATGTCATGTACTCAAGCTCGATCGTATCTACGTAAAGAATACATGGCTTTCTTAGCCCATGTGGTGGAAACAAAGGTCAAAGAAAAGAAGATCGAAGATATTCCGATTGTACGAGACTTTCCCGACATCTTTCCCGATGACGTATCTGGACTCCCTCCAGTACGTGAGCTAGAGTTCCGCATCGATCTCGTTCCTGAGGCTGCTCCCATAGCCAAGTCTCCATATCGGTTGGCTCCAACCGAGATGCAAGAATTGGCAAGTCAGCTCCAAGAATTAACCGATAAGGGATTTATCCGCCCTAGTACTTCTCCCTGGGGAGCCCCGGTTCTCTTCATCAAAAAGAAAGATGGTTCGTTTCGTATGTGTATCGATTATCGGGAGTTAAATAAATTGACCATCAAGAACCGATATCCGTTACCTCGGATCGACGACCTTTTTGATCAGCTTCAAGGAGCTTCATGTTTCTCAAAAATCGACCTCCGCTCGGGTTATCACCAACTTCGAGTACGGGAAGAAGACATCCCCAAAACCGCTTTCCGAACCCGCTATGGCCATTACGAGTTCACCGTTATGCCTTTTGGCCTAACGAATGCCCCTGCCGCATTCATGGACTTGATGAATCGGGTATTTAAACCTTATCTCGACCGTTTTGTTATCGTCTTTATTGATGACATCCTCATTTACTCCAAGACAAAGGCAGACCATGAAAGACACCTTCGTCTAACTCTCCAAACATTGCAAGGAAATCAGCTCTATGCCAAATTTTCGAAATGCGAGTTTTGGTTAAATGAGGTACAATTCCTCGGTCATATTGTAAGCGACAAGGGTATTTTAGTCGATCCCGCAAAAGTTGAAGCAGTTAAGAATTGGAAAGCCCCACGTAACCCCAAGGAAATTCGGTCATTCCTCGGTTTAGCTGGCTATTACCGGCGTTTCATTTCAAATTTCTCAAAGATCGCTTTACCGCTTACTTTTCTCACTTGCAAGGGTACGCCATTTGATTGGGGACCCAAGCAAGAAGACGCTTTCCAAACCCTTAAACAAAGATTGTGTGACGCTCCGATTCTTACACTTCCTGAAGGATCCGAAGATTTTGTGGTATACTGCGATGCCTCCAATCTCGGTCTAGGTTGTGTTTTGATGCAAAGGGGAAAGGTTATAGCTTACGCATCGCGACAACTCAAAATCCATGAAAGGAATTATACGACTCATGATTTGGAGCTCGGTGCCGTGGTTTTCGCTCTTAAAATTTGGAGGCATTACCTTTACGGCACTAAATGCGTAATTTTCACCGACCACAAGAGCTTGCAACATATTCTTAATAAAAAAGAACTCAATATGAGACAAACACGATGGGTCGAACTCCTAAATGATTACGAGTGTGAAATACGCTATCATCCGGGCAAGGCAAACGTCGTAGCTGACGCGTTAAGCCGAAAAGAACATGCCAAAGCATTTCATCTAATATGTTCTCCTATCTTGTCCAATCTCAGTGACCGAATTCGAGGAGCCCAACACTCGGCAATTACCGAAAATGACATGCCCACGGGAATTGATGGGGAGTTGGAAAGTAAATCTGATGGTATTTTCTATTATCAAGATCGCATCTGGATCCCAGATCGCGACAATCTTCGTACATTCCTGATGGAAGAAATCCATAAAACTCGATATTCCATTCATCCTGGCGCTGACAAGATGTATCATGGCTTGAGAACCAATTATTGGTGGTCGGGAATGAAAAAGGATATTGCTTTATTCGTGGCCAAATGTCTTACATGTTCCAGAGTCAAAGCAGAACATCAACGACCCTCTGGACTATTGGTCCAACCGGTAATCCCCGAGTGGAAATGGGAAGCGATCGCCATGGATTTCGTAACCAAACTTCCCCGTACCACCAAGGGACACGACAGCATTTGGGTAATCATTGACCGTTTGACCAAATCCGCTCATTTCCTTCCCATCCGTGAAGATTTCAAGGTCGAACAACTTGCTCGAATTTACATCGACGAGATAGTTAGTCGGCATGGCATCCCTCTCAGCATCATTTCAGATCGTGATGGGAGATTTCTCTCTCGGATTTGGCAATCACTTCAAGCAGCCATGGGAACTCGCCTCGATCTCAGTACCGCCTATCATCCTCAAACCGATGGTCAATCTGAGAGGACAATTCAAACACTCGAAGATATGTTGAGGGCGTGTGTCTTAGATTTCGGAGGAAACTGGGACTCTCATTTACCATTGGTGGAATTCTCCTATAATAACAGTTATCATTCTAGCATCAAGATGCCACCATTTGAAGCATTGTATGGCCGTAAATGCCGATCTCCTATTTGCTGGCATGAAATTGGCGAGTCCCACGTGATTCGCGCAACAGTGGATTCTCCAATCGTTGGTCCTGAGCTTATCCAGGAAACAACCGACAAAATCACTCAGATTCGCAATAACCTTCTCGCAGCTCGTAGCCGACAAAAGAGTTACGCCGACAAGCGACGCAAACCGCTTGAATTTACCGTGGGTGACATGGTCATGTTAAAAGTGTCCCCATGGAAAGGTGTGGTTCGATTTGGACGCAAGGGTAAATTGGCACCACGCTATGTAGGCCCGTTCAAAATCCTGAAAAGGATCGGACCAGTAGCCTACGAGTTGGATCTACCAATAGAGCTTAATAAAGTACACCCAGTATTTCATATAGCCAACCTCAAGAAGTGTTTAGCAGACGAGAACCTTCATGTTCCTCTTGAGGATATCCAAATCGACGAGACAATGCAATTTATCGAGAAACCCTTGGAAATTGCCGACCGAATGGAAAAGCAACTCAAAAGAAGTCGCATTCCCCTGGTCAAGGTAAAGTGGCAGTCAGCACGTGGACCTGAGTATACATGGGAGCGTGAGGATCAAATGCGTACCAAATACCCACAACTTTTCTCTTAAGGTACTCTCTTCTTAAATTTCGGGACGAAATTTCCTAAAGTAGGGGAGACTGTGACATCCGCCTAAAATGGATTCGGGTCAACCCAACCCAATTGGGAAATTTAATAAACCCTACTCAAGATTTACTTGACGCTAATAGGATCAAAACCTATACAATACGATATAAATTGACGTTAATAGCAAAATAGCATAGTAAAACGTTATAACTATAATCAAATTAAATTATGATACCATATTAAAATCAAATCAAAGTATGATACTCTAATTAAATTAAAAGAGTCAAACTTGAATACTATAATTAAACTTCAAATCAAAGTAGATTGTTATAATCAAATAATAACTTATTTTTTTATAAAACTCTATTTTTATAAACTCTACATTAAATTTTATAAAATTCTTATATTAATTAGTGTATTACATAGAGATGCTTGTACTAGTGGGAAATTATGAGGACCACCTAAAGTCAAAAGTTATTCCCATGGTCTCCCACTCACACCTCTCATCATCTTTCCTTTCATCTTTCTCCCCACACATTATTCTCATCACCACTCAAACCCTCTCTATCCTTTCTCTCCCTCTCAATCTCGAAATTCATCTAAGAAATACCAATTTTCCAGCCAAGAACAAGCTCTCATACTCAAATCTTCATCCCTATTGAAGCATTCATCAAGGTAAGTTGTTAAAAGTTCCAAATTCATACATGAAACAAATTAAATCCACCAAAATATCTAAAACTCATTTTATGCATAAACCTGATTTTTCTAAAGATCCCATCAATAAAATAAGAAGTTCTGGAAATTT
The DNA here is from genome assembly GCA_023525715.1 of Cichorium intybus. Classification (NCBI taxonomy): domain Eukaryota; kingdom Viridiplantae; phylum Streptophyta; class Magnoliopsida; order Asterales; family Asteraceae; genus Cichorium; species Cichorium intybus. The sequence continues at coordinate 69,417,114 of CM042015.1, read as the reverse complement.
TCAGAAAATAACTTATTTTTATTGAATTACTATAATTATTGCACTAAAATAAGGCAATAATTCACATAAAATACTTTTTGCAATCAATAAATTCTGGGAATATTTTGGAACAACCCATATATTGAGTAAAGTGGATTTATAAAGTTTCATGCATTTATATTACAGTTTGATGCTTATTTTGTATTTTATTTTGTTGTAGATAAATAAATTGCAAAATATAGTTATGTATGTTAAAAACTAGATTTTATATTTTTCGCACCTTATTCACATATTAAAGACTCCAAGAATAAATTTACAGAATTTTGTAAGAATGTTTTCGTATTTTTCCTGATTTAATGTTTATTTAATGGTTTAAATTGATAATAAATAGCTACACATGTCCAAAAATTATAACACCTTATCAGAATATCATATATAACATGGTAATCATAAATAAAAAGTCTAATTAATTTCTCTTAGTATTTTCCTATTATTTATGATTTTATTGATTAGTTAATAATGAAAAACATAAGAAATACTTCCCTTAATCCAAAATATCCAAAATATTTACAGTAGGCTCAATATAATGTTAGAAAACTATGGTTAGTTTTCCAGAATTTTTAGGGATCATTCATTATTTGTTTCGAATTTTGTTGTTGTTTAAACATTAAAATACTAAATAAATACTAAAGCAGTTAAGAAAAATATGAAAATTTTACAGTAATTACTATTTTATGAAATAATTATTTTCTGATAATTTCAGAATGTTTCATTACTGTTTAGTATTTAAAACCATTTTCCTAAATATCTAAGCATGTAAAAAAGCATTTTAATGATTATTTCATATAAATAATTGTTTATAATATATAAAATCTGTAAATACTTATAATTTGACTAGTTATTATTTTAATAAGAAATTATTAAAATATTTCCTAAAGTGAAAATATAAATTAATTAAGCAAAGTAATTAATTCAATTTAAAATTCATTTAACATATAAATACATTAATATTCAAAACAAAATTTGGATAATTGTTAATTCATCTAATATAATAATATGTGTCTAAATTATTTTATTAATACTATATTCCTATTTATCGATTCCTAAACCAAAACTATTAATTATAATAGGTTCCACGTCGTTTTGACCCGAGCCGTCTATCGTACAACACGCGCATTCCTTATTGGACTAATGTGAGTAATCTATCCCGTATTTTATACTTTTCAATACTTTTGGGGTGTATCATGTGGTTCTAATATGTTTTCAACTTCATTTTATTATTTTATCACAATTGAGACATTGTTGGGACATTTATACTTGAATCATTATTTGTATAATTATTGTTTGTTTACGCTACATGTACTTGTAGTGCATTATCATTTTTAGTCTAATCTCCATGACTATGCCCGTATTCTTGAGGTACGTTATGGACAATAATAGCGCTATTGGGTTGACCACCCCGCCTTGGGACGCTAAGGTGATTGATTGCACGTGGTTGAGTGTGTATGATGATTAGATGCTCCATCCTATATATATACTTATATGTATATATAGGGTGAGGACTTATTGTTGTTGTTATCATTTGTTAATCAATTTTTTATTTATAAATTGTTATCTCAATAACACTTGTTTGCCAACTTCAAAAGAAAACAAATTTCAAATTATTCAAACTCACAATTTTCTTTAATAAAACTAGATTACTCACCAACTCTCGTAGTTGACCTGTTTTTACCCATGATGCAGATTTGAAGAATGGAGTTGATGAAAAGTAGGGTGTACCTTAGAAACCCACAATACTATTTAAATTTCCTGTAATAAATGTTGTTGTATTTGGATTTGTATTTGTATGTTGTGGATTTTGTTTGCATACTTAGTACTTAATTGAATCTAATCATATTATAACATAGTTGTCATGAGACTTTGAACAATATATCACGCCTTGATCGATTCCGCCAAGGATCGGGGTGTGACAATAAGTACGTATATCTTCTTCCGCCCATGCTGAACTCATTGAGACCCGCTAGGTTGATGAATTTGTTGAAGTCATCTGCTGAGGGTTTACAGAATTCCGAGTTAACCCTTTCATCCACCCTTTTGACGACGTTAAAATCTCCAAAAAAGACCCAGTTGCCCTGCTTTGAGTTCTTTAGTGATAAAAGTTCATCCCAGAGTGCTCTTTTTTCGACAACAGGTTGGGGGCGTATACATTAACTAGAAAAGTGTCACCGGGAAAATTTAACCATTTGCCGCCAGTTACAAGAAAATTTTGATTTTTCCTGTGAAAATTGGGTTTAAATATCCTTGGATTCCAGATGTTGAGAATACCGCCTGATCTACCGTCTGCGTTTACAAAGTCGAATTGAAAGTCGTTTCCTCCCCAACAACCTTCGATGTCAATGCGATTAGGATCTGAGAGATGAGTTTCTTGTAAGCCAACAAATTCTATATGATGAGTCTTTTTGAGTCCACGAACCCAGTCAACTTTGCGAGCCTCGCTCACACCCCTAGTTTTAGAGAGGAATATGCCGTTTTTCATCCAAAAAAATTGCAATCGACAAAATCCAACTACAATACCAATAACTATTTTCGTTGTCTCACCTTGGAAATATAAGATTTCCCAAATGTGAAAATGACATGATTTCCCAAATGTTAAAACGAGGTTATTTTTTAAGATTATATGCATTGGGCCAAATCAATCATGAAATCACAACCCATAGGATGGAATCGTGATTGACTATGTCAACTTTTTGAAAACTATGTTTTTGTCGGTTAAAATCGCATATGGCATCATATAATTGCGATTTCAATAACTATTTTAGAGATTTTTAATTTTTCTAGCTATTTAAAGATAAAGTTAAAAAATTAGGTCATTTTAATCTTTTTTTTTTAATATTGATGTCACATACTTATAATTTAGTTTACTATGTTGCACATATATATAAAATAATAAACAAAAATGAAAGGAATCAGCCGCAGAGCAAGTGATTTTAGAAACCAATCACGTTCTGGGAGAAAAAAAATCCCAAAATCAAATTCACCTAGAAGAAAAACAAAAATTGCATTTTCATTATAGTCTTAGAAGGACAATTACTTAAATATGTTTGTATCGCTGTAAAGACAAAAGTGTTAGCGGACCATATATGTATATTTGTAATTATGTAGCCCATTGTAATTGTTGTATTGGCCCATATCTTTGGATACTCTCTTTGTATATATTCCTTCCGTGAATACGAATCTATTATGTGAGAATATTCACTATCATGGTATCAGAGCGGTACCTCTAACCCTAGCCGATCCTTCATCCTTCCCTCCCTCTGTCGACTTCTTCCCTTCCCCATCTGCACTTCTATCTCCAACTTCTTGTACCACCATGCCTGGTGAGGACAATTCTCCATCAAAACCAACCCATAGGGCGTATGGTATCACCAACATCAAAACCTACGTCCTCTTAATTCTTGATCTCACAACCCGAAACTATGAACCGTGGAGTGATCTCTTCACGGCTCACTGTATTGCCTATAGAGTTGTGGACCACATCAATGACTCTTACGATCATCCTAAACAACCCCCTACGGACCCAGAATGGCAAAAACTCGACTCGGTTGTCAAGCTGTGGATTTTTGGCTCCATCTCCCAAAAACTAATCACCTCTGCATACTCGGTCAAGGCCACGGCTCGCAAGGTTTGGTTGAATTTACACGCTTTATTCTATGAAAACGTGGACTCCACTGCAATGCAACTAGAAAACGAATTACGTAACATCACTTTGGGAGACTCATCGATCCATGACTACTGTGAAAGAGTAAAGAAAATTGCAGACTTACTCAAAGGTCTTGGCGAAAAGGTCAAAGACCGGAATGTGGTGCTTCATGCTCTAAATGGCCTACCGAGAAAGTACTAGAATGTTGCCGGAATCATTCGCTTCACAAAACCCTTCCCAAGCTTCTCGGAGATGCGATCTAAGTTAGCAGTGGAAGAAACCCGACTCAACACTTCTCGTATCACCTCTCAATCGCACGAAAATCACAGCTCCTCACCCTCTCTTCTCCACGTTAACGCTTCCTCTACATCATCCAATCGGGGAGGCGGGGCCGGTAATTACCGAGGAAACACCCAAAATCGAAGGGGAGGGGGAGGTCGCCACCAGCAACGCAACCGACAACAGCCCTCCCAAGCTGCCGCCGGCTCTAATTTACGCCAACCACCTGGCGGTTGGTTTTTCATTCCGCCGTCGGGACCCAATTCACAAGGGTGGGTGTCGCCTGGCAATTTTCAACAAGGGTGGGTCACGCCCAATGTTTTTTCTCCAACGGATCACCAGTGGACCACTCCCACTTCTTTTAATCAACCGGCCTAACAGCCCTACCAGTCTTTGAATAGGCCCACGTCGAGCACCCAAGGAATATTGGGCAGCAAGCCCACTTCAGCAGCCCATTTCACCTCGGCATCTGCACCGCCGGCCCACACGCATCATTCGACCCAAATTCAACCCCTGTGGGCATTCCTCGGCTCCGATCAACCCACTTCGCTCCCGATTTTATTCAACACTATGTCTCTAAATGACCTCGGGAACGACGGTTGGGTCATGGACACCGCGGCAACCAACCATGTTCACGCGAACGCATGTATTCTCACGTCCACTTGTAATACGCATTATCCTCGCTCTATTTTTGTCGGTAACGGTTCTGCAATACCTGTTGTGACATCGGGACATTCCACACTTCCTTTTCCTCATATTTATCGCCCCTTACATTTACAAAACGTTCTCATTACTCCAAACATCATTAAAATTTTTATTTCCGTCCGTAAATTCACCACTACTAATAATTGTTCTATTGATTTCGATCCTTACGGTTTTACTATTCTTGATTATCAGACACGGCGTCCTCTGATCCGCTGTGACAGCTCCGGGCCTCTTTATCCAGTCACCAGATCCACAAGTCATGCATTTGTTTCCACTTCCTCTTCCACTTGGCATCAACGACTCGGTCACCCTGGCGATCAAGTATTGAAGCACTTACTTCCCGTAGCTCTATTTCCTGTCGTTTTTCTAAACATAATGTAACTTGCCATGCGTGTCATCTTGGCAAACACACTAGATTACCATTTTATTTGTCTGATTCAAATGTTTCTGAACCTTTTGAGATTATTCATTCTGATTTGTGGACATCTCCTATTTCTAGCAATGGTGGTGTGCGTTATTATATTATATTTCTTGATCACTTTACACACTACTTATGGGTGTATCCTCTAAAACAAAAATCAGACGCTTTTGCCAAATACCTACATTTTTCCAAAACCATCGCCACTCAATTCGGGGGTCACATCAAACAATTCCAATGTGACAAAGGACGGGAGTACAATAACACTCAATTTCATGACCATTTTGCCTCCCACGGTATCACCTTTCGATTCTCATGCCCTCACACCTCCCAATAGAATGGTCGTTCCGAACGCATGATTTGCACCATAAATAATATGATGCAAACTCTTCTATTTCATTCACACCTTCCACCCACTTTTTGGCCCGAAGCCCTCAACATGGCAGCCCACTTACTCAACCTTTTACCATCTACATCCATTTCTAATGACACCCCTCACTTCCGCCTCTACCATCGACACCCCACCTATGATTACCTTCGTGTCTTTGGCTGCCTTTGCTTCCCCCGACTTCACACCACCCATAAACTCCAACCCCGCTCCACCCCGTGTATATTCCTCGGATACCCCACATACCACCGTGGATTTTGCTGTTTTGATTTATCCACCCGTAAGATCGTTATCTCACGTCATGTCACGTTTGATGAATCTGTCTTCCCATACGGATCGGCCACCCCCACCGACCCTCCATCCTATGACTTCTTATCTGACTGTGATGTCTCTCCTAACTTACGTGCAATTCTCTCCCCCACCACTACTCCCGTCTTCGGTACCTCTCCATCTCCTATTGCTGAGGGTGATTCACCTACTTCTGAGGCTCCTCCTCACGAGGACCCTTCTTCTCCTCCTTATGAGGCCCCTCACTCTCCTCCTCACGAGGACTTACGCCACCCCCACCACATCATCACATGCATACTCGCTCTAGAAGTGGCATTGTGAAACCTGTCCAGCGCCTCAACCTTCACTCTACTACCCTGTCCCCTGTCCCGAGGTCCCATATACAGGCTTTGAAAGATCCAAACTTTCATAAAGCCATGCATGAGGAATACAATGCCCTTATTACAAATGGTACTTGGGTCCTCGTTCCACGACCACCTGGAGCCAACGTGGTACGCTCGATGTGGCTTTTTAAACAGAAGTTTAATGCTGACGGGTCTCTAACGCGCTACAAAGCGCGCCTTGTGGCTAATGGTCAGTCAGCAACAGGGGATCGACTGTGATGAGACTTTCAGTCCGGTTGTCAAACCGGCGACCATACGTACAGTTCTCAGCCTGGCTGTCTCCAGACACTGGCCGATTCACCAGCTCGATGTGAAGAATGCCTTTCTCCTTGGTCACCTTCAGGAGACCGTCTACATGCACCAACCCTCGGGTTTTCGACATCCACACCATCCTGATCATGTATGTCATCTTCAGCGCTCCTTATACGGCCTCAAACAGGCCCCACAGGCCTGGTATCAGTGCTTTGCTCAGTATGCTTTACGCATGGGATTTTGCCACAGCCTCATAGATTCATCTCTCTTTATCTACTGTCACGGTGCTGATCTTGCCTACATCTTATTGTACGTTGATGACATTGTGTTAACAGCGTCCTCTCAGCCCCTGCTTCAGTCCATCATCACACAGCTCAGTCGGGAGTTTTCTATGACCGACCTCGGTACCCTGAACTATTTTCTCGGGATCTCTGCCACACAATCTCCTACGGGTCTATTCCTTTCTCAGAAGAAGTATGCATCCGAGATCCTGGAACGTGCTCATATGTCCCAGTGCAATCCAGCTGGCACTCCTGCGTAGTCCACTCAGAAGCTGGACGCCACCTGTCGCCGATCTGTCTCTTTGTCGCAGCCTCGTGGGGGCACTTCACTACCTCATATTTACCCGCCCAAACATTGCCTTTGCGGTCCAGCAGATTTGCCTGTTCATGCACGACCCACGTGAGCCTCATTTGCATGCGCTCAAGCGCATACTTCGCTACATCCGTGGGACACTTGATCACGGCCTCCAGTTACATGTAACGCCCCAAAATTTGTCCTTTTTTTTAAAGCGCATTAACACCAAAAGCGCATTAACGCCAAAAGCACATTAATGCCAAAAGCGCAATAACTGGTTTAATATTTTATAAAAACTCAGCATTGAAAAATCTCATATTTCGAAAACCGTGTTTCTTTATAGAACAAATTGTCAAGCTTTAAAACTTTTCTCATGACCTCGTGTCATGTCTTAAAAATTTGGTCCCAACAAAAACAATTAAGTTGTAAAAAATGTTTATGCAACTTTGGGGGTTACAAAACTCATATCATAACAACCATAGTAAAGCCTTAAAACATCTCAAGCTAATGTCCCATAATTTCACTGTTATTCTATAGAAAATTCGGCATGACCTTTGGGCTAAACGGATAAAAATCCATACTGACTTGACTCAAAATAAAAATAGCCCAAAAGCATTACGGGACATAGCAAACTTTACAATACAAGAACAAGGGTTATTCTAAACCATTACCATGATATCTCTCAACTATACATCACATCATAACTATACCGTATTGAAGATAACTCTATCTTTTGATCCTCTTTCTATCTATATTCCACATGACATCTTCTAAATCCTCTTCTTCTATCATCTGGTAATAGGCTTCCTGTTCCTGAGTACATAGCATTTAAAACAAAGATACGTAAGACAAATATGTCTCGTGAGATACATGGTTTTAGACTCAAAAAATTTAAAAACATAATATATATCATTTCCAAAGCCTTTGTAACCAAACTATATCATATCTCTTGCTGAAAACATTTAAAAGCATAACAAATATCATTTTCAAAGCCTTTGATAATAAGATTTCATCATAAAACTTTCGTTACTCAAACTTGACTGGTATTCATTCGTGCTTGGATTTTTATACTTAGGGCCTTAATCACCTTTGGTGATACCCCAAGTCTATACTGAAATGGTAAGAACGTAATCAAACCATTTCAGCATCATATCACATGCTTTGACTGGTATCTCCACATGCTTTATTTTTATACTCAGGATAACCACACTTAGTGATTTTTCCCAAGTCTATACTAAGATGGAAAGAACACAATCAGTCCATCCTAGCATCTTGTGTTTTAGGACATCTATTTCGCGAAGGGGAAGGTACCACCCCAGTAAACTCCTCTATATTCCCTTATAGAAACATCATGGCCCGGGCGAAAGTGGGTAACATAATAACTTGCATTGCTGCATTCATTCATATTTCAAATACCAGTCATAAAAAGAAAACATAATATGATTTGACATCAAATTACTTGCTGAAATCACATTAAGGCTAGTGCCAAACCAATCTTTTCAATTCCGATTTAGTTTGATGTCAAATCACACTTTTCAAAACATATTAGGATTAATGTCAAATCGTATTTTCAACTTATAGCGGGCTTAATGCCAAAACTTGCTTTCAAACCGTTATAACTTTGTGCCAAAATATACTTTTCAAATCACTTGGGCTTAATATCAAATGATACTTTCAAAACATAGTCGGCTTAATGCCTAATCATACTTTCAAAACATAGTTGGCTTAATGTCAAATCATACTTTCAAAACATAGTTGGCTTAATGCCAAATCATACTTTAAAACCATTTGGAAAACCTTTACTCACGAAATATTTAGCATAACATTCAACAGTAATTAAAACTTGTTGCTATGTACCCAGTAAAAATCCTCATGTACTCACCTCGGTAGCTAGGTATGTCTAGCTACTAAAATCCACTAGCTCTTGACTCTACTTGCATCCAACATCTTTCAACCTCTATTAATTTAATAAGAGGTTAGTACATACTATTCAACTAAACACATAATGTTACCAAATCATACAAGAACTCTTTCTAATTATCATCTAATTTCATCCCAACCTTTAAGTATGATTCATAAGACATGATACTCATATCGGACACTTTTACCCCTTTTCATCCCACTTGGACTAATTATGTATTTTCTTGAGTTTAACTTGTTATTTAAATAACTTTATAAGTCTAACATACTTATAAAACACTACTAATTTCTTAGATGTCAAAACATCTATCATTTTATTCTTTTATGCAAATTTTGACAATTCTAAACTAGTAAAGTTTCTATAAATGGAAACCGTTGAAAAACATATTATTTTCCATCCATACAATTTTATTACATTCTTAAAACTTCAAAGGAATAGTATATTCCTATTCATGAACTACACTTGCTTTATAAAAGCTTAATACCCAAAATCGCCAATTTTCCTCTTTTATACCATCTTAACAAAATTCAACCATTACAGTTTCCATAAATAGAAGTTCTTGCAAAAACATGTTATTTCTCATATACTTGACTCTAAGGGTACGTTTGGTACGGAGAAATGGAATTGAAGCAGAGAATGGAAATAGAGAGAAAGAGAATTAAACGGAAGAAAGAGAATTGATTCCACTGTTTGGTATCACATAGAATTCACTTGAGAAATATGTTTGAGAATCAATGCTCTTGTGGTGGTGGTGGCAGCAGTGGCGATAATGGGGGGTGGTGGCGGTGACGGTGGGTGGTGATGAATGATGGGAGGTGGTGGATAGTGGGTGGCAGCAACGGTGATGGGTGGTGGCGGTAATAGTACAGGTGGTACTGGTGGCGGTACAAGTGATAGTGGTGGTGGAGGCGGTGGTGGGTGATGTTAGTGGTGGGTGATAGTAGTTGGTGGTTGTGGTGGGTGAGTGGTGATGGATAATGGTGGTGGTGGTAGTGGGGGTGAGTGGTAGTGCCGGTAAAAGTGGAGGTGGATGAGGTGGGCAATAGTAGAGGTGGTGGCGATGGGTGGTGGTAGCGATGGAGGTGGTGGCGATAGAGGTGGTAGGTAACGATGGTGATGGTAGGGGTTAGTGGTGGTGGCAGTGGCGGTGGTGGTGGCGACAGTGAACGGTGGTGGGTGGTAGTGGGGGTAGGTGGTGGTGGTGGTGGCGGTGGCGGAGGAGGTGGTGGTAATGGGTGATGGTAGTGGTCTCTATAAAGATGATCATATTAGAGTTGGTGATGGTAGTGGATTACGGTTGTGGGTGGTGGTAGTAGTGGGTAACGGTGTAGGTGGTGGTGGGTGATGGTGGTGGTTGTGGGTAACGTTGTAGGTGAGGTGGTAGCGGTGGCAGTGAGTAGTGGTGGCGGTGGAGGTGGTGGTTGTGGGTGATGGTGGTGGTGGTGATGATGGTGGCGGTGGATGTGGTGATGGTAGAAGTGGTGGGTATTGGCGGCGGCGGTGGTGGTGTATGTCAGTGGTGGTGGATGGTAGGCTCAGGAAAGAAAATCAGATTTCTCATCATTTCTCTACTAAAAGTAGAGAATTAAAAGTAGGGAAAAGGAATCAAATTATTTCTCTATTCCTTATTCTTAGGATTAAACAAACACAAGAAATGAAATCAATTCCATTTCTCTGATTTCATTTCTCTGTACCAAACATGCCCTAATATATTACCAATATTTCATAAGAGTCATTTCAATTCAATTATATGATCTATTTGTGTCATGTTTTGTAAGATACCAAATATTGTCCCAAAAGGGTTGGAATGCCCAATTCCATTCCAACCAACATATGAAATAAACTTCTAAACCATGTTTATAAATCCCAATAACTTGAAAAATTACCATATTACATTCTAATGGTAAACTTGATATATTCCATTTTACAATTGATTGGAATTCAATCATACCTAGATACATAAAGTGTCATAAGGATGTTCCAAGTAATTATTTTCAAGTTTCTTTTGTGTGTATCATGCCAACATATTCCAAATATCAAAAGATCAAGTTATAATTCCATTTTATGGTCCAATATAACCAAATCAGAAAATTCATCGCTACTACTCATCATCTTCTTCCCCAAATAGCACAATCAATATGCATTCTCAAATTACCAAGTTGAAAATCATACCAACAAGATTATTGGGTATTTTTGAACTCATAATCTGAAATATATCAAGGAATCAAGTTCGAATCTCACATGCATCACCCAATTTCGATTTCTAGTCTATGGTTCTAAATAAATCAAGATGATACCTTGAATTTTCTGTCTCAATAGGAGAAATCAGAAATTTCTAGAGTTGTGGGTGAAGAAAATCAACCATCCAACCACCGCCGGCCACCACCAGCTGAGATCTCCGCCACTGTAGCCCTCCTCGCCGCCGGCAGCAGCCATTGCTGCTGCTGTTTCCGTCTCCTCTGTCCCGTAGAAAATTCGTAAGCCACAGGGATCGCACTCGGTCCCCTATCTGCCTGTCTTCACTCGTTGACCATCTCTCTCTCTCTCGATTCCTTTCTTAATTTCTCAATCTCTCGATCTCTCTTTCCATCTTGTTGCTTCTGATCCGTACCAACAAAAACGGGAGTTCCCGTTCCTTTCTTTTTCTTCTACAATTTACGCACACAGAAAAAAAAGAGCCCACCGGGTTTAATTTGATGTTTTGACTGGTCAAAACCGAAAATACCAAACTTTATATCGTTGGAAATATGGGAATGAGCTTTACATTTTATTCTTACTGACTCAAATCTGAATCTAACTAGATTTTCTGCTATCGGCCTCTAAACATGACCACTTGACCATATTTGTCACTTTTTGACCATCTTTAACCCTTTATAACTTCTTCGTTGCAACTCCAAATGCCCCGAATCTTTTTCCTATATTCTTATTACACCAAGATTTACAAAAGTCTCCTTGATAACCTTTTACCAAATTCCTACAGATTTCTAGATATTAATTTTCAAAGACTTACACTTATTATTTTCACTTTTAGTCCCAGCTTTCCATTTTTAGTCCTCAAGTCTTTAAATCAAATTTCCAAATGAAATACTACTTCATTATGACTTAACACACGGTATTAAACCCCGAGTTTCCATATTTTCACATTCTTTGACCATTTTGCCCTTCACATACATTTAACTTGTTTGGACATCAAACTTCTTAGCATCATTATACTTAGCTTAAATCCCTTATTTCATATATATTAAAATTTAGGTTGTCACATTACACGTGTCCCCCACGTCTGATCTTCGGGCCTACTTAGACGCAGACTGGGGGGGGGTGCCCCGTCTCTCGCCGATCAACCTCCGACTACTGTGTCTTTCTCGGCGATAATCTCATATCCTGGTCGTCTAAGCGCCAAGGTGTTATATCTCAATCTAGTGCCGAAGCCGATTACCGCGGGGTTGCTAATGCTGTCGCGGAGACATGTTGTGTCCGTAACATTCTTTGTGAACTCCGGTGCCCACCTGACAAAGCCACTCTAGTCTACTGCGACAATATCAGCTCCGTTTATATGACTTCGAACCCGGTTCAACACCAGCGCACCAAACATATTGAGATTGACATTCACTTTGTGCGTGACCTCGTTGCCCGTGGTCTCGTTCGCGTCTTTCATGTGCCGTCCTCCGCTCAGTACGCATATATCTTCACCAAAGGACTTCCTACGACGCTTTTCAATGATTTCAAGACCAGTTTGAACATTCGGAGTTCTCCTCCCGATCAAACTGCGGAGGGATGTTAGCGGACCATATATGTATATTTGTAAGTATGTAGCCCATTGTAATTGTTGTATTGGCCGATATCTTTGGATACTCTCTTTGTATATATTCCTTCCATGAATACAAATCTATTATGCTAGAATATTCACTATCAAAAAGGATCAACGCTTCAGGTTTTACTATAATTAATTGAAATGCAACTTTAGCCAAAAAAACACAATCCAAATGAAAATTAGTCATTAACAATCCAAATGAAAAATTATTTTAGAGACAAAACATGTCATTTAGCCCAAAAACACATGAACGGAATTTGTAGTTTACCATTGTTTAATATCTTATCAATTAAACCATTCACTTAATCAGAAAATCATATATACCATTAATTTATTAATAGTTTCAAATATTTATACGAAATTTGTAGTCTATACAATTGTTTAATATACATCAACGAATATATGTTAGGTCTTTGGGTTGTGCCAAGATGACATAAAAAAGACTAGAAAAAGTGGTAACAAACATGTCACCATTGGAAACGCTGTAAAAACACACATGACACAACTCCATTTATACGGAAGGTAAAATGTGACCTAAAATAAACTCAATTCATCACAAATGGAAACGTAAATGCAAGATACAACAACAAAGCATGATTACAAATCGAGAGATTAGCCTACTTTAGGCAGTTGGTAAGAGAAAACATGGTAAACAAAAAGGTTACATGCCTCGTACTCTCACAATAATAAGATTGACAAGCCTCTAAATGCAAAAAGTAGTAAAAGATTCATAATAAATGTGTAGATTCGATCCCTTGCAAATCCAACCACTAAGCAAATCATATATTATGTGATGTTTTTGATTTATAGACATAGCTTAATCAAAAAGGTTCTCAAGTTGCCTTGCTAACACCATTCCTGCATTAAATAAAATTATTTAATTGGTAAATATATAATGATCCATATATTTTTTCCCTAACTCCATAGATAAATCATTTTAAGAAAATAAATAAGAAAACGATGAAAAAATAATCGAAGGTAAGTTTGTAAATTTAGGACTTAATGGGGAAAGACAGATTTCTTGACTTTCCCTATTAAGTCGTTCTTTTTGCATTAAGTCAAAAAGAAACATTTAGGACTTATTCATAAAAGTCATATGTGAAAAATATTGGATAACTTACATGCCTAGCGGTATGTTACACACTTTGTGCTTTGGTGGATACATCTTTAACTTTTGCATCAATTTGATCCTGCATTTGATGATATTTTTTAGGGCTAAAATAATGAAAAAAAAAATTGAAGGCTAAAGTAACAAGTAGCTGGTAGAACACTGATATTTTAGGGTAATGTAAAATTACCTAACTGCCCCTAACATTAATTAGATAATTATAGGATTCTGATTTCTTAAAGTCCGAATAATTGCTTTGAAAATACATATCCAAACAACCCCCAAGTCAACTTTGGCCATTTGGTTATACTTGATAAACATTTTAAATGCAAACAAATGTTATAAATCTTTATAATGAATTCGTTTAATAACAATATTCATATGCAAGCATGTTTCATGATTAAACCTATCATTTTACTTGTGTAACAAATAATCAACTAGCTTAAATCTCTCAAAGAGTTTGAAGATCAAAGTGGAATAAACTTAATCATGACAAACCATTTCATTGATTAGTTCAAGTGGACAATAATTAACTTGTAAGTTACATAAAAAATTAAAAACCCTATCTTTAATATAAATTCATTTCTAGACAATATTGGAGTTTTGGTCCCCAAAACACCAAAACAAGTAGGAAATTAGAGAAATTGTGTTCAGTCCTACAAAAGGGAGTAACTAAGGTGCAGTTTCTTTTTGGTGTAATAATCAAATTTTGCTAAAAGATGTTCATAAATTTCTATTATTTCGAGAGTCAAAATTAAATAAATTTGCCCAAATAAGTTCAAGCAAATAACAGAAATTAAACCCAAGTAGCTTACCACGCCATTCTTTTCGTAATAATCATCAAGAGCCCACTGATATTTCGATTGATTCAACCCAAACCAACGAGCTACATAGTCATCCAAACTTGAATGTGCTGTTATAAAGATGTAAAATTAGTCAAAAAAATCGACGATTAAACACAATTCCAAACTTCAATGGACAGCTTAAACAGCTACCAAAATTAATCTGGGTATGAATCTAATAATTTGATATAATTATCACCCACAATTTCGTTTTCCAGTTCACTCTGAATTTAATAAATTCAATACGAATGGAAAAAAGCAAATTATACCGTTCTGAACTTTAGCGACGGCGTCCCAGAAGAAACCGAACTTCGAGTCGTAGGCTGAAGCGGACTTCTCGTATTGAACAGGGGGAGGAAGGACCGGAGGGGCGGATTTCACCGTCGGCGGGGAGGATTTCACAGGCGGCGGCGAAACATCTTTTCTCTTCGGAGATTCGGAAACAGACATAGGGGAAGATTCGAATGAGGGTTTAGGGGTAGGAGGAGGAGTGACAAAGACGGTGTAAGGACCGATCTTGCCGATCATCGGCGGAGTCGCCGGTTCTTTGTTGATCGGCATTTTTAATTTGAAGAAAAAAGAAGAGTTTTTCAGCAAAGTTTGATCGAATTTTAGAATAAAGATTAGGGAAAATGTTGATTCGAAAAAAATTTAGATAAAGGGTTCGATGATTGTAGGGATAAGTGAAAGTGAAAGTGAGAATCTCGAAGCAGAAAGAAAGCAAAGGGTTTTGGAGAATATGGTGTTGCAGGCTGCAGCAGCTTCTCACTCACACAGTCACACACAGTGGAGATAGAGAATGAGGGATGTTCGGTTGGTGGGATCTCTGTCTTTCGTTTTTTCCAATTTTTTCTAATTAAAGTACAATTGTTTACCCTAAACTATTCATTAACATACCTATTTAGCCCATTAACAATGTTGGATTTAGGAGTATAATAACATAGTGGTTAGAAAACATATTTTATGATTTATGATAACATAAATACATAATATCTTGAGTTATTATCATATAATTTTAATTTTTTTAAGACTATAGTACTTTAACAAAAAAAAATTGCCATCTTTTGTTATAAAACTCTAAGAAGGTTTTGCCATTTTTAATCTAAAATAGTTTATTGTTATAATGAGTTGGTGACATTAATGAATATCGTTTAAACCGTGTCATGTGTATCTTCGATCTTTAGAGGCATTTTTGTCTTTTTATGACCTGAGTCGATATTTTCATCTTTATTATTTATGAACTTTATGAATGAAAATTAACAACCAATAACTCATCCAAGCAATAAATAAATTTACACATATAGATATGATATGTGAACGAATAAATATAGTGTCGAATATATAGAGGTATAGAACAATACTGAAACATAGATAGAGATATTAATATCTATGTATGTGTATGACGAACCTAATAAATCTACATTTATATAATATTTTTATACATAATTGTTGGTTAATTTTGATAACCAAAACATAAACGTGTATTATTGGTGTTGAAAGACCACTAAAATTGTATTGTAACAATAATTCAGCAATGTTATATTTCAACAACAATTAAAGTTCTACTAAGCCAAAGCGTATTGATATTAAGTTTCTACTTGTTAAAGAAATAGTGCAAAATGAAAAGGTTTTAATAGAGCAGATCATGACAAACTCCATGATAGCAGATCCGCTCACGAATGAATTACCTCCCAATGTCTTTCACGAGCATACTACACACATGGGTGTGATAAGTATTGATGATATTTTGTTTTAGTGGGAGTTTTGCATGTTATTTTGGTGCTTTATGTTTTGTTTAAGAATAATTATTCATTTCTGTACAGAATTAAGGATTCAGTTTATTCCATAATTATTTACACTTACTTGAAGTTTGATATCACTTCAAACTAAATAGGGACTCGTAGGAAATCTGAATTGATTTCAAAACCACACATTTATGTTTAATCTATGTCGTTTAGTCGTATATGTATATGTGACCATTGATGAGTTTAGTTACGTAAATTGTAACAAATACTGCTTTGATCCTATACTGTTATGATTAATGGACGAGATTGTTTAATGGTACCAATATTATGATAACATATGTTAAAACACTTATATGGTTATGTCTACACTTAGATATTTGTGGTCTAATGCGAGATTGTTGGATAATTATGGGACCACTTAATATCTAAATAATTTATTGTTATCATAAACTCGAAATTAATAGATAATGTTATTTAAAATTATTGATGGACTGATTTTGAATAGTGGATAAACCTTATCCAGTGTTTATCTCGTGGGTTGAGTTCCCCATTGAATCAAAACTCGTCTTTATCCCTTAAAATTCTCACATTCGGTTATATCTTCATCTATATAAATACGTGACGAGTAGCAAACCAGAGATATGGAAAATACACACACAAATTCGTGAGGTTATTTAATGAGGGATTTAGAGAGAGCTTTTGAGATCAACCGGAAAACTAACCCTACACATCAGATATGAAAAGCTCGTTAGAAATAGGTATGTAATCTTTGTTTATTTTATTTCTTTTAATCATATTCGATATCAAGATCTAATGTTTAAGCTTCCGCGTTTATGTTTTGGTTATCAAAATTAACCAACAATAATAAATAAAAATAAGTTATCGCAAACTCGATCTTAAGAAACCATATAGGTAACAACCAATGCAACCAAGTTTGCTAAGTGATTAGTGTGGGTCCTTGTGACACCCAAAATTTTTTGGTTTTTCAAAAACCTTTATCTTTATAATTTTTTTTAAATGGTTTCTTTTTAAAACATTCACACTTGTAATAAAAATCCGGGTAATCACCAATTGCATATTATTACAACTATAGTAGTAAACAAGAATTTACACAAATCATAATGAATGAATATAATAAATTACATTCCTTTAAACTTCACTTTACTTCTGTTTTCTTTAATCCATGTATAACCTTGAATATAAGGCATAAAAACATACGTACGTAAGACTATAAAGTCTTGTGAGTTACATGAGTTTGGACTCATAAAAACTTTGATATTCTTTATTTCTTTTACAAGAACATTCATTTCTTATGTGAAGACTTATAAAAAAATATTCCACCTATTCTTTACTTACATTCAATCCTTTTCTACATTATACACTACGTCATAAGATGCCTATTTCATACTAATCATTATTTTTACATCTTTGTCATACAAATGATCATTAATTTATTAGTCATATAATAACTCATACACATTAAGTTATATAACTAACTTGTACTTGATGTCATCATATTAATGATTCCTTATTCTTACCTAATAATCATATACATTATCCTTACTTCATTCTTAATAATAATATGAATTATTCTTACTTCCTTACTCAATAATCTTATAAATTATTCTTTATTGCATACTTAGTAATCCTAATGATTATTCTTATTTTGTTCTTAATAATCATAGAGATTATTCTTTACTTTCTTACCACATTAGTGTACTTATAACCTTTACTTATTAATCATATAATTGATTCCTTTCACTTTAACTATAAAGATGGTTCTTTATACATTAAGTCACATTAATGACTTATAATCCTTTAGCCATGAAAATAACTCATACTTATTATTCATATAAACATCACATACTTCTTTCTTAACCATAACTTTGGTTATTAACATAATAGTCATATAAACGACATATAACATATTAGTCATAGAAATGACTTTTTTACCCTTTAGTCATAAAAAGATTCTTTTACCCTTAGTTATATAGACAACTCTTTTCCTTACTTTAGTTATGAAATAACTATTTCTTTTCATTTAGTTATAAAAATAACTCTTTACATATTATAGTCATAAAGATGACTCTTTTAAATTTAGTTATATAAATCACTATTTTATTTACCTTTCATAACTTTGGTCATAGAAATGACCCTTTAAACGTTAGTTATTGAAATGAATCTTTCATACTTTGGTCATAAATGACCCATTAAACATTAGTCATATTAAATGACTCTTTATTTAACTTAATGATGATTGGATGATTTGTGATTTCTTATTTTTAATCTTAGGGCCTTAACCACATATAGTGATACCCCAAGTTGTCTTACTTAGATGGAAAGAACTTGATCAGTTCATCTTAGTACCTGTCTTTGGCAATCTACCTTGCAATAGGGAGTTATGTCCCGATAGATCCCATTGTCTCATATAGAAGGCAAATGGCCCCTCATGAGCTCATTCTTTGCTTTATTATCATCCTTCAAACCAATAATCATATTCATAAAAATACATTTCTTTATACTTTACTATTAAGGCTATTGCTAATAACTTTCATTTCCTTTTACAAAAATACAACATATAACCACTTTGGTAAAAACTTGTATTTTTGACTTAATGTAAAAACTTACACATATATTCACATTTACAAAACATATAAAAGCTGTCATAATCATATAGATTATTATCATACTTTCCTAGGCATTAAGCATTTATATCTTATACCCTTTTCTTATAAACATTCTAGACCTTAAGCCTAGTACATGTTCTTATATCATATCATTCATACATTACATCACATAAGTTTTACTTTTATGTAGTTTAAGGCAATAATCCAAATACATGTTCTTCACTTAATCTCATACCCTTCATATCATTTAATACTTACTTATTTATGTATTTTAAGGCTACATGCCTACTACCTTACTCCTTCTCATTATCATTTACATTCTTGTATATAAATGCTATAAGCTCAATACCTTACTTATTTCTTTATCATATACCATACACATTATAGTATTCTAAATAGAATACTCATCTCATAGCTATATATAATACTTATAAGCATATTATAAGTATTAAAACTTATTCATCATTTCACATTGGAAAACATGTATAAACATTTCATAAACACTTACCTTGTATCCTAAAGTGGGAAAAATCTAAATGTAATCACATTGGCTATAAATGCTAAACATGCCTTTGTCCACCTTCAAGTTGCCCACAACTTTACTTAGTCCAACAAGTCAATAAGAAGGCATTACATCAATTCAATTAACCTTATAGTATTCTTTTCATATCCCAAGGTATTGTCCTAATGGTAAATTAAAGACCAAAATACCATTGGGAGGTCACATACCCTACTTGGACTTATTTTCCGTGTTAACATACTCTAATACACTTATGGTAGCGATTAGAGACCAAGGCAACATGCATAGCATTGAAACATAATTGTTAAGCCTCGCAGAGCTTTGACTCAAGTCGAGTCTTTTGAAGGCAAAATAATTCGACTCAATTCCTTTAAAAATGGTAATGTATTTCATTTTTCATTTCAGGCAATGCAACATACTTTTAAAAGGACTCGACTCGAGTCTAAACTGCATGTACGAGATTTTTGCTAATTTTTGACTTATTACCCCATCTTAACCCATTAAGCACTTATTCAGTTGGTCATCCTCAGGAGAATCATCCCAAGACCTTATCTAACCATTCTTTATGGGGTTTCATCCATGGAATCACCAAGTCCATTCCACCATTCTAATTTCAATTTCATTCATATTATCGTTTAATTAGTTAGAATCACTAGGAAACTTCTACAATCAGTTTCTTTCATTCAATACACTAATTCCAACTAATTAATTACATTGAATTTACAACCTAAACATAATCCCTAAATTTTGAGTTCATAAGAACTTGAATTCACCAAATCATGATTCAAAGATATCCATTAGTTGGATAGTGATCATAAGGTGATTAGAAAACATGAATTAATTAATTGGGATCATAGGAACAACCCTCCCCCAACTCATAACTTTTGGACCAAATACACTCACCCAAAAACGGATTTTCTAGCTAGAATTAGTTGAATTCTTAATTAGATTGCTAGACTTCATAAACAAGCTAAACCTTCATAGATAGAGGAGAAGTCGTAATACAACAAGTATGTGACGATTCTTTCAAACCCGGATAATTTTGAAGTAGTTATAATTATTTAGTTATGATTTACACCTAGAGTAAACTAGATCTTTTTGCAAGTATAATTTAGTTACTAGTTGCTAGTTGTAATTATGCCGCATTGTAATAGATATGCTGGCTATCTTGATTTATATATTTGGTAGTAGCAACTTTAACTATGTTGAATGTATATTTGGTAGCAATAGTTCATTCATCGAAATTCTATAGTTATCTCACTGAAACTGAGAAGTTTCTTAGTGACAAAGAATATAATACATGTGGAATTTCAATCAATGATTGATCACCATGACATATTCACTAGCAACTAAAAACTCAAAAAGTTTGTCCACTCACTATTTTGTCATCATCAAAAAGCCACTAGAAAGATTTCATAATTTTGCCTATGATTCTCGATGATTTCACATTTCAATATCTTTATATTATGATGCAATTTGTGTAGGCCAATTTAATTATTAACGTTTTTGGGGTTTGATAAGAGCGTCACGAATACGTTGAATCATGATTAGGATTTCTTTTTTTTTTTTTTTTTTTTTTTTTTTTTTTTGTTTCAGGATTTATTTTTGCCATAGGAGGAAATAGACGACATATCATTAATGACGAAGACGACGACGGCAATAAATACACCAAAATCTTTAATTAGGACCATTTCTCTTTTCACATGTCAACACTTAATGACATATCATTAATGGTGTGAGAATGAAAACGAGACAAAATAAATTATTTGATCCAATAGCCTAAAAACGGATTATGGAAAACCAAAGATAATGGTTAGTGACTACGTACTATTACTAACAATCTCATCAGTCAATCTTTATCCCAAATTTCTTCACTATCCTTATACATACAACTAGTTGGGCTGTTCACTATTTGGATAGAACCAAATTGTCTAATTGGACAATTTAGATTGGACTATTTGGTTCGGATATTCATATTTTTGGATTGATTTTTAAGCAAAACAGAATTTTTATTTTGGATATTGGATTATGTTTTGGTTTATAAAAACAAGAATTGGATAGTCCAAAAAAACCGAATAAACAATTATTTATTTATTTATTTATAATTATATTCTTTAATTACATCTTTAATTATTTATTGAATTCTAATAAATTGTTTTTTGGTAGATTAGAAATTACCGTCCAATTAAAAACCTTAATATATATATTTTTTCTTAGTGGGTTTTTGTCTATAAAATATAAATTGTAATTTATTTTTATTGGTAGTTATTTATAAATTTTAATTCACAACTAAATAGTTTGTTTTCGTTTGTTTATTAGATTTGGCTAATATTCAAGTTATATATATTTGTTTAAAATGACTCGATTCATGAAAACCGAATTCAAAAAACCGATTTAACCGAATTGTAAATTGGTTGGTTCGGATCAGATTTGATTTTTAGTTTGGACTATTTGGATCCATGTTTTGAAAACTGAAATCTATTTGAATTCACTAGATTGGATCGGATTGAACCGATCCATCCAAACAAACACCCCTAACAACTAGGGCGTATACATACAACTAGGGTATATACATGCATGAGTAAAATTATATAGTAAAAATATTGACTGGTCACATGAACTTTAAAACTTAATATCTAATATAAACATACAATACTAAACATAAATGGTTATCATAATATATATAATGTTTGCATCCAAAACTCGAAAAAAGTTACATAATAATCTTTTTGAATTCTATTATATATAGATAGTTAAACATAAAACACCTACAAACATACTATTAAAAAATTAATTATAGTCATTTATTATTTTGTGTGCGTTATATATATAAAATGATTTGCATACGATTATAAGTTTTGTATAAATTTTATATAAAACTTATAGTCATACACAAATCATTTTATATATATAACAGACACAAAGTAATAGATGACTATAATTAAGTTTTTAATAGTATGTTTGTAGGTTTTTGATATTTGACTATCTATATATAATTGAATTCAAAAATGTTATTATTTAACTTTTTTCGAGTTTGGGATACAAATTTTATTATTAATACATAATATCTATTATGATAATAATTCATGTTTAGTATTGTATGTTTAGATTATATATAAAGTTTTAAAGTTCATATGACCGAGCAATATTTTTACTATATAATTTTTACTCTTATGCAACGTGCGTGTATACGCCTAGTAATCATATAATTCAATGACATATTCTTCCGACTTGTGTGCGAATAAAACTAAATATGGTTGTCGGTTTATAACTTTAACATTATGATTAATTAATATAGATATTACTTATTGATTTTTTTAATTTTGATTTTCATAATTAGTTAAAATATTAACCGTCATTTGTATTGTTCTTTATAAGTATATGTATTTTTCACAATTATTATTCTTAATAAATTTAAAAACCCTTTGATTTAAAAAAATCAATTATTATAAAAAATAATTTTAGGATACTTTTAGTTACATGTCAATTAGTTGTTTCATTCAAATATTCAAATATTTTAACTACTTTAAATAGTCTTTGAATATTTTTTTAATTTAATTTGATATTTTGATTTAGATTTTGGATTTAACATTATATTTGAATTAGCAAATTAAAGATAGTATATTGATAATTCAAAAAGTATATCAATAATATGTATCATATTTTAAATCTAATACTCCCTCCGTCCCAAAATGATAGTCCATGTTTTCTTTTTAGTTTGTCCCAAAATGTTAGTCCACTTTTAAATATAAATGACATCTTTACCAAAATACCCCTAACTGTAATTGTAACAACCAACACATCTAGTGCTGGCATTAAATGCAAAGAAAGTGTAAAACAGTCATTTTGTGGGAAAAAGTAAGATGCATTTAATGTTTTCTTAATCTGTGTGTTTTTTGTCTGTGTACTATCATTTTGGGACGGAGGGAGTAGTAAATTACACTTTTGGTTCATTTGCTTTACCTCAGTTTTCACCTAAGTCCAACTTTTCAAATTTAACGCTGATGGTCTTTATTATGGCCAAAATGTTGCACTTTTGGTCCCTTGGCCAGATAAAAAGACTAAAATGTCATTTTTATTTTTTTCATTTTTCTTTTAGTTTATAATTTATCAAATCAAATAGAAAATAAAGAAAAATAAAAAAATATCTCTCTCTCTCTCTCTCTGTCAATTTCCAGAAAGAAATTACCCTGTGTTTGTATATCAAAAGCAAGGCGATGAAAACCTAGGAGAAGATGCCAATGGAGTGGGATCTACAAGGGAACGAAACATCTAACATATTTCAGGTCGATACACAAGGAACATTGGTGGTTCTCAGTGGTAACAATATTGGGATCTGGTTATCCAATTCAATAGTCTTTGTGATCAGGAATGTTAATAATCCAGTGGTTAGGAATGACAACGGGTCGGGTTCGGGTCGATGCCCTATCGGATTTCGGGTTTTCGGGTCATTGAATATATATATATATATATATATATATATATATATATATATATATATATATATATATATATATATATATATATATATATATATATATATATATATATATATATATTCTTATCGGGTTGGGGCATGGAGACCCAAACCCGACCCTATACCCTAAATTTTCGGGTTTTGGGTTTCGGGTATCGGGTTTTTTTGCTCAGGTTTCGGGTTGCCCCGTCGGGTTCGAGCTATTTTGCCATCCCTACCGGTGGTATAGCTTCTTAACAACGGAAATCTCGTCGTCTAGGTGAAAGTAACACTGAAGAAGATCAAAAACCGATCTGGCAAAGTTTTGATTACCAGGATTAGGGAAGAATTTTATAACTGGAATACAGACGAACCTAACATCTTGGAAGAGCTTTGATGATCCTTCAATAGGTTGGTATAAAGTGTTATAAACACAAATGGGTATCCACAGACATTTTAGGTAGAACGTGAAGTTCCACACTCTAGGTTTAGGCCATGGAATGGTGATGGGTTTCGTGGGCTCCCTAGAGAAAAGACCAATCCCAGTTTTCCGGTGGTGTTTGTTGTCGACCAAAAGGAAATATACTATACGTATAAACTTAAGAGTTGGGTTCTTCAGGGGATAATTTTGACATGGGACGGCAAACATCTTCTGTTTGGTTGGATCAATCGAACCTAGGAATGAGTTATATATGGAAATGTAGTAGTTGATAACTGTAGTCAATAACTCAATATGGACGTTGTGGTCCTTTTGGAAGATGCAGTACAAGAACATATCCTCCATGCAATTATATGGAAGGTTTTGAATCAAAAGTCACAGATGAATGGAATTCAGGAGATTGGACAAGTGACTTTTGGTTAATGGATGACGATTTGAAATGTGTACGCATGCAGCATGGACAATTTCAGAGGATATGTTCATCTACAAGTACAAGGAGAGAGAGAGAGAGAGAGAGAGAGAGAGAGAGAGAGAGAGAGAGAGAGAGAGAGAGAGAGAGAGAGAAGGGGTTTGTTTTCATTTTTATTTTTTTAACTGAATTAATAAATAGCACATTAGAAGAAAAATAAAAAAGAATTTAAACGAGTATTTTTAGTTCTTTTACCGGACAAAAAGACCAAAAGTGCAAAATTTTGGCCACTACAGGAACCATCAGCGTGAAATTTAAAATGTTGGACCTAAAATGAAAATTAGAGTAAACCACAGGGACCAAAAATGTAATTTACTCTATATCTAATATTGTAATTAGATTAAGAAATTAAGTATATTAGGTTGAAAATTGAAAAGTTGGAAGTTTTTGATGTAAGAAAAAATACTTCATTTATAATATATATAATAATAGATAATAGATTCTTAGACCTCGTTACATACGATAAAACAAGAGAAACTACCTTGTATCTAGTCCGGCTTGCGATAAACTACGACCAAGACTGATTTGACGGGAGCAAAAAACATATTTTTTCATTTGATCCGAAATTATAGAACAAGATGCTTGCGCAAAGGACATAAATTTCCTCATTTTCAGCATCCAAAATAGCCATAAAAAGTCTTTCCAATTCCGTCCCATGTAACCAACACACTGCAAAATATATGTTTACCTTCCATCTTTTAATTTTCATCATAAAAGTTCAACTTGCACGATGACAAAAAACATAGTTCAAAATTAAATCACAAAAAACAAGATTTGTTATCAGGCTTTAAAACAACAGAACCACAGGCTTTAGACCAACCAAACCAGCCTTCTGAACCCGGTCTGAAAATAAAAACTCGTAGGACCCTTTGCAAAACAGACCAAAATCAGCCTTTGGACCACAACACAAAAACTCCCACTACATAAAAAAATAACCATTCACCTAAAATTTGTCCCATTCATGCAAACAATGCACTTTATATAACTAATTGCATCATATACTTTCAAAAAAACATGTACCAAAACAACCAACAAAATCCGTCCATATAAGCATCCAAATCATTCATCTCTCTAAAGCATACAAACATCCAAATACTTACACGTAAGGAAGTTCTCACTCCTCCCGGTCCATGTACAAATAGGTGTCCATATTCTTGGGAACTTAATACAAAGTTAAGGGCAAATTTGTCATTTCCTATATACAAGCACCATTAACACTTTAGTTTTTTCTCATCCTTGGATCCCAAACACAAAAGAACCTTAAACAACAACATTACATCATAGAAAAAAAAAAGAACAAGACCTAAGTATATTATAATTATACCCTGGCTAACCCCAATCTGTCAATTACTTCTTCTGACCAAAAAAAACTCGGGCACTCACCCTACACAACAGTCTGCACAAATCTGACAAAAATCGTACCTTTTAACTGACCGAAAAACCACACATGCTGACCGGAAAACCACCTTCGAATCATGATCTTTTTAAATAGCCGAACTTGCTAAAGATAGTTCATGAAGCTCACTAAGCATCCATTCCTCACCGGTCTGCCCGCCAAGAACGATTGCCCGAGTACCGCCCACCACACACGTACTATGCCCCCACGCAAACCTGGGCGGCCGCCCGGGCACGTTCAATATCCGCCATGTCGGCTTTTCCTCCGTGGGGTCCAGAATATAAAGCTGTGAAGCAGAATGAAGTCCCGCAACCGAACCACCAAACACAAGAATCCGCCCGCCAGGAAGACTCACCGCCACATGGTCAAGACGCGGCGGCGGTGCTATCCCGCCCGGGTTTCCCGCACCCGGCATCCCGCTTCCGGTCACCGACCTCCAACATGGCTCGTCTTCACTCAAATCCATAGTAAACACATCGCTCGAACGGAACCGAAGCGGCCCGCTCTTCGCCAGACCGCCAAACATTAAAATTTTCCGGCCACCGTACACCGACAGAGTATGACCTAAACGCGACGGCGGGGTCCACGTCACCGGAATCTCTCTCCAAATCGGTTTCTCCATCGACAAATCAAGCAAAAAAGTATCGCTCAAAAGCACACCGGAATCCGCACACCCACCGGAAACAATCAGTTTTGTCCCGTCGAGGGTGCACGAACTGTGCCATGACCGCGGGAGCGGAGGAGCGAGCCCCGAGATCTCGCGCCATGACGGCTGTTTCGCGTCCAAATCCAAAACAAAAACATCGTTCAACAAACCTTGGGTCCCGCACCCACCAAACACAACTAAATTTGATCCGTTCACGCACGAAAGCGTGTGGCCCCACCGGCCAGGTGGCGGTGAGCCGACTTTCACGTGTTGCCATTCAGGTTTACTGGAATTCAAGTCGAGAACGAAAGTATCGTTCATCGGTTGCATGTTGACACCCTCGCCACCGAACAGAACCACCCGGTTCCCGACCGCGCACGCGCTGAAATTACACCGCGAGGGCTCGACCGCCCCGCCGACTGTCACCTTCCGCCACGCGGCCGCCTCGAGGGTGGTTAACTCCCGAGCCAACCGACCCCACCCGAGACGTTTAGCGCCCGGGACCGTTTCCAAAACCCTAGTTGTCTCGCTGCCCCACGCGTTCTGACAAACCATTCGCCATAAGTCTTCGTTTTTAGCGACTTCGTAAAACCGCCTGCAAACGGACCCCACGGACGCGATGTCTCGCGGGGTTAACCGCGAGAGAATTTTTAAGGAAATGACTTCGTCACTTAACTGGAGGATACCGCATAGTCCGCGGGTCGACCCGCGGGTTTGTTCGGGGGTTAGGCGGCATGAGAAGAGACTGGAACGGAATGTGTCGGGTGGTTTTGCGGTTCCTTTTGTTGTGGAGCCTTGAAGTGGGCCCAGGTCGAGGTCGACTTCTGTGAAGAATTGGATACCGATGATGTGAGTGATGACATCATCATCACCGTATATTGGGGTCATGCGTAATCTGTTCATTAATGGAGTACCGTCTTTTCTGAAGTTTAAAAGTTCGCCTTTGAATTCGATTCCGTCTTCAAGACATCTTCGGATTTCCGCGACTATTGTTGAGTCGACTAAAGGGTGTCTTCTTTTTGCGTATGGACCTCTGCATTGTAAGAATCGACTGCAAGGAAATATACAAATTAGACAAGATATATATAGATATTTCTTCGAGAAAGAGTCAATTCCATTCCATCAGTCATAATAAACAGCTTTTTCCATTCCAATGGAATAAATCATTCCATTCCCAATTCCATCATACCAAGCAAATCTTGATTTATCAAATAGATATTCCAACATCAGAGAAGAAAAAGTAGGTAGATTTCAATGAGTACTACCAAAAATTCCACAAGACCTCTAATCTATCACTTAGAAGTCAATTCATTGTTACTTCAGGAAATTAAAGTTTGAAATGCAAAGTTCTATATTTTAGTTTTCCTTAAAGTGTTACCCTAACATAAGTTGCATGGAAGGCTGAAAATTCATAATCATCGAGTTGTGCTTCATAATGTTACAAACACATGATGTTGGGTTACATTAAACTAGCCAGTGTCAAACTAGATGTATTTATGTCAAGATAAGTAGTTCTAGAACAATCCAATCAATCCATGTCACATTGGTGCATTTTAGGATACTAAGCAAAAAGTACCAGTTGTATATCTTATGAAGATGAATGAAAAACTCATGTCATTATTTGCAAGAAAGCATACACAAAGTATGGTAGTTAGTGCATTTATAATAAACTTTCCCATGTAACTAAAGTGGTAGTTAAATAACCATTTGCTGCACATGGGCATTGGCAATTTATTCTAAGGTAGCACAAAATCTTCATGTAGTAAAGAAAGAATCAAGCTATTGTTCCTGTTCTATTCTAAGAGTGGGGGTACTGGGCCAGACAAATCATTTCTTTGTTTCCTTGAAAGATTATTTGGGTATGCTATCAAATCATCAATAGAAGGAAATATAGAATGTTAGCTTAGAGTTGTATGTATTATGTCCTTAAACTACCAACAGCAGTTTTTTAATCATCCATAAAGAGCATAAATTTCTAAGCATATATGATGCTCTGTTCTTTCATTATTCTGAAGGGTCCTAATGCCCCTAAACATAAGTACCCAAAAGCTTGCTGATTACAAAGCCAAAACTAAGAATGATGCTAGTTTGTTACTGTAAATAGCTATACTTTACTACTTGCAAAAACAACAATGATGCTTGGCAGTTGGAGCATCTTCAAAGATAGTTAGATTCTGATTCGCTAGATGGCTTACTATTCATCAACAAACATAGCTACTCCTGCAGATAATATTGTTCCCCCATGATTCATAACTAGTCCGAGCATATTTTGCTTATAACATCTATAATTCATTTAATATCAGAAGCCCTATTTATTAACTTAACGAGATCGAGTAATGGTAACTACAGCACGAATGGACTTCAATTTCATTAATTCCTACCGCAAGAGCCCCAAAACACATTAGCCCTCAACAACTACGTCATTCAGCATCGCACAAAAGAAGTTAATTCACAACAAATTATTTAAAACAAAACTGACCAATTACGACCGAGGACTTCTTCAGCGCGATACCCAGTTATGATCTCGAAAACCGAATTCACGTAAATAATGGGATTGTCAGGCTCCAACGCATCCGTAACAACGAACCCACACGGCGCCGGTTGAAGCAGGCTGTCAACGGGGAAAGGCAACGGACCTCCATCATTCAATAAAAACCCTTCCTCGTCTCCGCTCAGATCAGAATTGCTACTATCCCACTCCATAAAAAGCAAGGTAGTTGTTAAGAAACGAACGCTTCACCCCATCAGAAACGCCTCAAATTGAACAGCAGACAACAGTGTAAAGCGAATAGAGATGGATGGATAAGCGAGTGAAGAAGAAAAACAAAGGAATCCGTGGGAAATCGAGGTGAAGTCCGCGAATTAGGGTTTTCCTGTTGAAAAAATTGGGGGGTTTGTGGTATTGTGAACGAGTGGTGTGGAAGACGTTTGGCAAATGAGCTCCTACACCGACTTACCTACATATCAAAGCGAGGCCAAGCTACGGAGTTAGCTTACACCCACCTTCACACGTTCTCTGTTTTGATTTTATTTTTTTTAATTTTTTTAATACCCGTCTATTAAATCAATTAAATCAAATTTGGTTA
Organism: Cichorium intybus; assembly: GCA_023525715.1. Lineage (NCBI taxonomy): Eukaryota > Viridiplantae > Streptophyta > Magnoliopsida > Asterales > Asteraceae > Cichorium > Cichorium intybus. The sequence continues at coordinate 69,387,080 of CM042015.1, read as the reverse complement.
TATAATCAATTAGATCAATATTTTTTTTTTTCATTTTTAACATACTTTTTATCAATACATCCGCTTTTTTGTCAATAACTTAAATATTTCCTTTATCATTATTATTTTTCTTCATTCCAACTTTTTTGTAATGTATTTAAAATTTTCTAATAGTTTTGTTGCTTCTTTAAAAATTAATTTAATGAAATTGCAATGATTTTGTAATATATTGTATTTTTTTAATAAAATTATTGAGTCTCCAAAAAATTAAAATTACGCTCCTCAAATTTCTAGTTATTCATTTATGTCTATATTAGTGTATTGTATTTATTTATTATTTTATAAGGCTGAAGGGTGTGCAAGACACCCATGACAACCCATGACAACCGTCATGTCATCGCCACGTCACAAAGACTTCCAAGACACCCACTAGGGGTGTGCAAGACTCCCATGACTACCATTTTAATTTCCACGTCACATTTATATTTTACGTTTTTTTAATTAAAACCAAACATTAAAAATTAATTAAAACCAAACATTTAAAATTAAATAAAAGACAATACATAAAAATAAAAATAAAAACGACATTGCACGAAAAAAAAAACATAAAAACGACAACTCCTAAATTTTAAAAAAAAAAAACTAATTATTAAAATATTTCTTGCGTCGTTGTTCCGTCATCAATCGGATCGCCTCGAGGTCTTCTTCGGTCCCGGATCGGCTAAACAACACGTAATCCAACCGCGATTCCGCAATTTCGTTGTGGCGGTAGAATTGTTCAACGAGCCGGTCGACCTTTTCCTCAACATCGTCTTTCGAAGACGAGCCGGAGGCATCTCGGCTTGCTCTTTTCGCTCGGTCGCGGTCGATGGGGCGTCGAGGCGGAGGCATCTCGGTTTGTGGTTCGGTGTCGTCGTCGAGGTTGATCGGGTCTCGAGCATCCGAAATATCGTCATCCGGGGTCCTCCCACGTTTGGAACCTGTGCTCGAGTGAGGCGAATCGGGAGTTAGTAGCCATTTAGGACCGGTACGCATCAACTCCCAAAATCGCATATGCTTAAAAGGTTTCCCGACAACTCGCCCATATTGTTCCATAGCCGTTGTGAAAATCTCGAATTCGTTTTCGCCACTTCGTCGCATGTTCACCAAGTTGTTGTAAATGCCGTTGAACTTGGTGCACTCGATACGAAGTTTCCGCCACTTCCCGTTAATACCGTCGTTGTTTCGGTACACCCCACGACCCATCGCCGCGTGGTAGTGGTCTAAAATGCGTCCCCACAACGATGTGGAACTTTGGCTATTTCCTTTTTGCGAATCCATGGAAATAGCGAGCCACGAGCGAACCACTTGAACCTCTTCGTCGGTCGTCCACGGCACCTTCGCCTCTTGCGCGTTTCATGTTTTGTTCTTTTGTCTATTATTTTTCTTTTTCTTTTTGGAGAAAGACGCGGGGGCTTGTGTTTCCATCACGACCTCTTCGGGTGATGCTTGTGGCGGTGGTGATGGAAGCGGTGGCGATTGTGATAGAAACGGTTGTTGGAAGGGTGTGTACGGGTAAGGTTGTGGCGGGTATTGATATTGGTTCGGTGGTGGATATGGATACGGGTATTGCGGTTGTTGCGACGAACCCGTAAGCATACTCGTAAATGTGCAATTCGTGGAAAAGTTGTAGTTGAATTCTCCGCGGGGCGTGTTCCGATTTGACGGAGGGGTGTTCGGATCGTTCTCCATCTTGAAATGTTAGTAAAATTGAGAGAGAAATTTGTGTTTGTATGTGTGTAAAATATAAAATGTGTGTGGTATGTATTTATAATATGTAAAAAAAAATTGATTTTTTTTTAATTTTGTCAACGGCTACTAAACGGTCGAATTTTTGAATTTGGGCCGTCTTCAAACGTTCATCGGATGACGACGTGGGGACGCAACAGATCGAGGATGCGGGGGGGGGGGGGGGGCGGTGTTTGCCGCGTCTTCGTCGCTGAGGTGGAGGACGCGTGGGGGGCCGCGTGCGGCATACCCCACAGCCTAAGTTATAAAACAAAAAATGTATGGCTTTAATAAATGAGGTTGTTATAGAGGTCTCACAAATACACACATTCGTATATCTGCATTTAATATATTATATCATTTAATTTATATTTACGATCACAACTATTCAAACAATCAATATTTTTTTATATGACGGATTTTATGAAAAAACTAGCGAGACATTAAAATACAAGACAGTTACATAATACAAAGAGACGGATTACAAGACCACACGTTCCAATCAAGAGAGCTATAGTTATCTCTAAATTTATACTAGTTAAACGAGGCAATATTAATATCATCCGATGTATTTACCACCGAGGGGGGATCTTTTTGAACACGTATCATTACGAGCCTTCCAAATGCACCAAACAGTAGCATAAACCAAAACGCACATCAGCTTTTTAATTCCTTTATTACAACGGTTAGCATCGAGCAAATCTTTCAAACTATCGAGATTACTAGGAGCTTTAGGAATAGAATCGACTACCCAATTATCCGCCTCCAAACAGATTCCGAGAAAAAAAGGTGAAGAACAAATGGACCACATCTTTCGTGACATTACGACAAAACAGACACAATGAGGAACTGAGCGAGACTCCTCTAGCCACCAAGTTATACGCCATCGGGATTTTATTGAGCATAAACCTACAAAGAAAATAATTAACTTTTAGAGGAGCTGTGTAACACCAATTAAACTTTGAAACAACATCATTCCATTTGTTTTAGCCATTACGTTATGCAAATATTTAACCGAGAAACAACCATCGCTGCTAAACTTTCAAATCCACGAGTCCAAACTTTCAGAAAAAGTTCGAACTTGCAAATATTTAGCTCTTCCAGCTCTTTAGTCTCTTGCCCATTTCTAATATCCTATTTCCAACTCCACTATCCCCTTGAGAGGTAAAAGAATAATCAACAATAATGCAATTCTTATTAGATTCAAGAAGGAAAAGTTTAAGGAATGCAATCTTTAAGGTCGTACTATTAAGCCAATTATCTTTCCAAAAGTGAGTCTTGTCCCCTCTTCCAATTTTTCTGACAAACACATCTTTAAGAGAAAAACTAGACTTTAAAAGATCTTCCTCCACCTCCGTAATAGACTTCCAAATGTCGTTAATACTTTTCATAGCAATAGGTTTCCCACAAATATTACTAATTCTATGAATGGACCTAATACATTGTTGGTGATTTTAGTGTCACCAACTACATTAGGTGTAATGGAATTAATACGTGTATCAAGGGTGACAATTTTAGTTTTGATATAAGTTAGGAGGTGCGGGAGTGCACACTTGTATCAACTAAATGTCGCCAGTACGCAGACTTAACGGGGGTTTCAAGGGGGCTTGCCCCCTTGAGCAGGGGTTCAAAGGGGGTTGCGCCCCCTTTTGCGGGGTCCTAGGGGCAGCGCCCCTGGCGGGGTTCCAGGGGCTTCCTAAACGAAATTGACATTTGGTACTATATGTTATTTATATAATTCTATGAAGTACAGGGTATATTTTGTCAATTTCCTAACTGTTAAACTACCCCTAAACCACCAAAAACTACCCCTTAACCACCAATAACCACCTAAAAACCACCTAATAACCTCCTAAAACCGCCAAAAAAACTACCTTGAAAGGTATAAATGGTGTTTTTTGATACACAAGAGAACTAGATCATTTCTTTCTATCATCTTCTTCATTCTCAGATTTTGATTCTTGTGCCTAAGATCAAAATTGTTCCTTCAGGAAATATCCTAGTTTGGAATTCGTGAACCCAAGGCATTAGGGTCGAATTATCAAACAAGGAAAGTGTATTCACACGTTTCCTGATTTGATCCAGATTTCCTCATAACCCTAAATCGAATTCCCCAACAATCTTGTTTGATAATCTCGTTTTCTGAGTAAGCATGTCTGGAAATACTGTGAAGGAGATGACTGCTACGTTTGGCAAATTGGAGAAGTTCCAGGGTCAAGATTTCAGGCGTTGGCAAAAGAAGATGCACTTCCTGTTGATCACTTTGAAGGTTGGATATGTTCTGAGTACTCCTAAACCAGAAGAAGTGGAAAATGAAACCTTGGAACAAACCAGAAGGAGAAGCAAATGGGAGAATGACAACTACATCTGCCTTGGTCATATTCTGAATGGTATGTGTGATTCTCTTTTTGATACTTATCAGAGTGTTGAAACAGCCAGTGAATTATGGAACACACTTGAAGCAAAATATATTGCTGAGGATGCTTCCAGTAAAAAATTCATTGTGTCTGATTTCAACAATTATAAAATGATTGATTCTCGATCTGTCATGGAACAATACAATGAACTCCTCCGAATTTATGGTCAATTTAAACAACACAACATGAATATGGATGAAGCCTTTGCTGTTTCGAGTGTGATTGATAAACTTCCACCCTCATGGAAGGATTTCAAACACAATCTGAAACATCAAAAGGAAGAAATGAATTTGGTTCAACTTGGGAGTCACTTGAGAATCGAAGAGGGTCTTCGTAATCAAGAGAGTGACAATAAAGGCAAGGGCAAATCTGAAAATGGACAGCCCCAAGTTCACATGGTTGAGGCCAACAATTCTAACAACAAGGGGAAGGGTAAAAAACGTAAGTATGAGGGTAACAACAACAAGTCCAACAAGAAAAACAAAGATTCCAAAGATCTTGTGTGTTGGAGATGCAAATTGAAAGGGCATATGAAGCGTGACTGTCGAGTGAAACTTGGAAATAATGGTGCTGGTGGTAGTGGAAAAGATGGTACTGGTGGCAGTGGGTCTAAAGACCAATCTGCAACCAAAGGTCAGTTTACAATTGACCTTGTAACTTCAGTACCTAATGTTCTTTCACTAACTCCAGAAGTTTCTTTTGTACAGGAGGCTGATTCGGGTTCATGGTGGCTTGATACCTGTTCCACTCATCACGTGTGTAATGATGAACGGTGGTTCACGAAGTTGAACATAGTAAATAAAGGTTCAGTTTTACGCATGGCAGATGAAGGATCAAAGCCAATATTAGGAACTGGTGTTGTTAGTATTACTTTTACTTCTGGAAAGACAATCAGTTTGTATGATGTCTTGTATGTTCCAAAGGTTCGAAAGAACCTTGTGTCTAGTGGTTTGTTGAATTGTATGGGTTATAAACAAGTTATCGAGTCGAACAAGTTTGTGTTGTCTAAATGTGGTGTATTTGTCGGATTTGGTTATTATTGTGAACGTGTTTTTAAGCTAAATGTTGTAAATTGTTTTGCTTCCCATGACAAATATGTTTTTATGACTTCTGCTTCTTCTCTTGATAATTCAATGTTATGGCATAATAGATTAGGACATGTTAATATTAGGATAATGGTTGAAATGTCAAAATCCGGATTAATTCCAGCTTTTGACATTAATTCAGAAAAATGTAAAACTTGTATGTTAACTAAGATCACAAAACAACCATTTCCTAATATTAACAGAAAAACAGATGTTTTGGAATTGATTCATAGTGATCTATGTGATTTCCATGCTACACCTTCTTTGGGAAATAAAAAGTACATTGTTACTTTTATTGATGATTCCAGTCGGTTTTGTTATGTGTATTTATTGCATTCCAAAGATGAAGCTTTGGAAAAGTTTAAAATATACAAAACCGAGGTCGAGTTACAATTGGGTATTTCGATAAAATGTCTTAGGACGGATCGGGGAGGAGAATATATGGATTCTCAATACTTTCAATCAGTTGGAATCATTCATGAAACCACAGCTCCTTATACACCACAACAAAATGGTGTTGCTGAACGGAAAAATCGAATTTTAAAGGAAATGGTAAATTCGATGCTTTCTTTTTCGGGTCTAAGTGAAGGCTTTTGGGGTGAAGCTATGCTCACGGCAAATTATGTGCTAAATCGGGTTCCTAATAAAAGGAACAAAGTTACTCCTTATGAGCTTTGGCACAAGAAAGCACCAAATTTGAGTTATTTTCGAATTTGGGGATGCCGAGCAGTCGTGAGATTACCCGAACCCAAAAAGAAGAATTTGGGTGAAAGAGGAATTGATAGTATATTCATTGGATATGCTGAACATTCCAAGGCTTATAGGTTCTATATCATAGAACCTAATGAGGCAGTTTCCGTTCACACTGTTATCGAGTCGCGTGATGCGATTTTTGATGAGCTGCGTTTTTCTTCAATTCAAAGGCCAAAGGATCTGATCCCTAGCACAAGTGAAATACCTAAATCAGATGGTAAAGAAGTCGTTTCAACTCCAGAAACGCAGCAGCCTCGTAAAAGCAAACGAGGTCGGGTTGCAAAAGATTTTGGTCCTGATTTTCAAGTGTACTTGGTGGAAGGATCAAGAGATGAAATAGGGACACAAATTCCTTATTCTTACCATTCCGAGGAGGATCCAAAGACCTTCAAACAGGCTATGGAATCTCGGGATGTTGCTTTTTGGAAAGAAGCAATTAATGATGAAATGTCATCAATTCTGGAGAATAACACTTGGGTGTTATCTGATCTACCTCCTGGTTCTAAGCCTTTGGGTTGTAAATGGATTTTCAAAAAGAAAATGAAGGTAGATGGAACTATTGACAAGTTCAAGGCACGTTTGGTCATACAAGGATTTAGACAAAAATCCGGTATCGATTATTTTGATACGTATGCACCGGTAGCACGAATTGCTACTATTAGATTGTTACTTGCTTTGGCAGCTATTCATAATCTAGTGATTCATCAAATGGATGTCAAAACAGCCTTCTTGAATGGTGATCTTGAAGAGGAAGTTTATATGAAACAACCAGAAGGTTTTGTTTTGCCCGGAAATGAGCAAAAGGTATGTAAACTTGTGAAATCATTGTATGGACTTAAACAAGCTCCAAAACAATGGCATTTGAAGTTTGATGAAGTGATTTTGTCTAGTGGTTTTTCATTAAATCAATCTGACAAATGTGTTTACAGCCGATTTGATTCTTCTGGATCTGGTGTGATTATTTGCTTATATGTGGATGATATGTTGATTTTTGGTACTGATCAACATCAGGTTGATGCTACTAAGAATTTATTGTCATCAAAATTCTCCATGAAGGACATGGGGGAGGCGGATGTAATCCTTGGAATAAGGATTAAACGGGTGAACAAAGGACTTGCTATTACGCAGTCACACTATGTTGAGAAAATTCTCAAAAGGTTTAATTATAGTGATTGTACACCTGTTAGCACTCCCATGGATCCTAGCATGAAGTTGATGCCGAATAGAGGCAAAGCAATATCACAACTTGAGTACTCACAAGCTATTGGTTCTTTGATGTATGCTATGACTAGTACTCGTCCTGATATAGCTTATGCAGTAGGAAGATTGAGTCAATTTACTCATAATCCTAGTACTCAACATTGGCAAGCTGTTCATCGTGTATTTAAGTATTTAAAAGGAACCAAGGATTATGGTTTGTGTTATTTAGGATTTCCTTCAGTGTTGGAAGGATATTCTGATGCAAGTTGGATATCTAATGGGGAAGATCATTCTTCTACTAGTGGTTGGGTATTTTTGCTTGGAGGTGGTGCTATCTCTTGGGCATCTAAAAAGCAAACTTGCATAACAAGTTCAACAATGGAATCTGAATTTGTTGCACTGTCTGCTGCTAGTAAGGAAGCAGAATGGTTAAAGAATTTAATCTATGAGATTCCATTGTGGAAGAAACCGATTGCACCATTGTCTATTCGTTGTGATAGTGCTGCCACATTGGCTAAAGCTTATAGTCAGGTTTATAATGGCAAATCTAGACATATTGGTGTTAGACATGGCATTATTAGAAATTTGATAATGGATGGTGTCATTTCGGTAGAGTTTGTTAAATCGCAACAAAATTTGGCGGACCATCTTACGAAAAGTTTGGCGCGGGACTTAGTGCACAAGTCTGCTATAGGGATGGGATTAAAGTCTATATAAATTCTTATGGATGAGACACCCAATTCCCCTCTAATACAATGTTAGAGGTTGAATTCAATGCGGAAAGCTCATTTATATGAATTGAAACACACATCATAAATATCCCAAGGTAAGTGTGTTTGTACCTGTAGTGAGACCAGGATGAACTTAGTTTCTTAATGATTCTTTTGATAAAATGTAAGCAGGTACATGAATAAAAGAATCACCTATATGATCGTGAAGTGTAGCCGTACTTCAAAAAGCTTGGGACTTGGCTTTTATACGATCAAGAATGGATTGGGACACTCGGCTTTATAATAGTGTCATGTAGTTTTTGTTTTAGATGATTGTTGAAACTAATGTGTATGTTATCTTCAGGTATTCAAACGAGTTGATGGGTTCAATCTTTAAGACACCCAGATTTCTCGAATATTTGAATTGTATAATATACTAACATGAAAATTCAATCGTATCGATATTTTCATTTATGCATTAGTTTGAGATTTTTGTTCTAAAGTTTGTTTTTTCATGGTTACACTAAAATGGGGGAGGATTGTTGGTGATTTTAGTGTCACCAACTACATTAGGTGTAATGGAATTAATACGTGTATCAAGGGTGACAATTTTAGTTTTGATATAAGTTAGGAGGTGCGGGAGTGCACACTTGTATCAACTAAATGTCGCCAGTACGCAGACTTAACGGGGGTTTCAAGGGGGCTTGCCCCCTTGAGCAGGGGTTCAAAGGGGGTTGCGCCCCCTTTTGCGGGGTCCTAGGGGCAGCGCCCCTGGCGGGGTTCCAGGGGCTTCCTAAACGAAATTGACATTTGGTACTATAGGTTATTTATATAATTCTATGAAGTACAAGGTATATTTTGTCAATTTCCTAACTGTTAAACTACCCCTAAACCACCAAAAACTACCCCTTAACCACCAATAACCACCTAAAAACCACCTAATAACCTCCTAAAACCGCCAAAAAAACTACCTTGAAAGGTATAAATGGTGTTTTTTGATACACAAGAGAACTAGATCATTTCTTTCTATCATCTTCTTCATTCTCAGATTTTGATTCTTGTGCCTAAGATCAAAATTGTTCCTTCAGGAAATATCCTAGTTTGGAATTCGTGAACCCAAGGCATTAGGGTCGAATTATCAAACAAGGAAAGTGTATTCACACGTTTCCTGATTTGATCCAGATTTCCTCATAACCCTAAATCGAATTCCCCAACATACATGAAAACCAATAGCTTTATGGTTGAGATTTCATCCTCTAAAGCCATTAAGATAGAAGAGCGATATTTATATCCCTAAGGCATCCGATTCCAAGACCACCCAAATACTTGGGTTTAACAATCACATCTCAAGCTATCCAATGAATTTTCTTGGCATCTTCATTACCTCCCTAAATAAATCTTCTTCTAATTTTCTCCATAACATCGATGACCTTCATATAAGCCTTGAACAACGGAAAAAAAAGAGATGGAGACTACTAAGCACTGATTTTGCAAGAGTAATCATTCTATGAGAGAAAGCATCTTAGCCTTCCACATGGAAAGCCTATAGTGAATCCATTTTTCTATTTTATGAGTATTACTCATAACACACTTTATTACCTTGCATGCTCTTTTAAACTTTAAGTTAATATCCTAACTTTGTTAAAATAAGATTCTCAAAATCTTTTATTTAGATTGATGATCAGTTTTAACTTCAATTTTTTTATGATGATAAATTATATATTATAATTTATCAAAGAAAACCAAAATTCCTTAAAATCAAATAAAAAACGTATGCCAATAACATTGCAAAATATTAGATTTCAAATCATTCAAAACTCTTAAGTTAACTAAAAATTATCAATATCGGATAATTAATAAAAAAAATAGTTATACTTTATTACTACTGTTTATTTTAATCTATTATTAGTGTCTTTTATTAATAATAATAATAATAACAATAATACTATCAACAACAACAAAAGAAAACATACATAAATCTAAGGGTTTATTTCATAAAAACCTTACATTTTCAACTTTTTTCTGTTTAAACCTAAAACTTTATTTTTTTTTCAAAAAAGACCTAAATTTTGGAGAAACTTTTTAATTTAGACCCTTTACCTGGTTTTACAGGTTATACATACTTTTTTTTTCAGAAAAAACCCTAATTTCTTTTATTTTTTCCGAAAAAAACCCTCAATTTCAGTGATTTTTTCACAAAGAAAATTTTTTCTTCGTTTTTGTAATTAACATAACTTTCATTTACGATGTCCAAATTCTACGAACTTTATATCCTTGGAAAGGTCGTAAGTAATACTAAAACTTTGTTTTACTGACTTTTGTTTGAATATGTTTAGATATTTCGCTACAGTCCCATAAACATAAGCATAAACCTATTTAGATAAAAAATTTGCGATTTTCAAACCTTCATATCTGAGGTGTGCAAGTGCCTCCACGGATCTAAATTGTTTATGTAATTAAGGAAAACCAGTGTTACACTAACTTGTTTTCTTATAATAGTTGTATCTTTTGTATACGAGCTCCGTTTTCGACGTTTCATAAGTCGACGGATTCGTAAACATGAATACATCGTGTAATGAATATTATTTAAACCAAAATATTATTTGTATGATTTATCGAATTTTACGCTACTGTAGTCTATTATTCGAAGACTTTTTAATTTAGGCCATTTACGAGTTTATCCGCGAAGAAAAACGACTAAAAGACAAAGTTTTTGTTGTCAACTAAAAGACCCCAATCTTTTTTTTTCTTTTTTACGAAAAAAGCCCTCAATTTTTTATTTTTCTGAAAACTTTTTAATTTAGGCCATTTACGAGTTTATCCGCAAGTTAAACGATTTTTCACAAAGAAAATTATTTTTCTTCGTTTTTGTAGTTGGCATATATTTCATATAATATGTCCAAATTCTACAAACTTTATATCTCTGGAAAGGTCGTAAGTAATACTAAAACTTTGTTTTACTGATTTTGTTTGAATATGTTTAGATCTTTCGTTACAGTCTCTTAAATATGAGCATAAATATAATTAAATATAACAAAATTTGAAAAATTAATTACATTAAATATAACTAAATTAAAATAAAATATTTCATTAATTAAGAAAATAAAATTACAAATGTAAACTAAAACGACAAATTACAAATTAAAAAATACGACAAACCACAAACGTAAAAAAAGGAAACCACAACCAATATTTTTTATGATATCAGCTTTGTATTTTAAAACCATCTCGAGTGCTTCCCCCTCGAGACCCTCCTCTGGATTCAACGACAAAAACTTTATGTCTTTTAGTCGTTGTTTTTAGTCACGGGCTCATTGTCGATCATGACGGGCTCATTGTTTGTCCTCATAAGCTTTTTCTTTTCAAATTTCATCCGCTCGTGAATGTTTAAATTATACCGTTCAAACTCCAACCACATAAGTGCTACGTCGTCACTTTATTGCGACCCCGTCTATGACATCCGTCAAATTTGGTCAACAAAAGTCAACAGAGGTCAACCAGAGCGCAAATTAGGATAATACGTTGAAATGTAATTTTCATAACTTTCTTAAGGTATTATTGGAAATTATAATACTACAATATGATATTTCGAATCAATTATCGAGTAAACGCTATAATTTCGAATAATAGACTACGGTAGCGTAAAATTCGATAACTCATACAAATAATATTTTGGTTTAAATAATATTCATTACACGATGTATTTGTGTTTACGAATCCGTCGACTTATAGAACGTCGAAAACGGAGCTCGTATGCAAAAAATGCAATTATTATAAGAAAACAAGCCAGTGTAGCGAAATATCTGAACATATTCAAACAAAAGTCAGTAAAGAAAAGTTGTAGTATTAATTACGACCTTTTCAGGGATAAAAAGTTCGTAGAATTTGGACATCGTATATGAAAGTTATGTCAATTACAAAAACGAAGAAAAAATTTTCTTTGTGGAAAAATCATTGAAATTGAGTGTTTTTTCAGAAAAAATAAAAGAAATTAGGGTTTTTTCTGAAAAAAAATGTATAACCTGTAAAACAGGTTAAGGGTCTAACTTAAAAAGTTTCTCCAAAATTTAGGTCTTTTTTGAAAAAAAAAGTTTTAGGTTTAAACAGAAAAAAGTTGAAAATATAGGGTTTTTTATGAAATAAACCCTAAATCTAATAATAATAATAACAATAATAAATACAATAATACAAATAATAATAACAATAAATAATAATAATAATAATACAAAAATCTAATAATAATAAAAATAAAGACAACAAAAGAAAAAATAAGATAAAACAAAAAAATCAAATCTTGAAGGATACAATAACGTATTGTTTTGAGTTTTAAAATAAAGGAACCAAAAGGGAAAGAAAGTAAAGGTTATGAAAGGAGAAAAAAATTAATTAGATGTCTTCTCAAGTTGAAAGAAGATGGAAGGGAAAGATACGGTTAACTGACTTTTTTTTTTACCCTTGGTTAGGTTATATTTGAGTTGTTTTCATCATGTCATCGACATTGCTCACCCACCCACACATCCTCTATCCTTTATTGTAAATATCGCCAACACCATTTTGACGATGTTCAACACCATCATAGCCCCACTCACGCCTAATTTCCTTTTTTCGTGTTGAAGGCGATTTTCAATCAATTTCAATTTTGAGAAAGGACAAATGTGAGATGCATCTGAGTTTTGATTTTACGTTTGAAGATACCAAGATTTGAAGAATAGGAATCTCAAAAACATGAAAAAGTCAAGGGTAAAATCAGAAAATTTCTATTTTCCCTCCCTATTAGCCCAAATTTGGGTAGAGGATTTTAAGGGGAAAAAGGTAATATTTTTTCTTCCATAAAAAAACTCAAGAACTTGTTTTTCACTCATAATCCCTCCACTTGCTTCCTTAAAAACACAAGAATATGATGTACGTAACAAGCAATATGTAACGCTCGGTTTCTCAAACTTAAGTTACACCGTAAAGTTACAAAACAACCATACAACCACTGGTGTAACTCAAAAGTGAGTAACAAGTTATACAAGCAGTACATCAAAAGCATAGGCTAAGTACAAGTCTAACTCCATCATAAGTTAACTACATGTCTCCTGAAACCGGGTCAAACAAAAGTACAGTCCACAATATATGACAAAAGTAGGTCCAAGTCCGTCCTCAGCTATCCCTCAATGACTCGCTTCCCACGGTCTCCGCCACCGGTACCTACAAAACATACACCAACAACTATGAACTATATGAGCTCAGTGAGTAATTGCTAACTGGTCCGGTTGTAGCACCCGATATGTAATGCCCCGGCCCTCCAAAACCTGAGGTTATACAAGATAATATCACCAGGGATCGTCCCATGATCCAAGCCGAGCGTTACCTAAACCTGCAAAACCACATAAATTAAAAGGGTAAGCTATAAAGCTTAGTGAGTAATCGAATCACAGTATGGCCTAAATAGCCACACTCGTTTCACAGAATCATTTTACTGCACTTGACCGTCATACGATCCCTACTCTTACTCATACATCATATTGTGAAACTACCGTATTACCCGACGGAACTCATGCCTCGTACACTCTTACTACACTTTCTTCTACTGTCTGGTAACTTATGACGTTACCGTACTATACTTTCTTCTACTATATGGTAACTTATGACGTTACCGTACTGTCTGACGTTACTCACTTACTATGTCTTTCTGTACTTTCTTCTATTACGTGGTAACTTATAATGTTACTATACTGTCTGACGTCACTCACTTACGGTATTACATACCGTATTGCATTTTACTATTATGTTATTCTCTTCTATTATCCGGTATTACTACTTGTCATCACTCACTTACCCACTTACGGTATCACATACCGTGGCAACTCACTCGTTCTTGCTATGTTAAAATGTTCACCGGTTCCGCACCGGGTTATTTATCGCTTTTTACCAAATTCATCATTTGGTAACTGTCTACATGTTTTCTTATGCTTGTTTTATAGGATATCTATATTCTCTCTTACTAGACTAATATTGGTGCAACATATGGAGTTGGCACACAACATTTACATAATCTACTTACTGGTTAATCACACTGCTTAGTATCATCCCGTAACACTCTACTTCTCATAGGCCAGACCCGTCAAACGGGCATGTAGCATACCTACTTTCCTCACAACTACTAACACATAAATCATAACTGTACTACTTTGCATTTCTTCCAATAATTTCTTTCTACTATAGTTTAACACGTATAAACTACTAGGGAGATACGGTAGCGATTACTCACCTGAGTTTGGTGCTTCCTCGGAGTCCTGGCACGTTTTTCGTTCTAGGCTTCCGATAGCTCCCGAGCACCTCAATGCTAGCTACCGCTGACTCCTTACTTCTCACCATCATCTCTCAACGTATACTCCTTACCAGAACACTCGTCTATATCGTATATGTGTTTGGTGTGTGTTCTGCCTCAAAAATGAGGCTTGTGCCTCGTATTTATAGGCCTCTGGACCTCCGTCGCGTCGCGACCAAAGCAAGCGTCGCGTCGCGATGACTCACGTTCAATAATTACTTGATTGCGCAAATCACGGAGCTGCCGACAGCCGTCGCGTCGCGACCACCATGCCCGTCGCGTCGCGACGTGCCGACACTCGCGATGACTCACCTTCAATGATTACCTGATTGCGCAAATCACGGAGCTGCGACAGCCGTCGCGTCGCGACCACCATTCCCGTCGCGTCGCGAGGCGCCGACACTAAAAGTGTCACTTTTTCCTGCTTTTTGCTCCGTTTTGACTCCTAGGCTTTGATCGTTACATTTTTCTTACCTCATAATGACCTTAACATCGTTATTTGGTCACACTAAATGTCAAAATGCTCTTACTTTTAATCTATAGTCTCATCCGGGACACGGGTGTCACAATCTTTCCCCCTTACAGGATTTCGTCCCCGAAATCTCTGTAATCTCTCAAACTAATTCTTATGTACCTGTGTACATATTCTTCTACACACTTAGGTATTCTTACCATACTGCATTTATCATTACTTGTTTTCTCTTACCGTCACTCATACTTACTTGACTTATACTTTCGGGTATAAGGTTTCCCATATCTTTTACTCATTTCTCAACATAGTTGTATGTTTGTTGTATTTTTCACTTATTCCTTACCAGATTACCATGATTCCTTCGTGATTCCATCAGCATCAATACATATCTTGTGGTTATGATAATACGGGCCCTTATTATCATAATCACTTATACGCACTGATTCTAATGTTACACTAGGTTTCCTGGCTCACTGGTTCCCTTCATAACGCCGCTAGTTATACGTGGTATAGTATATTTGTACTCTTTCTCTTTCTAAACCAAAACTTACCAATCTCATATTCGCTTTCTCATATGCTTACTATTGTGACTTTTACTATCACATAATGACTTTCATACTTTCCAACTGATTTGTTTCAAAATATTATTACGTTTTTTTACAGTTGGGTTTTTCGTTCTTTTGTAAAAATTTCTTTTTTTACTCTCTCTAGTCATAAAGTGACTCTTTAAAATTTTTACATCCACTAGTCATAAAAATGACTCTTTTTAGAAAAATCTCTTTTTCACCTCTTGGTCATAAAACGACTCTTTTGTAAAAAAAAATTATCATAACTTTTGGTCTTTACAGGACCCTTAATATTCTTTGGTTATAAAATAACCCTCATTTTGAAAATAATTCTTTCTTTAACTCTTTCCTTTGTCTTAGCATAAGACCAACTGAAACTCATGAAACTCATTCTACTAACTTCCCTCGCGGGACAGAACAGATCCACCCGCTAGGTTACGCTATCTCTGTCTCCCCTTTTGTGACTTGGAACGGATCCAAATGCAAGGGTATGCTAAGCTAGACAACTACTTCGCGAAGGGAGGTACCATCCCAGTAGTGTCTTCTAGGCTTCCTTAAATGGCGAAAGCCTGTCCGGACATCTTTCTCTTCTCTTCTCTACTGTCATTTGTTTCAAATTGGTCTTAGCTGAACTAAAACATCTCTCGCTTTTATATGAAGCGACTTTCAATATCTTTTTAAATCTTATAGTTTTCAAAACTCTTTTCAAATCTCATATCTTTCAAAACTCTTTTCTAAAACATAGTTCAAACTCGTAAAACATTTTAGCTCGTATGTTGAGCTACTATTTTAGCTTTTCATAAACTTCTTTTAAGCAAATCTTTAGCCCTTACGTAGAGCTACTGTTATTATCACTTTTATCTTTATTCTTTTCTTACTTTCATACTTGACTATTAAATCGTACTTTCAAAAATATCTTATGACTAAAAGTCAACTCTTTTCTTTATGGCCTTCTGGCCAAAACGTACTTTTATCAAACTATTTTTCTTACTTAAACTATTTCTGTTCTCAAGACTGCTTACTTTCTCATCATGTCTTTTTCATTTCTCAACTTTCTTATATTACTTTTATAAGTACACTTTTTATCTTCTTAGGTACCTTATGTACCATTCTCATGATTTAGTACATTCTTGTAGTTCTTATTTCTCACTTACTGTCTTGTTTATACTTTTATCAAGCTATCTTATTTATTCTTTTCTTTCATATCTCTGTTCTTACTACATTTTTCTCCTTAAATTTCTAAGGAGTTCTTTAACACTCATATCGAGTTACTATGTATAGTTTGCTTTATCTTTATCTATCTTCTCATCACAATATGTTTGTGATGTTTACCCATCTCTCTCCTTATCACAATATGTTTGTGATATTTACCTATCATTAGGTAATCTGCATATACCTACTGATTTGAGTCTAGGAATCTTTTCTACTAACACCTAGTTCACTCAAATCTCGGCTCTGATACCATTTGTAACGCCCGGCCCTCCAAAGCCTGAGGTTATACAAGATAATATCACCAGGGATCGTCCCATGATCCAAGCCGAGCGTTACCTAAACCTGCAAAACCACATAAAAATAAAAGGGTAAGCTATAAAGCTTAGTGAGTAATCGAATCACAGTATGGCCTAAATAGCCACACTCGTTTCACAGAATCATTTTACTGCACTTGACCGTCATACGATCCCTACTCTTACTCATGCATCATACTGTGAAACTACCGTATTACCCGACGGAACTCATGCCTCGTACACTCTTACTACACTTTCTTCTACTGTCTGGTAACTTATGACGTTACCGTACTATACTTTCTTCTACTATCTGGTAACTTATGACGTTACCGTACTGTCTGACGTTACTCACTTACTATGTCTTTCTGTACTTTCTTCTATTACGTGGTAACTTATAATGTTACTATACTGTCTGACGTCACTCACTTACGGTATTACATACCGTATTGCATTTTACTATTATGTTATTCTTTTCTATTATCCGGTATTACTACTTGTCATCACTCACTTACCCACTTACGGTATCACATACCGTGGCAACTCACTCGTTCTTGCTATGTTAAAATGTTCACCGGTTCCGCACCGGGTTATTTATCGCTTTTTACCAAATTCATCATTTGGTAACTGTCTACATGTTTTCTTATGCTTGTTTTATAGGATATCTATATTCTCTCTTACTAGACTAATATTGGTGCAATATATGGAGTTGGCACACAACATTTACATAATCTACTTACTGGTTAATCACACTGCTTAGTATCATCCCGTAACACTCTACTTCTCATAGGCCAGACCCGTCAAACGGGCATGTAGCATACCTACTTTCCTCACAACTACTAACACATAAATCATAACTGTACTACTTTGCATTTCTTCCAATAATTTCTTTCTACTATAGTTTAACACGTATAAACTACTAGGGAGATACGGTAGCGATTACTCACCTGAGTTTGGTGCTTCCTCGGAGTCCTGGCACGTTTTTCGTTCTAGGCTTCCGATAGCTCCCGAGCACCTCAATGCTAGCTACCGCTGACTCCTTACTTCTCACCATCATCTCTCAACGTATACTCCTTACCAGAACACTCGTCTATATCGTATATGTGTTTGGTGTGTGTTATGCCTCAAAAATGAGGCTTGTGCCTCGTATTTATAGGCCTCTGGACCTCCGTCGCGTCGCGACCAAAGCAAGCGTCGCATCGCGATGACTCACGTTCAATAATTACTTGATTGCGCAAATCACGGAGCTGCCGACAGCCGTCACGTCGCGACCACCATGCCCGTCGCGTCGCGACGTGCCGACACTCGCGATGACTCACCTTCAATGATTACCTGATTGCGCAAATCACGGAGCTGCGACAGCCGTCGCGTCGCGACCACCATTCCCGTCGCGTCGCGAGGCGCCGACACTAAAAGTGTCACTTTTTCCTGCTTTTTGCTCCGTTTTGACTCCTAGGCTTTGATCGTTACATTTTTCTTATCTCATAATGACCTTAACATCGTTATTTGGTCACACTAAAGGTCAAAATGCTCTTACTTTTAATCTATAGTCCCATCCGGGACACGGGTGTCACACGATATCTCAAGAAGACTCGTTCTCAATAAATGGTTATGCAATCATCTCATTAGCTCAGTATAGTGTGTACTCAACTACACAATCTCAATCTCATATAACTCATATTCATGGGCTATGTTAGCCTCTTAGTGAGATCGGCCACATTATAACTCGGTTAATAGCAAACTTCAGAAGCTTTGTGAATTTCATACTCAATCAAATAACTTTGTGATAACTCATGAAACTCCACTTTGACAACAATAGGCTACTCATCTACAAGACAATTAATAATAATTAGCATCAAACAATTACTCACCTAGGGTCGAATCGGTAGGTGTAATCCCCGAGCTTCTCGTACCGGGCTCTTGCCTAATTAGGTTTGTTGTGTAACAACATCCCTGGTCAGAGCTCATTAATCCATACATGTCCTAATAAAGGTTTGCTCAAAAAGGTCAAACCAAAATAGAGTTATTAAGGGTTTGTTAACAGCCATTAGCGGTGTTATCTTTAAGGATAGCATCGTTATCTATGCAGTTCGACCCTCCTTTCGCGTCTGAATGATTTCAGCCATAAAACTCAAGGATTTGTACACCAAGGACCAAGGAAACATACTACAAACATTTATTAACATTACATAGCACAAAGACTACTCAATTTCACGAATTCACACACTTAGGGTTTCAAAAACCCCCAAATTCACCAAAAACATACTTACCTCTTTCATTTTTGGATCAGGAACACTTGAATGTTGTTAGGTTAGTTCCCTAGCTTCCTCCTCTGATTTATATGGTAAATTTGAAGGTTGGATCGCTTAATCGCCACTGAAAGTGTTTTGGGAGTAATTTTGGTTCGAACTAAACACGTAAGACTCTAAATCCCTGCTTACTCTCGATGATAGCGACGCTATCCTATAGAGATAGCGTCGCTATCTCTTATTTCCAAAATAGAAACATGCTTTGAGATAGCGGCACTATCTTATAGAGATAGCGGCGCTATCTTATAGAGATAGCGACACTATCTCGTCTGTTCAGCCCTAACTCCACCAAATTTTGGTATAACTCTTTCCACAACTCAAACTCACTTACCAACAGTTCCAAATCATAATAAACACGTAATAAGAGACTCCTACCGCTTCTTACGCTATAATCGACTCAACACGAGGAAAATCGCAAAAGGTCACTATACTCCTACTTTAAGCAACTCCTACCAAAAAAATCTACTAATGTTTTAAAATTTAAGATTAAAGAAAACATGATGGCTTATTTAAATTTTTTTTTATTTTACTATAGTGTTAGTGTAATTTCTACCGATTTTGTATTTGAAAACTTTTTCTACCGGTCGTTGGTAGGTTACTTATGTGTTCTTGAGGCCGAAGGGAATTATGAGGTAATAGATGTGCCATGATTGCTACAAAATGTTGGTTTTCTTCGTCTTTATTCTTTACTTGAATTTGGTGGTACCCTTTGTATGTGTTGAGGAAGCATTTCCATCAAAAGCCATATGGATTCCGTATTTTTGTTGATTTGTAGAAGAGGGCAACAATAATTAGGGCATGATTTGTTAAGAACAGTGAGGTTAACATATATGTGCAAGGAACTATCAAGTTTTATAACTAGAACTAGGTTGGAAATCCAAACCGAGAATGTTTCTTTGATGTCTATTTTAACGAGTTTGTTTATCTATGAGTTGATTACTTCATTTTGGTTTCCGACTACCCCCTTTTATTACCTTACTATGGCAGAGGATGATTTGATGTTTAGGTTATACTTGGTAATGTATTGTGAAGTCTCACCATATTCGACATTTCCCATACAAGGACGTCTTGGTATTTCTGAAGGAGTTTGCACAG
>CM042015.1:68454409-68706909 GCA_023525715.1 Cichorium intybus | reverse complement strand
AATTGAGTTTTTTTTCTATTTTGTAGTTTGTATGAGTATATATATATATATATATATATATATATATATATATATATATATATATATATATATATATATATATATATATATATATATATATATATATATATATATATATATATATATATAGGGCTAGGTATAATAAGAATGACAATTATTGTGTTACCTTCTAACCAAATCCTGGCCATCGGATTTTATTCCCGTAACAATGAAAAAAACACATTCTTAACAGAATAAGTTTTTGACATAATGAGTTCTTACAATTCTTAAAAGAATGAACTAAATTTTGTACATTCTTAAAAGAATGTGTTTTAAATGAGTGGTCCAGATTGAGTTTCAAGGTTACACAATAATTGTATGGATATATTTGATCCTAGCCCTATATATATATATATATATATATATATATATATATATATATATATATATATATATATATATATATATATATATATATATATATATATATATATATATATATATATATATATATATATATATATATATAAAACCTTTTAGAGCATATAAAAATTATGATATTTGACATTTTTGGTTTTCTAATTCTAAAATAATTAAATCCTTCAAAAATAATAATAACACCACGCATGCATACCATGCAAAAAGTGAAAACTCTCGTAGCTAGTTTTATCATTAGTCCATTTTTAGTTATAGTTTATCGTTTGAGTAGGAATATTTTCTTCTATCTCTTGTCTCATTCTTGTAATATGAATATGTAAACAAGTTAATCATATTTCCTAGACACCTTTAATCAATTTTATCAAAACAATACCCCAATATCTAAACAAAATCAATTTTATATTTAGTCTACATAAGTCTGGAACTAGACTACTCATAGTTTTGAAGAGTGAATGAATCTAAAACACACGTACTTATCTTTTATTGCAACGATGATAGCATTAAAATGCAAATTAAGAAGACTAGATTATGTATGTAGTTGGTAAAACTAGCTTGTAGCTTGTAGCTTGTAGCTTGTAGCTTGTAGCTTGTAGCTTGTAGCTGGTAGCTATGGGCGTGTTCGGCATGCAGCTTTTGAGATGTTTTGGGAGCGTTTAGCGTTTAGCTTTTAGAAAAACGCTGGAAAAAATGAAAAAACCTCGTTCGGCAGCAAGAGCTTTTAGCTTTTACTTTTAACAAAACGCTCATAATCCAAAAGCTATTTCAATTAGCTTTTGAGAGCTTTTAGCGTTTGGCTTTTGATTTTTATAGTATTTTACATTTTTAAAAGCTAACAGCTGTTTTTGCCGAACACTTCTGCAGCAATAAAAGTCACAGCTACCAGCTAACCGCTAACCGCTACCAGCTTCCAGCTAACCGCTAACCGCTTACAGCTAACCACTACCAGCTACCAGCTAATTTTGCCGAACACGCCCTATATCTTTTACCAAAAGGCTTGTAGCCTAGCGGTACCAGGTGTTGCCTCCATCTTTGCGGTCGAGGGTTCAAGCATCGTCAGAGACATACGTTGAATTTAAGGCATAGTTTAGGAGTAGGTTTGAATAGGGTTAGATTTGCCGTTCAAAAAAAAAGTTATATATTTTATTGCTACAGAAGTGTTTGACAAAAATAACTATTAGCTTTCAAAAATGTTAAATAATATAAAAATCAGAATCTAAAAACTCCGATTTGGATTAAGAGTTTTTTTATTAAAAGTTAAAAGTTAAAAACTCCTAAAATCTCTCAAAAATTGTGTGCCCCACACACCCATATATGTCATAGCAAATTAGCAATCATTGTACCCATCAATACTTGTATTATTATTGTAAAATAACATTAGTCTATTTGAAATTATTCATACTTGGGTATTCTTTTTGGACTTCAACAAGCATAGATATTAGGTTACTACAATCAACTTTAAAGAAGTATATACATATTTAGGTTTTTTAAAGAATATATACAACAATTATTACAAAAACATAATACATATATGTATTATCATATACATATCCCAAAACTCTTTCTAGATCCCTTAAACCCCTTTTCGGCAAGGATTTTGCCATCATCCTAGAGTCGATCCATATTGCCCGCCTCAAAATAGTATGAAATGTAAATCACATACACAACAGTTTTTTGGATGGTTGGTACAAAACTCTTAACATTTACAGAAAATCTAATCCACATTTAAATTGAAACTCACACTGTGACACTGTCACTGCCAGTACTTGAATTTTTTTATCATATCTACCTCGATATCATCCAAGGACCAATTGTAAAGTGTCCAAGGACTCCTTAGACCCCTTTAGATCCTCCAAAAACAGCCTACAACCATAGCCTGCATGAGTTCCAATCAAGGCTCTCATTTTAAATTTCTGAACTAGATAAGAGACCTTTTACTAGAACATCCTACTAGAAGGGGTCATCACCTTATGCAATGTAAAAGGATTAATCATAGAGGGATAGATGCAAAAGAAAGATACTCATAGGCCAAGGCCCCACACACACACTGGTCCCCTTCCAGTGAGAAATGTTTACAACCTCTCTTTCTTGTCTCTTCTTCTGTACTCATTCTCTTTACATTGCACCATTCCAATCTCCTCACTCTCAACTTGTCTTTAGTTTATTAACCCAAGTGGCAGTAAATGGTAACTCACTCGGTCTTGATTGTTCTATAAGCATACTTAAACTATGTTTAGCATAAACTTGTGGATTAGTGGGCTTTTTGTTAACTAGTTGTAAGATATTATTTACTCTTGAGACAATATGGTGTGGCCCGTTGGGTTGACGAAATTACAATCTCATGATATAGAGAGAGAAGAAGAATTACAGAGCGAAAAAGAGAGGTGGGTCTCCTACAGGACTAACAAACAGATCTCTTCTTCCCTTTTTATCTCTTCTCCATGCCCGTGACTCCATACTATCTCTCTGTCTCTCTCTGTGTATTTTTTTTGGTTTTTTTTGTTCAAAATTGATTGGATATTTTCTGGGTAAACCCGACTCATGATAAATGAAATCTTGGGATTTGTGTATTCAATCTTTTCAAATAGGATACACACATACTATATATATACCTCTTTCTTTGTTTTCTAGACTTCCACTTTCTTAATTGAGCAAAGAAAACTCTCTGCCTTCTTTTATGAATTCAAGGTTGCTCTTTTATGAAGTTTGTGAGTTCTAATAAACTCTTTCTGGGATCTTTATATTCCATTCCATTACTTATTTTAATCTTGTTCTTGTATTTTTAAATTAGATTCCAAAAAGTCGGCACCTTTTAGGGTTTAGGAGTCGTCTTGTTTTTCTTTACACCCTCTTAACCAAAGCAATTTTTTTTCCATCTGATTCCACAATTTCCTTGAGTATGGGAGTTGGGTTTTCCAAGTTTCTTCCATTTCATCTCAATTTCTAAAAGATTGTCACCTTTTGGATTGTTTCATGCAAATTTCGTGAATCTTGGAGTCTCAAAAATGTCGTCTTGTTTAAGTGGAGGTGCGGGAAGAGCTTATGGATTTGATATCGAAAGTATTTTGAAATGTCCATCGACTAGTTCTAGTATAACTTCTCATTCATCTTCTCCGTCTTCAACTCTCTCTGAATCAAGCAATTCCCCGATAGCAATTTCCACTCGGAAACCACGAACTCCTCGTAAAAGACCCAATCAAACTTACAATGAAGCAGCTGTTCTTCTTTCAATAGCTTGTCCCAAAGTTTTCTCAACCAAAAACCTTACCAAAAAGAACAATAATCTTTCCAAATTCACTAGACAAAATGGTAATTCGATACATGAGCCGCCGGAGTTGCTTTTACCGTTTCCGGTGATTAAAGACTCCGGTTTACTCCTTCATCAGCCAATTTTGGAGAAACCCAGTTCACTGTTTGACTCAAAAGCGGCACGTTCATGCCGGAGTCCAGGAGAAACCGAATACCGGAATTGTAACTCCGGTTCGAACTCCATGGAATTGTGTGATGGGTTTGAAGATGATTTCGATACAGAGTCAATGCTTGATGAGGAAATTGAAGAGGGGATTGATAGTATCATGGGTAGTTCGAACTCAACAATCGAAAACTATAAATCAACTGATAATTCTTGTCTAAATTCGAAAACTTGTTATGGATACCCAATGGGGCTGGGATTTGGTGGGAATTTGGAGTTTAATTTTGGTTTCGGAATGAGGAATGGAGTGAGGGCTTTGAAGAATGGTGATGATGGGAACTGGTGGAATTTTCCGACGGTGAATGTGGTGAATATTTTGCCGCCTGTGACGGCAGCATTGGTGTCTCAGACAAAGGTAAAGAAAGCTCCGGTGGAAAAGAAGAAGAAGAAAGTGGAGGAGCTGATGAAGAGGTCGGAATCGGAGACGGAACAGGGGAATTCGAATCAAAGAGAGGAGAATTCCGGTTCTGAAATTGGGTCGAGATTGTTATTGAAATTGAATTACGACGACGTCTTGAATGCTTGGTCGGATAAAGGGTCGCCGTTGCCGGAGGAAATTTCCGGGTCGGAGTCTCCTGGAGGTGACATACATGTAAGTGCGCTCTTGATATCACTTCAAATCTAATTTTATATTTTTTATTAAATTATTAAATTATTCAAATAAAGAATCTATTATCTATGTTTTTATATTCTCAGATTTACAATAACCGTACAATTTTATATATCTGTAATTAAATTATCTGACATTTAATTAACAAGGCTTTCATTTACTTGCTATTTCACTTTATAATTTATATTCACTAATTTTACTAAACTTAAATAAACATATTTATAATATTGTGAAAGTCTACAGATTTATAATCTGTAATTTTTTGTTATTTAATGATGTGATTAAAAAAATTTAAAACGCAGGAAACTATCATCCAGTCTATGTACCAAACATGACTAATTACAATTAAGACTACAAATCGTAAATTATGTCAAAACAGCATGAATATTTAATAATATTTTGTTCAAAGATTAATAGTTTATTTGGTGTGGAGTCCCCAGCCTTAAATTGTATTTATTCTTTTTATTAATAAAATTTGCCAGAGATACCGTCCTCTTTACCCAAAAAAAGATTAATAGATATACGTCATCATACTTAACTTATAATATTATCGAAAATCAAATATCTTACTTTGTCCTAAAAATTGTTATATGACGTATATGACATATATGACAAAAAATCACTTTATTATATGTAGTATTAGTAAGAAAAGCGATGAAACCATTTACATTGTTAAAATACATTCAGACTAAATAGTTGTTCAATTTTAAACTACGTCTTATTTTGTCTTCACTCATACTTCTAAATTTTTAATTGTAGTGAATCATAATGTATTATAATATAAAGTTTAATATCTATTTTAAAATGATATTTCATTCTCACTTCTATGTTGTTTTTATCGGCAGGCTAGATTAGCACAAATAGACTTATTCTCAGAAAACAGTGGATTAAGAGAAGCCAGCGTGATACGTTACAAAGAGAAAAAACGAACACGTCTCTTCTCCAAAAAAATTAGATACCAAGTCAGAAAAGTCAACGCAGATAGACGGCCTAGATCCAAGGTTAGTATACATATAACCTTTTTTAGTTTTTTCGTTAATAAATAGTTTATTTGATGTCTGATATTTTATAAGAAAAAACTATTCAAACTATATACTATTGATTATCATTTTACCTTGATTGAAGTATGTTTTAAAAATCATTTATTGTATCTCATTTTCATATATTAATTGGTTTTGTGGGACTCACAACCCCACAACCGCGAAAAAGCAAGGTAATCTTAATACAATATTAATGATTGATGCATGATGCATGATGGGCAAAATTTTATTTAATGATTTATTAACGGGTGATATTTAATTTGTTAACTGATTTTTAACATATATTAATATAAAGAGGAATTTATAAATTATAATCAAGGTTAATAATATCATGTAATAGCAATTAATAAGGAAATAAAGAGTTTGAATTGCTAATCACTGCAAAAAGATATTGTGCTTTTAAAGAGATGTAAAAATAAATTTTCTAAGTGTGGATAAAGTATAATTACTCTTTCAAATTTTATAATAACAATAATGTTAGGGAATGTTGGAATAAACTTACTGTTTGAAACTAAAATAGTTGTATATTTCATGAGATGATAAAATATAATATTTTTTTTGGAAAGACTCCATGACAATATAATCATTCAATCTCGAAAATATTTGTATTCACTTTCTTCAACTTCCTTGTAACTGTATATATCATCTAAAAGTAATATATATCATTGTAGCAATAGTGCTCCAGTATTTTAGTTATAAAATCCCGACAATTCTAAAAATTATAAAAGTATAAATGTTAAAGCATTTGTAAAAGTACAGACATTGAAGCATGTGTTGTTACCCACCATTTTACAAGAGCACCATTACTCTATGATAATTTGGTGTACCTGTTATATGCTTTATGCCTTTATCTAATCATTGTTAACAAACTCGTTACCGAATTGTAATATTTTTTTTGTCTAGTACTTATTTGTATGCTTGTGTGATTTTACAGGGGCGTTTTGTTAGAAGGCCAAACTCTCCTACTTGCGAGGACACATGACACCCTTTTACCACCCTCATCTTTTGGTGATGACATATAGGGTCCTTTTTCTTGTCCTTTTTACAATTATAGATCTTATATTGCTTTCTTTTTGCACGACAAGTATGCAGTGTTCGTGAAGAGAGGTGAGACTAGTTGAGAAGAGAAATGGATAGGAAGGAGGTAGTAAAGAGAGATTTCAACATTTTTGACTTTTTGTTATCTATAATTCAATTATAAATTTTGTTCTATTGATATTTATAAAGAAGAAAACGAAATATCAATAATTTAATTCTTCACATAATTGGTATTGAATATTGGATTGTTTATATTCGTATGTGGCCTCGGGACTATTTATCTAAAGTTTATATAACTTTGGTATATTCATGAATTGTATACCTAATTTTTGGATTGATGCCACAGCGGGTCGATCCTCTAAGTGTTAGTGTATGAGTTAGGGCTTCGGCCCAATGTGTTAGTGTATGGGTTAGGGCTTCGGCCCAATGTCGTTTAAACAGAGCTGATGTTGTCGCAGTACACAATGGTGGCTTTGCAAGGCGCACATCGAAGTTCTCGCAGTAGGTTGCGAATCCAACATGTCTCGGCAACGGCGTTAGCAACGCCGCGGTATTCCGCTTCGGCACTGGACCGAGACACAACTCCTTGGCGTTTAGACGACCAAGATACGAGATTATCGCCTAGGAACACGCAATATCCGGAAGTCGATCGACGAGATACGGGACACCCGCCCCAATCGGCATCGGAGTAGGCACGGAGGTCCGATGTAGGTGATACGTGAATCTGCAGGCCGTGATCGAGAGTGCCACAGATATAGCGAAGAATGCGCCTAAGAGCGTGCAGATGCGGCTCCCGTGGGTCGTGCATAAATAAGCAAATCTGCTGAACCGCAAAGGCAATGTCAGGGCGAGTGAAGGTAAGGTACTGAAGTGCGCCGACTAGGCTGCGATAAAGTGTTGGGTCGGCGAAAGAAAGTACGCCACCGAAATCCTTGAGCGAGCTCATATGCTGCAGTGTAATCCAGCTCGGACCCCAGCTGAGCCCACTCACAAGCTGGCTGCCACTGGTCCTTCCGAAACCCTAACCCATACACTAACACATTGGGCCGAAGCCCTAACTCATACACTAACACTAAGTTATATATTATGTTTTTGATGTATTTAATATTTAGGTGTTATGTAGTAAAACCCTTAGACACT
Organism: Cichorium intybus; assembly: GCA_023525715.1. Lineage (NCBI taxonomy): Eukaryota > Viridiplantae > Streptophyta > Magnoliopsida > Asterales > Asteraceae > Cichorium > Cichorium intybus. Next base: position 68,699,174 of record CM042015.1, on the reverse strand, counting down.
ATAAATAGGACAAATCATTGAGAGTGAATATGGATATTATAATCAATGTTCCTCTCTCTCTCTCACACACACACGCACATCATAAACGCATACGATCAATGATTAATCAATCTGTCATTCAATCTAGTCCATTGGGTGTGGTGTCATAAGGGATCACAATAAAACGGAATTGAGAATGATGGACTCTGTTAGTGTATGAGTTAGGGCTTCGGCCCAATGTGTTAGTGTATGGGTTAGGGTTTCGGCCCAATGTCGTTTAGGGTTTAGATTTGGTGTCTTTATATATTGTTACGTAACCTCTCTTTTGGAATCAATGAAATATATCAATCAATTTTATATTATAACATGGTATCTGAGCTCTAGGTTAAAACCTTGTGCTGACCACAACCACGTGCCGCCACCGCCCACCTCCGGCGACATTCTTTTGACATCGTCGGAGGTGCCTTCCTTTTGTTTCTTTATGTTTCAATTTTCCTTTCCTTATGCTTCACATTATAATAACCAACCCTAACCCTAATCTCGTCCACTTCTACTTTCAGCCGTCATCTTCTCCGGCGGCTCATCTCCGGCTCCCTAACCCTAAACGGTAGTCACCTGGGCTGTCTCGCTTCCCTTCTATCTCTTGAATCCTTGCCCCTCTGTTGATTTCTTTCCGATCGACAAACACATCAGATACGTGTTTGTGTGTATGCGTAAATAAAAGCTTCATCCTCAGCCCAAAGCTCCACCGCCGGCGACCAGTGTCTCTACAACCTTCAACTTCTTTTCTCCCGCTGAAATCACGAACCAAAGAGACCGGGTGGGTCTCGATCTTGCCTCACTCGATCAGGCGGCACATAGAAAAATCGAGCATGTGTGACTGCGATTCTGCCTCCCAACCTCTCACTCACGATTTTTGTTTTCTCTTGATCTCCCTCTCTCTCGATCTCTTCTGTTTTTCCGGTCAAAAGAATACAAACACGCACAAACCACTACTGCTGCTCCGTTCAACAACCCATTCTCCTTCTTCTTTCTTTTTCTCGTAACCCATCATCTCTCACCTGCAACAGCCGAATCGGACCTCTAAACCTCCGTTTTCCGACCAACCACCACCGGTTCCAAGCTCCTGAGACTGTCCGGTGCAAACCCCCACTCTCTTTTTTTCCCAGATCTACAACAGGGTGAGTCAACTCGACCAACTCAGCGAGTCGATTCAGTGAGCTAGGGCTTCAACTATTTCAACTATGTTATTCTTAATTGTTCTCATTTTGTTTTGTTTGTTTTTCAGTTTCATCGTCCCTCCCGATAAAACTGCGGGGGGATGTTAGTGTATGAGTTAGGGCTTCGGCCCAATGTGTTAGTGTATGGGTTAGGGTTTCGGCCCAATGTCGTTTAGGGTTTAGATTTGGTGTCTTTATATATTGTTATGTAACCTCTCTTTTGTAGTCAATGAAATATATCAAGCAATTTTATATTATAACAGACTCTTCATCATCTACTATTCATACAATACCCAACAAGTAAACTTATTCGATCCATAACATTATGGAATAATGTGGCATGTTGTATTTGAACGACTTATAAATATCACAAGCATGAATCCTTAATCCCCATTCATGTAGAATTTTTTCAAACCCTAATGAATGGGAACTATTAAAATCATGTGAAGTGAAGTATTTAGAGCGCATTATTGGTTTGGTTTTGAATCAAGCTTTATGTAAAAACTATAAAAAGCAAGCCCACAATGTGACTTTTTTCGAGTATTAAGCATCAAGAAATTGTCACTAAACTGAAGGAAATTTTTTTATGGTGACAACAATGCCCACTATTTATGTTGGTTAATATTAGCAGCTTTTCTAAAACCGTTAGAGTTGACTGTTCTACGTCTCTCTTCTCACCTTGAAGATTTATCAGGCCTGTAACATTCCTAATAAGAGTGTCGTTCATAGTGATTTTTCCCTTTTGGGGTTTCAAGTTTATCTCGTGGTGTTCGTGTGGTTGTTCCTCATTGATCTTCTTATAAGAAACGATATTAGGTGTTTAGACACAAGTGGCTTTTACATTTTGTGGCTGTTACGAGTTGATCAAGTTTCTTAGCTGAATCTAAAAGCCCATCATCGACTTTCTTGTTTCAAAGAACAAAATCTTACATGTTGTTTCGCCGATGTTCTTGAACCGCAAAGGTTCCCTTTTTGACCGATCTCTATATTCATAATCGCTTCAACCACCATCATATTAATTGATTGTTCTTCGAATTTTTTCCAGCCCATAATTGATTTTTCTTGGAGCCATAATCAACATTCTCAATCGATTCATAAATAGTTTTCTTGAAGCCAAATAGCAGCCTAGAGGTGCACATGTGCACATCCATAACAGGTTTTTTCCAAACCGAACCATCAAACCAAAATCGATTGTCTTCGTAACCGGTTATGCTTCAATCAGTTCCCAACTCCAGATACCAACATGTTAGTATCGGTTCTCCATATTTACGTAAACCGATTTTTCCGGTTTTTTAACTTGTTACCAGAAAATCGGTTTTTTGATTGGCTTAAACCGGTTTTCTCAACATTGCGGGATATCAAAAAAATAACGGCTATATTGACCAAAAACTAGCCATTTGTTACCGTTTTTAGCCCAAAATTACCATATTCCCCCTCTATTGTTAGTATAAAAAAGTATTGATTCATTTTGTATTAACACCCCGCAAAAAATTACAACCTTTTCTTAACGTTTTTTTGTAGTTTCGACATATTTTTCTTGAAATTTCAAAACTGAAAATGGCTTCCCCACAAGCCTCCACTTCCGCATTCATCGGTACTAACTCGACAAATTTGATAATCTATATGAATGACGATATATTGGAAATTAAAGCCACATCACGAAACAAAGATGTTTGGTGTAGCTTCGATTATTGTATTATGAAAGGCTTAGTCAAGTAGGCTCGATGCGAACGTTGTAACACAAGAAGATGTTGCATTAGGGATATCACATCTAACCACCGATGCGGGTTAAGGGGAATTTAAAGAGTTATCAGATTAATTTGAAGACTATAAAATAAATGATAGTATTGTAGTTTTTCTGTTTATTATATCATGTATTTCGAAGTTCAATCTATGTTGCTTCATATTTTTCATTTTAAAACTACATGTATTTCACATATCTAGTTTATCCACGTAAAAAAATATGTTTTTTATAGGTTAACCGAAAACGGTTTTTTATTAACCAAACCCGTTAGATATGTTTTAATATTTTCGTGAACAAAATGGATAAAGCCAGTTAGATTTTGACCGAAACCGATCTTCAAAAAATTAAAACCAACCCAAATTTTTTAAAAACCAATTTTCAAAAAATCGAATTTTATGCACCTGTGCAGCAGCCTGATCATGGGCTCATGGCTTTAATAAAACCGGCCCCTTAGCGGATCTCCCACCCATATAACAACTTTCTCAATTCTCATGAGATTGAGTAGATTGTCATGTTTTTTTTAAGGCTATAAACAATCCCCACTGTACCCTTTTTTTTCCCTAATCCCTTAGACAAACCCAGTTACCCACAATCAAATATTCTAGCCTTACATTAATCCCACCGAATAGATATTTCAAAGCCATCAAAATAAGGCCAATTAGCCACTTTAATTGTTTTCTATTAAAACCTAATAATAGTCATCATCGTTTTTAAGCCTGATTATCATCCCTTTTTTATTTTATTTGAGCAATATTTCAATCCAATATTCGTTTTTAGGCATAACACTACACTATAAACAATCAGTTTACTAAATAAACCGATCTCTCTAGGCCAAATTAGCAACTCATAATCATTTTTTACCCTAAGTTTGATTATTCTATGGCTATAGTCAAATATGGGCTTCCGCTTTTGGACCATGACATTTGATTTTTTTCTCTTTAGCAAGTGAAGATGAGAGATTTTTGGGCTCAAAGTGATTATGATGATACATTGGATTCTTTTAGAGGAGAAACATGTTTGAAATCACCTACAATCTATAGGATTTCATTATGTGAACTCTTTTGGAGTTTCGGTTTACTATCTTTTTATGTTGCTGACTGTTGGGATCCTAAGATCCTATCACTCATTCATTGAAGAAAATTCTAAAGATCGTTTGGCTTGTTAAAAACAATATGAAACCATAAGGTATTTTGGCGTATTTGGTACTGTAAGGGTGTTTTGACCGGTTAGAATTTTTTTTTGGTCAGAAGACATTTATGTCGTACAACATACGGTCTAAAGTTTTTACTTCTTTAATATATCATCTTTAATTTGGACAGAGCCTTATTTGAGCAATATATCTGTTGTAGTTCGTGAGTGCATTTGAAAAAAAAAATTTGTGTAACGGAAAACCCTATCTGACCCATCATTTGGATGACCCTTATGACACAACCTTCGGGCCCACACACACATGGTCCAATTCAAACTCCTATGGGGACAGAGAGTAGAGCTGGCAAAAACTGACACGACGCGACAACCCGACACGAAATAAACGGGTTTGGGTAAGAGATTTCAACCCGTTTAATTAAATGGGTTGACACGACACGAGACGATAACTAAACGGGAAGGTCAGGGTCGAAACTTTCAACTCGAAAACGACCCGTTTATTTATATTCAAGTTTTTCTAATTCTTATGTAAATTGTATAAGTCAAAAACCAATACCATATTTAAAAAAAACTTCAGGTTGACGTGTTTTATAATGTGGAAGTCGTTTAGCAACCCAGGTCATGAATTCATTTTCACTTTTTTCTTTTCTCACTCGTACTCCACAGTCCAACTCGGTCTCTCCCTCCTCCTCGCAATCTCGTCATTCGTCTCCTCAACTCCTAATACTTTAACATTGTTATCTAAACTTAGCATAGATTTTCTCCTCAACTTCTATTACTAGTTTTTCATGTTTTCTTTTTCATCTCCTAAACTCCTACTCTTTCAACCTACTTAGTGTTTCAACTCGAAAAGTGACATGATATATTTACAAGGTCTAAACCCCAAACCCGAAACTCGACACGAAAATAAACGGGTTGACACGACACGACACAATTATTAAACAGGTTGGATTAGGGTCAAACACTTTCAACCCGTTTAATGTTTTGACACGACACAAAATCGACACGACACGACACGTTTGCCAAGTCTAATAGAGAGGATGTTAATGTATATCCCCTGATTGAAACTCACAACACTCTCTTTGGGGACAGAGTGGGAGTGAGATTTGAACAGAAGCCCTCCTTATGGGGGAAGAGAGAGAGTCAAGCGTCTTACCCAGTAGGCCATCAGGTAGATGGTTAAAAGAACATAGAAGTTTGAACGGATACGAGCATCTTGGCATCATTACAATTATTTGATGTGTTATAATACTTTAAAGGTATTTGCATTAAGTTTTATGATTCGTATCTAGTAGCGTTTGAGTGATTTGATCTACATTCATCTCGTCTATGTCGTTCGAGAGATTTTAGTCCTTAGAGAATTTTGACACCACTTATTTATCAGCTTATTTCTTCCAAAGTTTGAAGGTTCTTATGCTAAATATCGGTTTACTTTCAATAGTGGGGGCCGGGGTTGATACCCTTTTTTGCATGGCAAGGCGTTGCTGTTAGAATGTAGCTTTTTTCAAAAACTGTTGCGGTTTAGAGACTTTTGACACCACTTATGTTTCAGCTTATTTCTTCCAAAGTTTGAAGGTTCTTATGCTGAAGGTCGATTTACTCTCATAAAAGGGGGGGGGGGGGGGGGGGGGGATGGTGGATGTTCTGAAACCTTTTTATTGCATGATAATGTATTGCTCTTAGAATGTAGCTTTTTCGAAAAATGTTGCCGGTGATTATGCTGCATCGACACTAGTGCTTTCCTTTTATGCAACCTTTTTCTCATTATATATACTTAGTTTTATTGTGAAATCCAAAAATATCACATATTAAAGAGTCACTGGAACGCACGTTTATTCAGGGATGTTTCCTATGGGGTATAAAACCATTTAGATGTGAAGTTCCTATTCATTCCATATCTTCCTTCATTGTGATTTTTCCCTCTTTTGGTTCTCACTTTATATTATGGTGTTCATGTTGTTCAGCATTAATAGTTTCTTGATTTATTTCAAATACATTTTCTATACATGTTTGTATTGCAGATTAACTCGGCCTGATCTTGGTTGGTCTTTTTAAGTTTTTTTTTTTTTTTTTTTTTTTGAACGGCTGCATTTATTAAAAAACACCAGCGAGAAAGCTAAAGGTATTCCACTAAACATCAAATGGTAAACTCATATTTGTTTTCATGTTGTAATAATAAGATGTTGCCAGGGCTTTTTTGGATCGACTTTGACCGGACCAGTAAGAGAATACTTATACAACAAGTTAATAAAATTCATTGTTGTTTTTGTCCATAAAGCTACATAATATAAAATTACAAGTTAAAACTCTTACAATTAAAGAGAATATTCGTGTTTAGTGTGAAGATTTAGGGTTTTTCCCTGAGTTGTGCAATGGGAACCAACATTGTGCAGCTATGGTCGATAGATGACAGTGCTGTTGATTTAGCTTTTCGGTTTGGTATTGGTGTTCTTACGAGTAATATATTTTGTAGTTTTTCCAACTTTGTTTTTAATGAACAAAGCTTCTGCATTTGTACTTCTGCTGACGTGGCTTCTTGATTATCACTTTCAGTCCCACCAATTATGTCACCATCAACCTAGAAATAAATTAATAATGTGCTTTTATTTATAAAAGTTAAGTATAATCATTGGTGTGTTATATAAGAAAAAGAGTACCTTGTTTGTTGAGGTTGAAACATGTAAATCTCCACTATCATGCAACTGGTTTGCAGGATCATTTGGTGGCTGTGGATTCTTTTTTCTACGGAATCTTTTCGTATGTGTAAGGGCAACATTTGAGGGAATATTCTCTGATAAATTTTCATTAATAGAATCTTTCTTCACAGGTTCTGATTCAGATTCTTTTGAAATAGAAGGACCATCATTTTGACTTGGCTTATCTTCTCCAGCCTGTATATTTGATTATTTCCAATGTAATTTAAATATAACCAATAACATTTGTTATCTAAAAAAAATAGTATTTAATTAAAACTACAAATAAATCATGCAAAGTACACTCACCTTCCGTTTTAAAGAGAGGTAGCGTGCGTTCTTGAACCACTTGTTAACCTGAAAAGACATGAAAAAATATAAAGGGATGTTTTTTGATGACGAGGATTAAAAGGGCATTTACGTCTTTTTGATTACCTTCTCAGGGTCAAGACCTAACTGTTTGGAAATTTCTTCTTTAACAGCTCTAGAGGGAAGTTCGTTTTGTGCAAACACAAGTCGAAGCTTCTAATATAATCCCAAAAGAACAAACAGTAGAAATTTAAAAAAAAAAAAAAAAGTAAAAAAAAGTAACAGATTTTGTGAAAAAAGACAGTTGAAAACTATTAACTACCTCTACAGCTTCAGATGGAATCCTGAAAGATGATTTTTTACTTTCTTTACACGATAAATCTGTTTCAATGTTGGCAGTTTCAACGTCTTTTACGGTTTTGTCCTCGGTTTCACAAAGAGTCATTAAAGTACTGGCTGCATCCGACTCTTTTTCTCTTCTTTTTCTGTTTGTGGGCCCCCAATCTTCATCTTCACTCACTTGTTCATTTGCAAGTGCATCTTTTCCAAACATTTCCTATATTATCAGAAATTATAAATATTTATCTGAGAAGGGCATTCACGTCTTTTAAGTGGGAGAAAAGTTTTATAAATAAAGAAAGTACTCACATCATAAAGCTTTCGATAGTCAACTGCTCGACGTTGTCTTCGACCACTCACGAGTTCAAAATCGGAACCGGAACCGGAACCGGAATTGCCTTCACGGCCCGGAATTGGAATCTTCAATTCCCGGGAATCATCATCGGGGAGTTTATCATTCAATGACATAAAACTGTAATTACTATCGGAATCATCAGAAGATTCACCTTCAGAACAATGTTTACTATTACTATTACTACAACCACTTTCATGTTTTTCAACTCTATCTGGATCATAATCATCATCACCAGAATCATCTGAAGGCCAATCTTCTTGATTGAGTACAGTTTCACCATTGTCAGGTAATGTAGCTTCAACCTTAAACACCTCCTGTTTCAAAACCATTTTTTGAAATTTAACATTTATGTAAAATATTTAACAATTTCTGTCAATTTAAAACCAACCAACCTGCCAATTGGTGTCATTGGTATAGCTTGTTCCAAGGTGTGCATTCATCGCGTCTATTATATCAGTCTTACAAATGCAATATTTACAAAACCACCCTTGGTCTCCTGGTGGAACTGATTAATCACACAAAGTAAAAAACTTTAAGCCATAATTACTTAACAAGATGATATAGGTAAGATTATTAAAAAAAAAGAGTAAATTACAGTTTTGGTCCCTGTGGTTTATACCAATTTACAGTTTTGGTCCTAGTTTTGAAAATCTTACATTTTTGGTCCCTATGGCTTCTAAATCTTTCACTTGTGGTCCATATGGTTTCCAAATCTTGCACTTTTGGTTTCTCCCTCTGTTACCATTTGTGTAAACCACATGGATCAAAAATGAAAGATCTAGGAACCACAGGGACCAAAAGTGAATGATTTGGAAACCAAAGGACCACTAATGCAAGATTTTCAAAAGTCGGACCAAAACTGTAATTTGGTGTAAATCACAAGGACCAAAACTGTAATTTACTCAAAAAAAAAAAAAAAAAGCTTACTGTTTTCAGTTAAAAGTGGAGGGTCAATGCACATTTGATGAAATGCACAGTTGCAAGTTCCATCACAAAGTATAATGTCATTATCAGGAAATGCCTCTCTCAGCTTACACTTTGCACAGTGTATCTTTTAATAAAATAAAGATAAAACAAATCATTATTATTGTTATTGATTAAATTCATAGAAAATAGATATTGGATTTGGATACATTCATACATACATGGTCATGGTGTACAGATCCATCAGGAGCAATTACAGATTCATCAATACGTCCATCTGAGCTAAGTAAGTCCAGCTGGCGTAAGGCATCACGAAGTCCAAGTTTACATTTTAGTATCTGTTTTTTGGCTCTTTGAAGTTCCTTTTCTGGTTTAATCTTTTCTCGGCTAAATTTAATAAAAAAACAGTTACTTACAGGGTTAAATTAAAAGATATGAGAGAAAAGATGATACCTTTGACCTTTCCAGCCTTCAGTTGAGTAAGCATCTAGAAGATTCTGTTCGTGTCTCATTTTAATTAGAAGGTATCTTGTTCGCCTTTGAAGTCTAGAAGCTTCATCAACTTCAACTTTGTTGTATGTCCTCTTTCTCTTTCGTCTTTCTTTGAACTTTTCTGAAGTGGGATCTTGATTTTCATAATTTTCATTTTCATCTTGATTTTGGGAGGTTGTTGTTGATGGATTGGTTAAAGATTTGGTGGCTTTATGAGAAGGATTTTTACGTTTAAAGTCGTTTCTTTTGCTGTTGGTTAAAAACTCAACGAGCTTTTCTTTAGACATTGGTGGTTTTGTTTTTCTTTGTCTCTTTGAATATAAGTTTGGTGTGTTGCATTTTGAGTGCAATAGTTTTCCGATGTTCTTGTGAGCTTCTTTTGTCTCTGTTTCAGCCATGTTGATTGTTTATGTATTAAACTATCAAAGAAAGTAATATAAGTTGGTTAGAATGTTAGATGTGAAGTGGTATTTCTGAAAGCAATGATGGTGTAAGTATCTAGAATCCTGTGAATTGATATTATAAAATGAATGGGAAATCGAGAACAATAAACCCTAGAAAAACCATTTGGAGTTCAAATTGATATGGCATTGCAAGGGTAAACAGAAAGAAGAAACCCTAGACAAACAATTTTGACATTTGGCATACTGGAAATGAACTGAAGTTCAGTAATTCGAGGAAAGATCTTGGTTGTACAAGATACAACAACAATGAATCGAATTTAGAGGGCCAAAAACTAACTTGAACTTTAATCAATTGAAAAGCACAGTGATTATGATCAAGCATAAGTTACGATTCAGTCGACTTCACATATTATTTCTACTAACGAGAGTGCCTGTTGTGAGGTGTCGTCTTCCAGGTACAAACGAAACCAACAGTAGTGGTATACGGAGGGTATCTTCCGTCAATTTAGCGACTACAAGGAACGAACGATCCAGAAATTTGGGACACGCACAATGACTTAATAGGAAATTAGGGATCAATCATGAGAAGGCATGCAATTTCTAACCATGAAAATGAAACTCACCAAAGAAAAGGTTTCTAGGGCTAGGATTCACGATCAGCAACATAAATTAGTGATAGTCATATCCAAAACAAAAATCAGTCAAAAACATGAAACTAACATGGGAAAGTTAGAGAGAGAAAGAAAGTGAGAGAAAGCACCTGATGATGAAGATGATCTGGAACCACAAAAGGAAGAAAATGCACATATATAGGCACACCTACATGTTTACATCGGGAAACGAATTGATTTTAATGGACGAACGATTGGAATTCCTTGAAGAAGAAACTTGAAATTCGAAGTGAGATTTGTGAATGATCACTGAATTTGCTTATATGTTTGGTCATCATCAAGATGAGTATACTTCAGTTCCATGGTTGAGCTTTGTAGTTGTCGTCTATAGTCGCCGGTCAGCCAACGGTCAGCTGTCTCCGAGGAGGTTCAATAAGGCGGGTCAAGAACCGTGGGCCGGTCTCTACAAGTTTTAGGAGCAGCGGTGTGTATTATTTAATTTGGAACAAAAAAACAATTGAAAACCAAATCAAAACTAAAGTAAACTCGGATCAAATCAAATTAAATTTTAAATTTTTGGTTTTTAGTTTTAGAACGAATCGAACTATAAATTTGATTTATAGTTTGAGTTATGTTCGGATATTGTTCGGAACAAGCCAAACTACAACTAGTGTTATATCCTCCGGTGCTCGGATTCTAATTTCCGAAATTACAATTTGTTTTGAATAACTAAATAGTTTCGATCTTAAGGACATTATTTCTGAACGTATTTCCAATCACATGCCAAGTAGTTTCAAGAAAAAGATTAAACTAGTTTAATTTTATAAGGGTTTTTTTTCAAAACAGTACAAATTTAGTCATATGCCTAAAAATAGTCAAGGAGTTAGCAGATAAGTACTACCACCTGCATACTCCTCCCTCTACCTGCTTACTCCTCCCAAACCGTCCCCCTCACCTGCATTTTGCCCCATGTGGGTTGCGAACTACTCACTTGGGTTGCATTTTGGTTGTGGGTCTGGCTCATCAGCCCAGGTATATAAACCTAAAAAAATCTTATTTTTTTTCATTCTCGGAGACGAAAAACGCACTCTAATGGTTTCGGATAAATTTTCAACTTGGAAATCTGAAAGTATCTTAAATATTATGTTGTTTTTATGTATTAGTTGTCCCTAGTAAAAAATTTAACGTTTTAAGCCTTAGATTAGCGTATGTACAAGTTTTTATGCCCATTGTACAAGCCTTTAATGCACAAAATCGTAGGGTTTATGAACTGGAGAGCATTTAGCAAGTGAAAGGCATCACCTGCGTTTTCCTCTACAGGATTTCGCAGGTGGCCTATGCTACCTGTTTTTTCCTCTTGAGGAAAAGCAGGTGATGCCTATCACCTGCTAAATCGTCTATTTTTTTTTTCCAAAAACCTATGAACCACCAACAACTTTAACCCTAAAACCATAATAATTTTACATATGAGGAGGAGGATTTCGCAAGTGAGGAGGAGCATTGCACAGTTGACGAGGGAAAAAAGAGGCTTCAATTTTTTTATAGTGGTCATATGAGCATTACGCAGGTGAAGGGGCAAAATGCAGGTGGCACTAGCCACCTGCTAACTCCTTGGCTATTTTGAGGCATGAGGCTAAATTTGTGTTGTTTTGCGAAAAATCCTTATGAGATTAGGCTAGTTTAGTCATTTTCTCAAAAGAAAATCATAAACACAAATTTTATGTAAGAGATATGGAATTCAATGTCTATAATTCTATTTTTACGACTCCCAAAAAGCATGCTACAATATCTTCAATATGTTTAAGAACAATTTCCAAAAAAAAAAAAAAAAAAAAAGCAACCTCATAAATCCATAAACATTAATTAGTTGGATATAAATGTCACAATTATACTAAAAAAAATACCAATAATTCAAACGATCAGTGTTCATTAACAGATTTTTAGAAAGCCATAAAAGTCAAAATTATACAAAGAACCAATTTTTCAATAATTCACTTTGCTGCAGAATTAACCTAGTTGCAGAATTAGCTTGGCTGTGGAAATCAGCTTGGCTGAGGAATCAGCTTGGTTGCAGAAGCAGCGTGGTTGTGGAAGCAGCGTGACTAAGGATCCAGCTTGGCTACGGAACCAGCATGGCTACGGAAGATCGTGACTATGTAACTTACTAAAAAGATTGTACGCAAATTTTGGGGACCTTTCTTGTAATTTAGTAAAAATGTTGTATACATACACACGCGGAGAAAATGGAGGTACCCGGTTATGTTCATAGAGCATGTGGTTCTTGGTGAAGTATTTATGTGTATCTTTTCCCTTTGCAAGCATATTTTGGTCTACTATACTTACAATACCAATCCCCCCTTTACGCAATGTTGCTAGGGAATCATTATGGAACAAAACCTATAACACACACCTCATTTTTTATATGTTATTATTCTCCAAATTTTATATATTTTAAAAAATTCAGAATGATACATACAATTTTGGTATAAAGTTTAGCCAAAAGGCAACTAAGTTACCAAACATCCATCTTTTTATCATAAGAAAGTCCCAAAATAACATTGGGTGCACGATAACACATTGATTGAACATAAGAACAAAGATGGTATGTTTCAAAACAACTGCTTCCAATATCAATCACTTTCGCTTTACATATACTGTAACTCTTCACCAATATATTCTCAGGCCCCGTTTGGTTTACGAGATTTATTTGGATTTACAATTTAAATCCTGGAAAATCATACGTTTGGTTGGAGAATAAGCGCGCGATTTCCTAGGATTTACATTTTAAATCATGCGTGTCTTTGAAAATTGTCGGCGAATGGAATATGGCTTGATACACCTTCCTTGCAGTGTAGTTAACTCCATGATGCCCTCCAGTTGGTTCGTTGTGACAGTGCTTAAAGATGTCTCGGATTTCCTTTCCAAACACACATCTTCTAATCACATTATCCGCACAATTCTTGAAGAAGGTAGGGATCACCCCAGTAGTAATGCTTGATATCGGCAAATAATTTCTTATTTTGTTTGTATGACATTCCTTTCAATAGGATGCCCACGGCTAAGTAGTTCATGGTATCAGCAAACCAAGGCAGTTCGTCACTTATCTCCATGAGATATTCGCCCGGGAAATTATCGTCAATTTCCACTCTTTAAGTTCCTCAAAATCCGCGTTCTCTAGTCTCGACAGATGATAGGCAGCCACATTTTCCATTCCCCTTTTGTCTTGAATTTCTAAATCAAACTCCTGAAGTATCAAGATATAACGAATCAATCTTGGTTTTGAATCCTACTTTGCAAATAGATAATTCAAAGCAGCATGATCGGTGAATACAATAGTTCATGATAAGATTAAGTAAGGACGAAATTTGTCGAAAAAATAAACTATGGCTAGTAATTCTTTTCCCGTTGTGGTGTAATTTTATTGAGTTGGGTTGAGTGTCTTGCTAGCATACTGGATTGGTTGGAAACATTTTCCAATTCTTAATCCTAAGACGACTCCCACTGCAAAGTCGCTAGCATCACACATCAGTTCGAACGACATATTCTAATCGGGGGCAATCATGATAGGGGTAGTAGTTAGTTTATTTAAAGTGTTAAAAGCCTTTATACACTCTTTTGAAAATCAAACTTTGCTTCTTTATAATAATAATTGCGTTAAAGGACGTGCAAATTCAGAAAAATATTTTATGAACTTGAGGTAAAAACCAGCATGTCCTAAAAAAACTTCTAACCCCTTTCATGTTTGTGGGAGGTGGAAGTTTAGATATAACATCTACTTTTGCTTTGTCTACCTCGATCCCTTTTTTGAAATCTTATGTCCGAGAGCAACACCCTCTTTTACCATAAAATGGCATTTTCCCAATTTAGCACCCGATTTATTTCTTCACACCTAGCTAACATTTTATCGAGGTTAGCTAAACAACAATTAAAATTATCGTCGAAGATTGAAAAGTCGTCTATGAAGATTTTCATGAAATTTTCCACCATGTCATGAAAGATTGTTGTCATGCTTCTTTGGAAAGTTGATGGAGCGTTACATAGTCTAAAAGGCATACGTCTATATACATTAGGAAAATGTTATGTATGGGCATGTGAACGTGGTTTTCTCTTCATCTTCAGGATCTATTGGTGTTTGGAAATACCCTGAAAAACCATCTAGGAAACAATAGTAAGCCTTTACAGATAAACATTCCAACATTTGGTTAATGAAGGAAAGTGGAAAATGGTCATTGCATATAGCATCGTTTAGTTTTTAGTAATTGATGCACACACGCCAACTTGTTACTGTTATTGTAGGTATTAACTTGTTCTTTTCGTTTGTTACCACTGTCATTCCTCCTTTCTTTGGGACCACGTGGATTAGCCTTAGATAATTTTTTTTTTGTGTTTTTGTGGCTATGTATTTTGTATCTAGGGTATAGAAAACCTATCAAAGACATACATAGACAATATGTTCATTCTGTTACTTATAATTTATATTTTAAGTCGCTAACTAGGTTTGCCATATAATTTGTAAAATTATATTTCTTTTGTTTGATTTATATTTTATTTTGCTTCATAGATGTGAATTAATTTTTTTAAAGGAAAATCGAAAAATCATGTAAATTTGTTAAGATTTATATAGAATAAAAAAGCGGTATCACTGACTTGGATTTTGTTGCCCTAAGCCCCTTTACTTCATCGTTGGTATACCTTGACCGCCACCTCCATTCCATTTTCATCTTCTTTTAGCATTTTAAAAACATATGATGATCATAGTCATGTGTGTACTTGAAATTTTTGATCGGTCATATTTTCTATTGATGAGTTTTGTTATATGTACGAGTTAAATTTATTATCAATTGATGAAAACATCCACTGTCAGATAAATCCTTCTCAATATCCAATAAATAGAAAATACCAAATCACTTATAAACAACTCCTTCTGAAATAATTTGGTTTCCAGAGGTTCCGTTCCAAATTAACGAAAAATTTTCACCCATTCTTCCGCCATTCGTCTCATCATTTACAAGTCTCTTCATTTGGTTTCAGGTCTCTTCATTTCCCAGTTCATTGGTTTCCTCCCACCTCTTTAAAGCATTCTCTTTAAAAGTACTCCACCCTATTATGTTATCCTACATCAGACCACCAAACTATGATCACACCAATACTTTAGTAAAGCATCAACATGGAAACCTTGTCAGTCTTCTCCGCACTCACAAACACAACTACATGCCTTCACACCATCTCGTGATTCTCTTCCACATGTGATTCCCTTCCCCACTAACCCTAAATTTCAATTTTGTTTAGTTCGATTTATCATGATGATTGATTCTATTAACTATTTATCATTTGAATATGCATTATTGACAATTAAAGTTATTATGTCCTTATTATGCTAGATTTTAGCGGATCATGCATAATTTTCATCTGTCTTTTGTTTTGTAACTCTTTGTTCTTAGGTCAGCTTCCTGCTGGATCCGATTCCTTTATTAATAAATTTTGATGTTAAAAACACTTAGACAATTATTGTTTCACTTTAATTGTCAACCGTGTAACACACGAGCTTCTAACCTACTGTGTCTATATATATATATATATATATATATATATATATATATATATATATATATATATATATATATATATATATATATATATATATATATATATATATATATATATATATATATTAAAAATTCGTTTCTCTCTCTAATCGGAAATTAGGGTAGAGAGATATTATTGTTTAAATCCAACTAGAAAATAGGAAAAACAACAAAAAGTCAAAAACCCCTTTTCCAGTATTCATCTTGTTCTTCAGATTTGAATTTTATCTCAGAGATGAATTGGTTAGTTGTAAAACTTTATTAAAGAAATTGCAGGCAAATTCAATGGGTACATTCGAGAGCTTCAGAAAAGCATTTGGGGCTCTCAAGGACTCCACGACGGTTGGCATTGCAAAGGTCAATAGCGAATTCAAGGTGTGTTTTAGTTTCTATTATGGCTATTTAAATTAGGCTTTCATTTTAATAGTTATATTAATTTTATATATTTCTTTTGGTGAATTTCGATCGAAGGATTTGGACATTGCCATTGTCAAAGCTACGAATCATGTCGAATGTCCCCCAAAAGAACGCCATGTGAGAAGTGAGTTTAATATGTTATGATGATTACACGTACAGTTAATTAAACAATAAAAAGACTATTCTTTCAATTGAAAATTGAATGCCATTCTTTTGCTAAATCATAAAACGCTTAATCTTTATATAAGTAAGAACATTTGCATTTGTTTTCATTATGCATCATGTTGCATGGATTTTTATTTTCCAGATCTGATTCAATGTCTTTATGTTATTTTGGATGCTAGAGATCTTTTCTGCTACTTCGGTAGTTGTACCACGGGCAGATGTTGCATACTGCATTCACGCGCTTTATAGAAGATTATCGAGGACTAAAAATTGGATCGTAAAGTCTTCTTTTTCATTATATTCTGTTTGTATCTTTCGTAATGTAATACCTGTATATACAGTAAAAGTTAGGTTTTGTGAGTAGAGTTTTAAACTGCGTCGGTTTTGAGGCAATAAAAACGCCCATGCAGAGTACATTTGGGCATTTGGCTAATATAACTACGATACTTGAAAACGTGATATCTATATAATGCAACAAAGCTAGCGTAGTAAAAACATAACCAAATTTAGCGACACCTATGTCCCTTATGGTCGCAAAGTAGCATATCCTTTCTTATTTTGTGACAACTTTTCCATAAAGGACATGTTAGCAATGCCCACATTGTCATGGAGTTTGACCACTTGCAGAATAAATACACTGTTGCTAAAAGTTTTTTTGTCACTGAATTCTTGTATTATTCATACGGTTTCTCGATTTCTGCAGGTTGCCATAAAGACATTGATAGTGTTTCACAGGACGTTAAGGGAAGGGGATCCTTCCTTTAGAGAAGAGTTACTTAATTATTCGCCACCCGGACAACTTTTCCTAATCTCGAGTTTCAAAGACGATTCGAGCCCTCTTGGTAAGAAAAAGAATATGAAACCTTCTTTTAGAAAGTTATATTTTAACAATATTCTTATCATATCATAATGCTGTCGGTAATAGCTTGGGATTGCTCGGCATGGGTTCGAGCGTATGGAAGATTTATTGAAGAACGGCTAGAATGTTATAGAGTGTTAAAATACGATGTCGAGTCTGAGCATTTGACTAAATACGAAATAGAGGTGTGTGTCGCGTTTACTATTTTATTTATTTCTTTTGTAAACCACATTATACAAAAGTTAACCTCTTGTGACCTAAAACATTGTCGTCACAAAACATTGTATCTAAAAAACCTTAGTGACGATTACATGATGTTTGGTCATAAAATAACATATTTTGCCAAAAGAACGCCTTATCTACGTGTAATCGACTACACTTTTGTGAAGACGTTTAGTAGAAGACGGCTTAGGAGTGGTGACGAGCTACTAGAGCAGCTATCTGCAATGCAACAATTGTTGAATCGTCTCATTGGATGTCAAGTGAGCTTGAATTTTCGACTTGTGAATATTTTTTTTTTCATTGTTTATTGAAAGGAAATATACTAAGAAGTGATGATTTTTGCAGCCTGAAGGAGCGGCTTACCACAACTATCTTGTGCAATATGCATTGGCTCTAGTTGTGAAAGAAAGTTTCAAGATCTATTGTGCCATCAATGATGGGATCATACATCTTGTTGATATGGTATTGTCATTTTTTGGAAATTTCATGATTGTTTCGACTAAACTCCAGTGGTTTTTGGGTATCACCAAGATCTAAACACACTTAAAATTTTCTAGTTCTTTGACATGCCTAGACACGATGCTATAAAAGCTTTGAACATATACAAAAGAGCGGGGAAACAGGTATTTCATTGTCTCTTTCTTTCCTATTTCTCCATATACATACAAATTCCCGATTTCTTTAAATTATTTTCATTCTTTAGGCCGAGTACCTTGCTGAGTTCTATGACTTTTACCGACACTTAGATCTTGCAAGGAATTTTCAGTTTCCAACATTGAGACAGGTATATATGATCCAGTGTATTAGGATATGTATTTTATAAGTTCAATGCATTGTAAAATGCTTTTTAATTTCTTATTTTAGCCACCACCTTCGTTTCTTACGACAATGGAGGAATATATTAAAGAAGCTCCTTCAATAGGTTTGGTTTCGATTGAGAGACTGGTAATTGTCGTTTCTAACTAAAACATATAGCATTAAAAAGGACTTTATCAAGTGGAAATTTAACTTGAATGAGAATTTAGGAATACGAGGAGATCGAAGAAGAGGAACAAACTGAAGAAACCGACTCTCAAGAAAACGAGATTAACAATGAACAAGTTGAAGTCAAAGATACATTGCTAGCTAATAGGGAAAACGGACACATTTCGCCGTTTATAGACGCTAATAATCATGACTTACTAGTAAGTTATGTTTCCTTACTAATATTGGTCTTTGATCCAACTGGGTTATGGACGAATGTGTGTAAAATTTGCCATTTCTATATGTAGGGATTGCAGGAATTAATTAACCCAAAAGCTAAGGAAATAGACGAAAGCAATGCAATGGCCCTTGCTATTGTTGAAAATGGTATGTGTTCGTTTTACATGTTGTTCATGTACTCTATATTAAAAGGTTTAAAGAAAACTGAAAAAAATCAGACATAACACAACTCTTTTACAGGTCATGATCACCAATCCTCATCCATGGATTGGAGCGAGATCCAAAAGACATCAGGATGGGAGCTTGCACTGGTCGAAAATAACATCAACATTAGCAACAACACTTCACAACCTAATTTGGTTAGTTTTCGTCTCATTCTTAACAAAAGAAAAATATCTTTTGTGACGGCACAAGGTGTCAGGAGTTGGACAGTTTATGTGAGTTTCGGTTTTGTATTTTAGGGTGGTGGATTTGACAAGTTCTTACTAGACAGTTTATACGATGACGACATAGCCAGAAAACGTATACAACTACAAAATGCTGGATATAACACAAGCCACGGATACAATATGCAATATAATCCGTTCAATCAACAAGATCCATTCATGATGTCGAACGGAGTCACACCCCCAACAAATGTACAAATGGCGATGTTAGATCAACAACACCAACAAATCACGATGAACCAACAACAACCGTATCACAACCACTACCCACAACTCTATCAACAACCACAACCATATCCACAACAGAACATGTTGGTACCATACAATAACGGGTATGCTACGGGTACTTCGAATCCATTTGGAGACGTTTACGAGTATCCTCAAAGTAGTACACCATCACATGGAAATCACGGGTTACTCTAGAACAACTTATGTTAGGTTTTTAGAAATACTTGGAAAATCAGAGGGTAGCATTTTTGTCGCCAGTTCATTATACATTTCGTTATAATTCAGTGGAGGTGCCAATTGCGGGGTTTGAAGCAATAAGTCTTAGGTTAAGTGGAGGTGCTAATTAAGGGGTTTGAACCAATAACTCCTAGGTTATCCGGAAGTCATAACCATTTGGATAAGAGTAGCTTGACATTCGTTGATCCTTTTTTAAATATATTTTGTGTCACTAGGTAGTAATCTGATCTAGGTCTTTACGACGATATCTCGTTCTATATCAGTTTTGGGTATAAAGTGTCTTACAATTCATTCTTTAATTGGAAGTGTTACAAATGATATCATAAGATTTACTCAAAGTGTTATGGGTTGCATTTAATTATAGCATCCATGTGCTTATGATTTGTTTTTTATGTAAGCGTAACAAGAAAGTGTTGTTGGGGAAAAGGTATTTAAACGGTAGTCCCATTCTATCCGAGATTCTGGTCAATGACTAATCACCACCCGAAATACAGGAAACCTTTGTCCTTTATAAACTCAACTAGTAGAAAAATGACTTTTAATGACAGACACAATTTTATGACAGTCAAAAATATATGTCCTAAAAATTATGTCATTTATTGTAAAAATATAAAGATTTACGGTAGACATAATTGTCCTGTCATAAATTCATGTCATCGTTTGTCAAAATCCATGACCTACATATTTGTATGTCATGTTATCGTGTCATAAAATCAATTTAAAAAAACACGCGCTACACTTTGTTACTTTGTTTGCCGTGGTATAAAACTTCAACGTCGCTTTATTGATTCCCCCGTTTTCTCTCATTCACGAACATATTCCTCTCTTCCGGGTTTCACTCTCACACTAACTCTGAGATCTCGCTTCCTCCATTACTCGTCGGCGATTTAGGGCTAGTTCCCGCTTTCAAGCTCAAAATTTCTCTGAAATCTCGCTTACTCCACCACTCGTCGGTGATATAGGGCTTGTTCTCCTCCTTTTTGCCGACATTGTGCTAACACGGCCTCACATAGTCTGTTCAGAACTGGAACCATTGTCATTGACGCAGCTAGTCACACCTTCACGAGATCGACAACAGATTAGGGCTTCTAAATTAAGGTACGTGTCCCTAATGCATCCTTAACTTCTTACCGTCCATCCCTCTTGCTAAAAGGCGATGCAAGCGGAAATCTTCACGAGATAGCTTCAATTTAGGGTTTGTTTAAACATTTATTTCACTGCAATTGAAGTATGTTAACCTGTGTTATAAATAAATAATATCGACAATAAAATAAAATAATAATACGATAAAGGAAAAATAAATGCGGACACAAGGATTTAACGTGGAAAAACCCTTTCGGAAAAAAAAACCACGGGCACAACCGATGATAATCACTATATGAAAAAATTAGGAGGTTACAAGATTTGGAACTGAAAAATATATATCTCTCTTTTCTTTAATACACAGAGCCTCACAATATATATATATATATATATATATATATATATATATATATATATATATATATATATATATATATATATATATATATATATATATATATATATATATATATATATATATATCACTCTTGTTTTGGACGATTTGTATGCAATGTAATCATCCCTTTATATAGGGATGAATGGCAAGAAAATATTGCAGAGATTCAGAATCGTTCAAAGATTTGATGCAGCATTTGTTGAAATTCAGTAGTTGAAGAATCGTTCAAAATTTCACGTGCAATTTGAATTTTGATGTTGATTACTATTTAGTGGGGTCCACATGATTTCTTTTGACTTTGCTTTTGAAAGGCATCTTTTCACAATCTCCACCTTGACTTTAAAAGCAATAAGTAATCAAACTCCACCTTGAGACGAATTTCCACTTGTAGAACTCCTCACTATAAAATCATCGTGTGCCGACAATCCTTGAAATTAGATTGTCATACCAACCAAGCTTGAGCAAAGCTCAAACTTAGTTGCTGGAACCGGCTTCGTCATCATATCCGCCGGATTGTCATGAGTGCTAATCTTTTGAACTTGAATATCACCTTTGGAAATAACATCTCGAATAAAGTGATAACGTACATCAATATGTTTCGTCCTCTCATGAAACATTTGATCTTTTGCGAGATAAATAGCACTTTGATTATCACAAAAAATCTTTGTGGGAGATGTGTCTCCACAAAGTTCACCGTATAAATTTCTTAACCAAATAGCTTCTTTGCAAGCTTCAGAAATTGCCATGTACTCTGCTTCAGTTGTGGATAAGGCAACAGTGGTCTGTAGACTTGCCTTCCAACTCACAGCACATCCACCAATGGTAAAGACATAACCTGTCAAAGTTCTTTTTTTGTCCAAATCTCCAGCATAATCAGAATCTACATAGCCCACCAGCCCTTCACCAGAACTTCCAAATTGTAAACATGCATTGGAAGTACCACATAAATACCTAAGAATCCATTGAACAGCTTTCCAATGCTCTTTTCCTGGGTTAGCCATATATCTGCTAACAACACTTAAAGCGTGAGATAAATCAGGGCGAGAACATACCATGGCATACATTAGAGAACCAGCTGCATTAGAATACGGAACTTTTGCCATGTTGTTAATTTCATCATCTGTCTTTGGACAACATGCTGAAGATAGTTTGAAATGTGCAGCTAACGGAGTACTCACTGGCTTGGCTTTATGCATGTTGAATCTTTGAAGAACTTTCTCAATATACCTCTTTTGACTTAGGTATAGTTTTCCATGCTGTTTATTACGAGTAATTTCCATACCAAGAATTTTCTTGGCTGGACCTAAGTCCGTCATTTCAAACTCATTGCTTAGTTGTGTTTTCAGTTTTGCTATCTCTAGTTTATCTTTCGCAGCAATCAACATATCATCAACATAAAGAAGCAGATATATTGATGAACCATTGACTGACTTAAAATAAACACAACTATCATAATCTGATCTTTTAAAATTCTGAGATAGCATAAAAGAGTCAAACCTCTTATACCATTGCCTTGGAGACTGCTTTAACCCATAAAGAGATTTCTTTAATCTACATACTAAGTTCTCTTTTCCATGGATAATGAAGCCTTTAGGTTGCTCCATATAAATATCTTCCTCCAATTCACCATGTAAAAATGCAGTTTTGACATCTAACTGCTCAAGCTCATAATTATGCATGGCAACAATACTAAGTAAAGTACGAATTGAGCTGTGCTTTACAACAGGAGAGAAAACATCAGTAAAATCAATGCCTGGAATTTGGCTATAGCCTTTAGCAACTAACATTGCTTTAAATATTGCTTCCTCATTAGGAGTAATACCTTCTTTTCTTTTGAAAATCCATTTGCAGCGGATAGGCTTCTTTTCTTTTGGTAATTTCACCAACTCCCAAGTGCCATTTTTTTCAAGAGATTCCATTTCATCATGCATGGCAGTTATCCATTTGTTGCAATGTTCTGAAGTAATGGCTTCCGTGTAAGTTGAAGGTTCTTTGATAGCTTCAATTTCTTCAGCAACGTTTAAAGCATAAGCAACAATATTTGCTTCTTCTATCAGTCTCTTGGGAGGATGAATGACCCTCCTAGGTCTATCAGT
The DNA here is from genome assembly GCA_023525715.1 of Cichorium intybus. Classification (NCBI taxonomy): domain Eukaryota; kingdom Viridiplantae; phylum Streptophyta; class Magnoliopsida; order Asterales; family Asteraceae; genus Cichorium; species Cichorium intybus. The sequence goes on along the minus strand of CM042015.1, from coordinate 68,676,020 downwards.
TGCTATAGAACGTTGTGGTTGGTGAGTAGGAGTAGGAGTAGAAGACTCTTGCTCAACTGATTGATTTTGATCAATAGAGTTTTCTTTTTCTGGTGTATGTTCTGAGTCAACAGATTGCTCCACCTGCACACTTGTCTTTTGTTGACTCTCAACAGGAATGTTAGTAGGAGAATCTTTATGTAGCATAGCTGATTCATTAAATACTACATTTCTACTAATTACGACCTTTTTAGTTTCAGGACACCATAACTTATATCCTTTCACACCATACTTGTAACCAAGAAATATACATTTAATTGCCCTAGGCTCTAATTTTCCATTATCAACATGAGCATAAGCAGGGCAACCAAAAATTCTTAAATCTGAATAGTTTGCTGGGGAGCCAGACCATACCTCAATAGGAGTCTTTTTATCAAGTGGAATAGAAGGTGACTTGTTAATTAAATAACATCCAGTAGAAGCAGCTTCTGCCCAAAAACGCTTAGATATCCTGCGTTAGATAACATACAACGGGCTTTTGAAATAATGGTTCTGTTCATACGTTCAGCTACACCATTTTGTTGAGGTGTGTGAGAAACGGTGTAGTGTCTAACAATTCCTTCTAGTTTACAATATGAATTAAATTCACTTGAACAAAACTCCATACCATTATCTGTGCGAAGCTTTTTGACCTTCTTACCAGTTTGTTTTTCCACCATGGCTTTCCATTCTTTGAATGCAGAGAATGCTTCAGATTTAAGCTTCAAGAAATATGGCCAAACTCTTCTTGAATAATCATCAATAATTGTCAACATATAACAAGCACCTCCTAGTGATGCTTCTTGAGATGGTCCCCATAAATCAGCATGTACATACTCCAAAATGCCTTTTGTAGTATGTACCGAGGTGTTGAATTTCACCCTATTGTGTTTGCCAAATATGCAGTGTTCACAGAATTTCAGTTTGCCAACGCATTGGCCATCAAGCAATCCTCTTTTGCTTAATGTTGTCAAACCAAGTTTACTCATATGCCCAAGACGCATATGCCACAGGTTAGTAGTATCAGTAGATGAATTTGAAGTAACATTAGAATTACCTGTTACTGTACTACCTTGTAGATGATACAGGTTTGCAGATTTAATATCAACTTTCATCACAATCAAAGCTCCTTTAGAAACCTTTAAAACTCCACCTTCACCGGAATATTTGTACCCTTTAAGGTCAAGAGTACTTAAAGAAATAAGGTTTCTTTTCAAACCTGGAACGTGTCGAACATCAGACAAAGTTCTGACAACACCATCAAACATCTTGATTTGAATTGAACCGATTCCAGTGACTTTATATGGTGCATTATCACCCATCAATACGGAGCCACCTTCTATAGGTTGATAATTTGTAAACCAGCTTCTGTTTGGACTCATGTGAAAAGTACAAGCTGAGTCAAGAATCCATTCATCATTGGTTTTTAGGATTCCTGCAAAAGCTACAAGAACATCTCCATTAGAATTATTTTCAGCAGTATAAGTAGCTTTTCCTTCATCATCTTGATTTGGTTTGTGATTTTGATTAGAAGCTCTTTTCTCCTTGTTCTTCAACTTGTAACATTCAAAGATATCATGTCCTTCCTTTTTACAATAGTTGCATGACTTGGAACGTCTGGATCTAGATTTGCTTCTAGAATTTCTTTTGTTCTTGCCTTTGGAATCATTCTTATCTGTTGGTCTGCCACGAACTGCCAGACTTTCTCCTTTAGAACTTGAACCTTCAGTGGATACCATATCTTTCATCTTTTCTTTGGCATGCAAAGCTTCATAAACTTCTTGAAGTGTTAAAGTATCACGGCTATATAATATGGTATCTCTAAAGTTTGAATAAGAACTAGGCAAAGAACATAAAAGAATTAAACCCAAATCCTCTTCATCATATTTTACCTCCATAGCTTCAAGATCAGTGATGATCTCTTTAAATGTCGAAAGATGATCCAGCAACGACCCACCTTCTTGCATCTTAAGCGAAAATAATTTTTGTTTAAGGTGCATCTTACTTGTGAGATCTTTGGTCATGCAAATTTGTTCTAATTTTAGCCATAAAGAGGCTGCAGGAGTTTCTTTCAAAACTTCCTGCAAAATATTGTTAGATAAATGAAGATGGATATGAGAGAGAGCCTTACGATCTTTACGATCCTTTTCTTCATCTGACCAAGACGCAGGCATTTTGTCTCGGCCTAACAAAGCATCATCAAGGTCCAACTGAGCCAATACAGCTCGCATTTTTACTTGCCATAATGAAAATCTTGTATCTCGATCCAACAATGGAATATCGTATTTCAAAGTAGCCATGCCGATATAATACTCAATAAATTGAGAATGAGTATAGAAAACAACGTGGCTCTGATACCACTTGTTATAAATAAATAATATCGACAATAAAATAAAATAATAATACGATAAAGGAAAAATAAATGCGGACACAAGGATTTAACGTGGAAAAACCCTTTCGGGAAAAAACCACGGGCACAACCGATGATAATCACTATATGAGAAAAATGAGGAGGTTACAAGATTTGGAACTGAAAAATATATATCTCTCTTTTCTTTAATACATAGAGCCTCACAATATATATTTGTGTGTGTGTGTGTATATATATATATATATATATATATATATATATATATATATATATATATATATATATATATATATATATATATATATATATATATATATATATATATATATATATATATATATATATATATATATATATCACTCTTGTTTTGGACGATTTGTATGCAATTTAATCATCCCTTTATATAGGGATGAATGGCAAGAAAATATTGCAGAGATTCAGAATCGTTCAAAGATTTGATGCAGCATTTGTTGAAATTCAGTAGTTGAAGAATCGTTCAAAATTTCACGTGCAATTTGAATTTTGATGTTGATTACTATTTAGTGGGGTCCACATGATTTCTTTTGACGTTGCTTTTGAAATGCATCTTTTCACAACCTGTATATGGAGTATCTGTCACAAAGTGCCAAGTGGAAATCATTAATTTACGCTACATTGGTCTCAATCTAGGTTAACGATGACATCAAAGTCTGATTTGGTCTTAAATTTGTACTCTTCTTGTTAATTGTTGTACGATTTCATATTGCCAATTGGAATCGACATGATACATACATGATTAGGCTCTGTTCTTGGATTTTTTTACATATTGGCCAACTTTTGACCAATTTGTGATTTAAGACATACTTCTTATTGCTAATTTAGCAATAACCTTTTGCACTCATATTTAACAATCATTTTCCATCCTTTATAATTTTCAAGTGAAATTAGCAGCCATATATACATTGGAATACAAAAATACACAGGTTATACAAATATAAAAACTTGTTTTTACTATTTTACCAATATATAAACCATTATACTTATACAAATTTAAAAGTTGCATATATGTCAAGACCTACATTCTTCCTCGTCATAATTAGATTTTTCACGTTTAGCAAATATATACAGTTTCTATATACTTGCAAACATAACTACAGATGCCGCATCCAATAAAACCAATTTGCCACATTTTTTTCTGCTATATGTATTATTTTTTTAATAAACCATTGAATTTGGTGGAGTAGGATCGAAGAACTCTGCTCGGTTGTTCTTGAAGTAAAGAAACTTTCAGATACCCTTCTGACTGATTTAGAAAAAAAAAAGAGAATGAAATATTCAAACAGGTGATTGATTTATTATGATTTGGCTACATTTATCTGTCAACTCTGAAATTTATAAATCTGCCATTTATTTGATACAGGTGATTACTAAGTTTTATGACATAAGACAACAATCTTTAAAATTTAAATGAATATAATGATGTTAATTGGGAAGACAAGTGTACAACTTTATTAAATGATACTGAAGATATGTGGACTTTTACTGGTCATGGGGAAACCTCAAGCATAAAATACATTGTAAGTTATAAAATTGTAATAATAATTTATTAATTTAAACTTTTATCATTTTTGACTTTTCATTGACAGACTGCACTAGAGGATGAAGTAGAGGCGTTGAGAAAATCTGTAGTTAATTTACGAAGCAAGTTGCAAATGGTATTATTTAAATTAAATTGTAAAATGGTATTCTTGCCCTTTTAGTTGATTTTTAATTTTTTATTCTGATTTTTCATTTTCTTTAGGAATTAGGGTTTGGAGATTGAGAAGCATTTGAAGAAGGTGGTCCGTGATTTGAAAAACAAGAAAGTGAGATTGAATGTTTATTGACAAATGTCTAAATAATAATTAAACTAATGATGCTTAAATTCTTGATAATTTCTGAAAATTTTTATCATTTAATACAGGTCTTTTATCAAAGGGTTAAAAAATGAAGGAATAAAATTGATTGATTAATCATCATCTGGATAGCAACGTGTTTATATGAGTATTAAATTGCATGATGGATACTAGTTTATGCTCACGAGTAGCAACCGGGAAGGTAATGTACCCTAATTTGTACCTAGTTTTTTTTTTGTTTTTTTAATAATTTAGGCTGTTTATCTCTTTTTGTTCTTTTTTATTATTTGTATAATTAGGTTGTGGCTATAGCTACTACTGGTTTTAAGAACGATGCAAAGAAAATGGTGGTTGCACTTGAAGACATGGAGAGGGTGTTTGTACCACCTCAACATTTCATTTGTTTGGTCTAAAGAAGGTATACCCAACATTGTTTATATTTTTGTTAGGGATAAAAACAAGAAATAGCAACGTGCTTTCATTTTTTTGTATCATAGGAGAGCAAACAACAGTATAACTCCTAGGGGATTGGGTTTCTACTGGCCACAACAATCAATGGCTTTGGTATTCAGTCTCTAGTCTCTACATAGGTAAATTTGTAATATTTCTGATTATATAAATGATTGATTTTGATCCCTAAAAGGAAAATATTTACAAAATACAAGAAAATGGTGATAGAGATATTGACCACAGTTTCATGGAACTAAGGACGATGGGCCGGAGATGATGCAGTTATGTATTAGAAAATAGCTCCAAGTTATGTTAAAACAATAACTTTTTACATTCTTGAAGATACCATTTATGTAAATGTCTACACTTTGCACTTGTCAAACTATGGTTTGTGTGTAATGGATTGTCTTTCTTTGTATTTGTAATAAGATACATTGAATGTGAATCAGTTTGAATACTAATACAATTAATATATATATATATATATATATATATATATATATATATATATATATATATATATATATATATATATATATATATATATATATATATATATATATATATATATATATATATATATATATAAATGTAATGTTTCTCGCAATTGTTTATCATAAAATTCATGACAGACAAATGCCTGTCATCTATCGTTTATGACATGACTTTTAATGACATACTTTATTTGGCATATATGATCATTTACGACAGACATTGTAATGTCTGATGTCTGTCGTAAATTTATGACAGACAAATGTGTGTCATCTTTCATTTATGACAGGGCTTTCAATGACAAACATTTGTCTGTCATCTATGACCATTTATGACAGGCAATGTCTGTCATGAAAAGCCTTTTTTCTAGTAGTGAACCAACATTTTCACAAACATTAGCAAATCTTCTTATTCAACCCAATCAAAATAATTACAGTAAAAAAGAATATGATTGTTAGGTACGAAATACGTATAAAATACTTGTACTATGGGCGAGTTAACTATAAGTATGACCTTTTTAAATGTTCTTTTCAAAGCATAAAGAAACAAATAAGCAATAACAACAAAATATAACCATTATGGAGTTTTTGGTTTGTATATACCGAAGGATAACATGACACAAGATGTGGAAAATAAACTTGCATTTTGTTAATCACTAGACTTACGAAATGACTAACATAATCTCTTCTATGAAATAAAATATTGACACAACAAAAATTATACACTATTTTATACTAAGCAAATGAACACACAAGATGCAAAGTATTTTATGAGTATTGATGCTTGAACACACGGGCATGCATGATTATTTATACCCAATTACAGAGGATCAACATGGTAACAAGTATCATACCAACCATACATTTTGATGAAAGTACTTTTATGATCTTTCGTCGTTGTCAGGATATGTATGTCTGCTACATTTTAAACAATAAACTATTTTGGACTTTTAGTACTGTTTACCCATGTCTACAACGAATATGCATAAAATTATCTCGTACACAAGTGTTGTCTTAAATCTAATCATTATTTCCGACTTACAAAAAACTGTGCATGTCTTTGATTTAACAAAAAGCTAAGTTAGTTTCCAACTTATAAAAAAACTGATCAAACATTCTTATATATTTATATGTTGTTTTCTGGTTATATGATGATGTTGCTTCTTCTTGATCAACATTGCTCGTGGCTTCAAATATTCAATAGATAAAATTTTGCGAGTCTAGCTAACAAAAAATGACATACGTTCTCTGGACAATCTATGCTATCTTCTGAAGTACAAAAAAATTTCAAAGACAAGTCCAAAGAACAGGATGCTACATAATCAAGTATTAACAGTGATTTTTTAACCTATAGATTTCACGTTATATATAAGGACAATTAGTACAAGTTGTCATCATCAAATTGTTTGATAGATTTTTAGCACTAATAAACTCCTATTTGATGATGACAAAGCATATAAGGTAATAACAAATATATTTTGACTCATTTATGGTATTTTCGTCCTTTTCTAATTTTCCAAGTTTTTGGACTTTTCATATTTATGAATTTTCATAAATTGAAAAAGAAGTAAAATACAATGCACGCATAAAAAGAGTAGGTTTATGAATTGCATTATTTGAAAAGAATAACAACTCTATTCTATGTTTGTCCAAACTCCTCATCTTCTTGCAAAATTTCCTTAACCTTTACAAATATTATATGCCTAAGCTAGGCTTTTTGTTTCGCTAGCACATTTGTTATGATGAAGTAACATCCTTTGGCAATGATTGCGGTTTTTGTTGCTTCGCACATAGCAAAGCCATTATGAGCGTCATCCAACTGAGGTTGATTTGTTCTCTTAAGCCATGGCTGATCCTCAATATCAAGGTAGAAAATTCCATATCTTGGCCACTGGATATACTTGGATTTTCAAACTTCACATTTTTAGAAGACTTTTATCCAAACGAATGCAACCATGGAGCATCCAATCCATGTTCATGTTTATTTCTTTGTTAACAAGAGTTATAATAGTTCCTTTTCATTTCACCTCCAATGTATTGAGTTAGACATTGAAGAGTTGGTTTGACTCAAAGGATTGGATAGCTATGCTATATGAGGAGGATTAAAGTGGGAAAGCATAAGATTTTGTGATAATGCCAAAAACACTCCCCTATTATTTATATGGAAGCTTTATTGCACATCTTTCCCCAATTTTTCCCTAATTTTTGGTGATCATGTCATGAATAAACTTTATTGCATCATCTTTCCCTAATTTTTGGTGATCTTGATGCAATTCATGTCATGAATAAACTTTATTTCATCATCTTTCCCTAATTTTTGGTGGTTTTTATGTAATGAAGTGTTTCCTTCCAGTCAGCAAGTCCACACTCCCCTATTCTTCCAATGGAAGCAATCTCAAGGTCTATGCAATAATCTCTATAGATTTTGAGTTGAATTTTCTTGGATTTATTGGGAAAGGAAATATCAAACCTTATAGTTTTCTCATATTTATACCTCTTCATTGAGAAGTCTCTTGTCTTATTATTCATTCCATTCTCATATTTCGGTCCTGAGAATCGACGATCGTGCGCACACCATGATACAGGAACCCTACTAAACCACGTGGATGCATTTGCAGGAGCATACTCGAAATGCTTCGACTTTGAATGGCAAAAAGTTCTTCATATAAAACGACTCGAAGCGCATCACATAGGCCTTGGTCTTTGACATAACCAATAGTCTTCGACTCAACAAGTACATCTTGGAGATGTTCCATCTTGCTTCAAAGCTCTAACATCGTCGCAGTCGTTGATGCGGTCAAAAGTACAAGATTAAACATTATAGCTCACTAGCTAGCGGCAAGTAAGGGTCGAACCGTGGAGTCCGTGGTTGACACTTTGTGTCGATAAACCACGCTATAGTGTCACTCTATAGACGGTGAATCAAGAACAGGTGGGAACAAACCAAAACTCAAATAAACCAAACAAACAAACTCAGATCTGATTGCAGATCGAGAAAACAGCATATAACTGAATGCTTCTTTTATAAAATCCAAACTCAAACTAATATCCAAACAATCAAATATCCAGATCTAACAAAAGAATCTATAGGAATCGAATGGTTGTCCTGAGATCTAAACTAAAACATCTAGTAATCGAGGAAAATCCCAACTGTGGCATACATCGATACGGAGTTGATATAAAACTACTAAAATGCCAAATCTAACAAAACTAACTACTTGAAACTGAAAAAGAGACAAAAATTGACCATAGGATCCCCTCTCGATACCCCCAGATGCTTCAAAAGTCGGACGGGAGCCCTCTTTTTCTATAGTGGTGGATTTTGGGGTCTTAGAGCCGCGGATAAGGCTAAAACAGGTTGTAGGCCCGCTGGATCCCGATATTTCGTGATTTGAATTTTGAAAATTGAAGATTTCGTCCTTATCTGACATTAGCGTCGCTAATCTCTTATCCTTTCCTCAATTCGGGCATTTTGAATTTTGAATTGCAGATTACACGTTTTCACTCTTAGCATCACTAACTAGGAGGGTTAGCATCGCTAACTTTGCCTGCTTTCGCCACTTTGTTTGTTTTGCTCCTCAACTTGTTCCAATTTGCACTTAAAACCCTGTATTTAAACTAAAAGCATATCCAAAGCACTTTGGCACAAAAGTGAGTGATATTAGTCAATTAACAACAATAAACTAAGTAAAACACGGGTCAATAACACCTAAAATGGCTAACCTTGCTAGGTGTTATCAAGCTCAAGGCACTAAAGCTAGAAATTTTAGATGATTTTCTAGTGCATTTGGTGTTGATTTACCTTTCAGCACAATTTAATCAGTTAGGTCGGTTACAACTGTCAAATGTACAAATGGACTCTTAATGAGCTCATTTCTTTTTTAGTGCAAAAAGATGAAAGTATGAAGCAAGAAACGATTGAAAGTGCTCATTTGACAAGTACCTCTAACGATAAGGGAAAAAGAAAGAGAAAAGAAGATGCTACTGAAGGACCAGGACTAAAGAAACAACATTTAGTAAATAATGAAACCTTGCATGTAGATTCACATGGTACTAAACGAAAATTAAATAATGAAAATTCAGCAACGGTATGACACAAACGTTTAGGTTATATATCAAAACAAATAATTGATAGACTTGTATCAAATGGTGTGTTGAGTAACCTTGATTCACATATTTTAATATTTAAGTTGAATGTGTTTAGGTAAAACAGACGAAAACTAAAAGATTAGATGCCAATAGTGTGACATCCCGGAAATTTATACCTAGAACTATAAACACTTAATTCACCGCAAACCTCTTTATAACCAAACCTTTTGAGCTTCAATGCATACTTTGGAAAATATAGTGTCATTGCGATTAAAATAAGATACGAGATGAAATCTTACTTCCTATAATGGAATATCTCAAGCACAAACTGAAACCCTAGTTAATACGTCTGAAAAACTGAAAATAAGTATTAACCATTTGTGAAACAAAACAAGCAATCTAACCTCAGAGTACATGTTTCCCTGATTCCGGAAATATAAATAACATTCAAAACGGAGCTCATATGCAAAAGTTACGACTGTTATAAGAAAACAAGCCAAAACAAACCAGTGTAACACTGATTTTCTTTAACTACATAAATCGTTTCGATCCGTTGAGGCACTTGCGCACCTCATATGGAAATTCCGATAACATTATTGGACTCAGACTATGGTCTATTATTGGATTCCATACTCGAAATATTTTTAGTAAAAATATTTATAAAAGTCAACTAATCGGATACTGCGGATAAATGAACACAATATTTAAACGCGATTTCCCGATGTTCTGCAACTCGAAAAAATTATCTGTTTAGGTTTCTAGAATCAGTGCACTCGGCTCAAAAATTCTCCGGTCTAAAAAATAATACTAATTATAAAATCGGAAAGCATAGCGTAATGATTATGTAAGCGCTTACCTCGTGAATAGTGACGTGAATAGTGACGAATAGTGATTTTCAACCCTATAAATAAGATGCATCTTCTTCATTTATTTTCACCAATTCACCAAGCATCTAGCTTTCTTCCTCTCTCCCTTTGCCCCTTTGCCGCTTAAGTCTTCGTTGGTGTTATTTCGCGGTGTTTCTCGAACGCGATTATTCTCGAATCTAAGCTGAATTCACGCTTCAAAAGTGAGTGTTACGGCCCCTTTGTCTATGTTTTTATATATTATGGGGGAGAATACATGTGCAATATAAATATTTACCAATTTCATATCAAGTTTTATAAATGTTATTATAGCTTTATAAAATGTTTTCAATAAGCGAGTATTGTACTCTTTTACGTATATACTTATCAACATACTCGATTAGACTTGTCTATCCTACATTTATCAATGGCTTAGATAGTGAGACACTATTCATAACTAAGTAGAAATACTTAGACCCCACACTACTATAACCGTTAATCAAGCAGAGCGAGATACATATGTATAGATCTATACGGGTTGACACCCCCACCTATAGTTGTTAGCTACAACTTCGACTTGCAAATCGATGTAGGTGATATTTATTTAATTCATTACTACAACGTCCATGAAGCATTGTAGGGGGGTACATTTCAGTCGAATAGCTCGGTTATAGGACTCAACTATAAGCATTGATGGTTTTCTCATAAACGTACATATCATTTATAAGTATGGTATTACTTATGGTTTTCAAAAACTCTATACAATTCATTTATAAGTATGGTATTACTTACGATTTTCAGCAACTCTTTACAAACTCATTTACAAGTATGATTATACTTACAAAAGGAATACTTTTAGTTATTTTAAAAGTATCAGTGCTGTGTTCAGCATAAAACCTGTAACTCTCACCAACCTTGTATTGACCCTCAAAACTACATGTATTCTCAGGAAATCAATGAGACTTTCAGAAGATGGAAATCTTTACGGATTTCAGGCAACCTAGTTTTGTTATATCTGTTAAGGCATTTAATGTACTCTACTATTATTATTTGTAAGAACCATGTATTCAAACTTCAAGATGAAATACAATTATCCTTTGGTTTATTGTTGTACTTGTACTGTATATTCAATTGTCTGTGATCCAAGAACTTAGTCGCACAGCCCGGCATGTTCCGCCGCCTCGGTCGGGGGTGTGACAGAATGGTATCAGAGCTAAATTGGCTATAGAGAACTCGTATCCTCGAAAGAGGAATACAACTATAGCAACAGGCTTCTAATAAAAGTATTATTATTAATTACACTACTTCTCGACTACTTACGGGTGAGGTGTCTAGTTTGAACTATCGCTTGGGTTTTGGATTCAGAACAGCTTTAATGCCAAAATGATCCTGCCCACTGGTACTTCTCATCTGGCCGATCCTTATTTGATAGTCTTGAGGTACAAAACAAAAACTAATAATACTGCAAACCCCACCAACAATATATAAAGGAGTTATATATATACTCTGACCCGCGATGAGAACACTATATACAACTATAAATACAATGAGACAAACTCTCTAAAACATTTCGTACAAAGTATACTTTTAACATACAATGATATTGTTATAAAGTATAAGTACATACATAGTAGAACAGTGTCATAATCAGAACAATACAAAAGTAATAAGATGAGTTGAACACTACGAGTAGGCCTAGGTAATTATGTAATCATACCTAGGATAGATAGAGCCTGATCAACTATATTGGTCCAATGTGTGACTAACATGTACTTAGGAATAATCGTAGTGAACAACAAGTCTAAAAACTTACCAAGATTCATATACAAAGAAACTCTAAAATAGAATATGAAGCTAAAATACTATAGGAATATTTTATAATACTATAGAACCATACATTTAGACACTTTATCTGCCCCTATCCTTGCACAGTCAACCTGGTATTTTGATAATACCTGACCAATAACTATTATCGAAAACCTACCATCATTCCTACCAACAGTTCCATTAAACTAATATTGGTAGAAATTCAATCTGAAAGCCGAAGGCGGACTATGTCATCTGCCAAGTCTTCTGGGTTCTCTTCACTTATGGTCTTGAGAAAATCATGGTTAAAACCACTCATAGCAGAAACAGAAGGCAGAGATTGCTGCTGTGTATGGGTCCCTGATGAAGCTTCTTCCCTCTTCTGAACCTTTCTTTTCTTGTAAACAGCCTTAAAGGCAGCTTGCCTCAATCTCTTTGTGGTATCAGTTATCTTTGAACTGGAACCCTCGACTATTGCTCTTTTCTCGTTCTCTAGACCAAGTATTACGTCTGCTCTACTAGGATTATTATCCAATTCCTGTTGCATAAATACTTTCAGTCATTACAATCTCATGGTATTAAAATTGTGGAGAAAGAAATACAATTCTTAACCTGAGTATGGTTAATAAGAGTTTGTAGACTCATAATCTGTCGTCGAGGCCAACTTTTGATGCCTAACATCCTACAACGTTGCTTCAACTGTGTTGATCCAACGTTGAGTTCCATTGCAGCTTGCAAAATGGGCTTGTCAAAATGCATGGATATTGTTTCCTTACTCAACGCATGTCTAGAACCACTTCCACTGCCAATTACTGTGGTCCTTTGACTCAAAGAATTAAATGCGGTTGTACTATTATAATTCGGAATCATTTGAGCATGATCCTGATTTGCTGATCCAAAGATAAACTTTGGTTCAGTAAAATTAGTACTTGTTGTCGGTAGTAATGGTTGATTTTCAACCATGAACCCAGGATTTTTAAATCCCTCTAGATTCATTTGAATCATCTGAAGGTGATCCTGATATTGAAAACCACCCTTAAACTCAGGATTCGCTGAAGCGAACCCGATAGTGTCATCATGGATCGACTGTATTTGATCCTGATTTTGAATGTGAGTTAGAAACCCCTGATTTGTTAGATCTACTCCACTATGCAGTATGGGCACGTTCATGCTTAGATTATCATTAGTAAGATCATCTACGAATGGATCTGTGTATAACGTATGTTAGATAATCAAGCAAAACAAACATAAAGCTTAACAAAATGACTTAACCTGGAAGTATATATTGAGATTGCCCAACAGCAATGTCTTCATTTAAAGGCAGTGGATCTTCAGGGAGAATACCCATCAGAGGAAAAACTTCAGGATCATCTTGAAGTTGATCCAGCGGTAATATATCTGGAAAATCTATACCTCACATAATTTAAAACAAAAATCAAAACGCTAGAGAAAGGAATAAGAAATAAAAAGGAGTTTAGGATACTATAATTACCAAACTCCAGTGGAGGTATCTGATTAAACGATAGGGAGGTACCCTCTTCCCTTAAGAAATTTAACTCAGTGTCTGAAAAATTTTCCATAGGAGATCTGTTTTCCATACCTCGATTTGGAAATCTGAGATTATATAAGAATAAACTAGTAGTAAAAAAAATGAGACTGAAAAGAATCTTAGATACAAATGATGATACATACCCGTTTATATAATATCTTACAACTAGAACTGAAAGGACAACCTCCATTATTACTACCGAAATTCAAAACATCTATAGTAGGTGCGACATTTCCATTACCCTAAGTGCCATTTTTTTCAACATTCGCTGCTTAAATCCGATAAGGACAAGATAATGAAAAGACTTTTTTTTAATAAAAAAATGTATATCTCTTGATAGCGGAAATAGTTTAAAGAATTTTCAGTACTTATTTAAAAATGTGAATTTTGATGTGAAAGGTGGATTTCTTAGGACACGGAGTCAGCAAGGAAGGGATACATGTGGATCCCTCCATGTAACTCCCATTTTTCTATCTCCAAATTACACCAACAATTACTCTAATAACCAAAAGTGTTTAATAATGTAATCAAAGTTAAGAAACAAAAGCACAAGTAGTTATCATAAACACGATTACTTAATACAAATATGTCCCAAAACTAGGTTACAAAAGACCATTTTTTACAAAACTATACAAAAGAGCATGCCATAGTTCACAAAAAGTCCAAAAGTCTTGCCCCAAGTTAAGTCATTCATCCCTCTGCAATCTTCTTGCCCTGGTCACCCATAATACATACAACATAACCATTTTTATGAGCTAACTAAGCTCAATGAGAAATAATTAAGACTTAGTAAATCATTTCATCATTTCTCAACGACTACTAAAACAAAACATCATTGATCTCAATCTCTTTAATTATCCCAGTCACTTAGAGTTCTCAATCACACCAAGTACTCGTTTATGATAGGAAATTCTCAACCTTGTATAACTCGTACAAATTGATTATCTCAATCAATTAAGATTTACAGTTAATTCAATTATATCATAATATAATCATAAATAATGAATTAGAACTACTCACCTGGCATAGGTGCATCTCGTGGTCCACCTGTATCTTACGTACTTCCTTCCATCCTACGAGTATCAACTATAAAATGAAATCACATATCATATCTTAAACATCCTCAGGCATTTCCAGAATATTTAACTCAAATGATTAAGAAATAAATAGCTAATACAAATCACAATTAGTGAATATCATATGCTATCAAACCGAAACCCCTAATTTCACGGTTTTACCAAATCAATCATTAAAACATCACAATATTCGCAACGAGGACTCAATACAACATATATTAGCAATCCACTAACAACACATGAGATGAATTGAAGCATACTTTCAGATTTGGACATCTAGAGTTTGAAACCCTAAAACCCAAAATAACTAACCTTGTGAATTAAGAACTAGAGAACGCATTTCGGGTGTTAAATCCAACATCCACAAACTTTTACTACACAAAATCCTTGATCGAAATGACCAAATTTCGCACCTTTTGCTATGAAAATAACCTAGGAGGATTTTGGTTCGTAAATGGGGTAAATGAGGAAAGCTGTCCAAATAACCCCACTGAAGCAGGTTAGCGACACTAACCTTTAAAGTTAGCATCGTTAACTTTTAAAAATCCGACCCGTGCTTCGAAACCCGAACCGTGTAAGTCCACTTGATGCTACTGGAAGCTACAGTAACTGAAACACGACCCGTGTGACTTCTACACGATCGAGCAGAAGTGTTATGTTATGAAATAATTTCGGGACGAAATTCCTTTAACGGGGAGGTAATGTGACATCCCGGAAATTTATACCTAGAACTATAAACAGTTAATTCACCACAAACCTCTTTATAACCAAACCTTTTGAGCTTCAATGCATACTTTGGAAAATATAGTGTCATTGCGATTAAAATAAGATACGAGATGAAATCTTACTTCCTATAATGGAATATCTCAAGCACAAACTGAAACCCTAGTTAATACGTCTGAAAAACTGAAAATAAGTATTAACTATTTGTGAAACAAAACAAGCAATCTAACCTCAGAGTACATGTTTCCCTGATTTCGGAAATATAAATAACATTCAAAACGGAGCTCATATGCAAAAGTTACAACTGTTATAAGAAAACAAGCCAAAACAAACCAGTATAACACTGATTTTCTTTAACTACATAAATCGTTTCGATCCGTTGAGGCACTTGCGCACCTCATATGGAAATTCCGAGAACATTATTGGACTCAGACTATGGTCTATTATTGGATTCCATACTCGAAATATTTTTAGTAAAAATATTTATAAAAGTCAACTAATCGGCTACTGCGGATAAATGAACGCAATATTTAAACGCGATTTCCCGATGTTCTGCAACTCGAAAAAATTATCTGTTTAGGTTTCTAGAATCAGTGCACTCGGCTCAACAATTCTCCGGTCTAAAAAATAATACTAATTATAAAATCGTAAAGCATAGAGTAATGATTATGTAAGCGCTTACCTCGTGAATAGTGACGTGAATAGTGACGAATAGTGATTTTCAACCCTATAAATAAGATGCATCTTCTTCATTTATTTTCACTAATTCACCAAGCATCTAGCTTTCTTCCTCTCTCCCTTTGCCCCTTTGCCGCTTAAGTCATCGTTGGTGTTATTTCGCGGTGTTTCTCGAACGCGATTATTCTCGAATCTAAGCTGAATTCACGCTTCAAAAGTGAGTGTTACGGTCCCTTTGTCTATGTTTTTATATATTATGGGGGAGAATACATGTGCAATATAAACATTTGCCAATTTCATATCAAGTTTTATAAATGTTATTATAGCTTTATAAAATGTTTTCAATAAACGAGTATTGTACTCTTTTACGTATATACTTATCAACATACTCGATTAGACTTGTCTATCCTACATTTATCAATAGCTTAGATAGTGAGACACTATTCATAACTAAGTATAAATACTTAGACCCCACACTACTATAACCGTTAATCAAGCAGAGCGAGATACATATGTATAGATCTATACGGGTTGACACCCCCACCTATAGTTGTTAGCTACAACTTCGACTTGCAAATCGATGTAGGTGATATTTATTTAATTCATTACTACAACATCCATGAAGCATTGTAGGGGGGTACATTTCAGTCGAATAGCTCGGTTATAGGACTCAACTATAAGCATTGATGGTTTTCTCATAAACGTACATATCATTTATAAGTATGGTATTACTTATGGTTTTCAAAAACTCTATACAATTCATTTATAAGTATGGTATTACTTACGATTTTCAGCAGCTCTTTACAAACTCATTTACAAGTATGATTATACTTACAAAAGGAATACTTTTAGTTATTTTAAAAGTATCAGTGTATGATTATACTTACAAAAGGAATACTTTTAGTTATTTTAAAAGTATCAGTGCTGTGTTCAGCATAAAACCTGTAACTCTCACCAACCTTGTGTTGACCCTCAAAACTACATGTATTCTCAGGAAATCAATGAGACTTTCAGAAGATGGAAATCTTCACGGATTTCAGGCAACCTAGTTTTGTTATATCTGTTAAGGCATTTTATGTACTCTACTATTATTATTTGTAAGAACCATGTATTCAAACTTCAAGATGAAATACAACTATCCTTTGGTTTATTGTTGTACATGTATTGTATATTCAATTGCCTGTTATCCAAGAACTTAGTCGCACAGCCCGGCATGTTCCGCCGCCTCGGTCGGGGGTGTGACAAATAGGTCTTCTAATGTCTTAGAATTGATACATATTGATATTTGTGGACCATTCCCTTCGAATTCTTGGAATGGTAAACAGTATTTTATATCATTCATAGACGATTACTCACATTATGGGTATCTATATCTTATACATGAAAAACCTCAATCGTTGGATGCATTCAAATATTATAAATTGGAAGTTGAGAATCAACCCAATAAAAAGATTAAATGTGTCAGATCTGACCATGGTGGTGAGTACTATGGTAGATATGATGGTTTAGGTGAACAAAATCGAAGACCTTTTGCTAAATTCATAGAGGGATGTGGAATCGGCCCACAATACACCATGCCAGGTGTTGTGCATTCTGACATACATATAAAATACCCAGAAACGACACCAAGAAACTTGGTGTGTCACGAGCGCATATATGATCTTCGAAATGTTTATCACATTAGTTTTACATTTTTAAACAGGGAATCACCATGTATGAATAGAACAACACAATTAGGCAAGTGTACCTAGTCGATTGTAGTATAGTAATGGTAAATCCAGGTTGTCGTACCCAAGGGAAAACGGATATTTTTAAGTTAAGAAAATCAATTATCAATTAACAATTATTCAAGCAAATACTCAGGGGCGAGTTTTAATGAAAACTCGTAAAACTTTGTTTATAAAATAAATGACGAAATGATAAATTAAAATGACAATAATAATTAAAATTCCCGCTTGTGATTTGTTGATTCATATAAACTCATGTTGACTAGTTTTGATTATGTGCAATGAGTTTAAATAGGTTGCATTAAGTGGTAGGATCATATGGTCAAGTCACCAATTCTATGACTTCTAAGTTATTATAGTACAATGGTCATGTAACTAAATAACTTATAATCATGAATTATTAATACAATCTAGCATGCAAACATAGTCCATATCCTAATGGTCAAAGTGATATGTTCATACAATCAATGGTCATGAGTTGCAACTAAATGTGATATAAGTCTTATTTCACTAATCAAGTTTATATCTTAAATAACCTTCCTAGTTAAATGGTCAATAACTAGTCCAATGATATATAGTTGTCAATTATACATCATTATGGTTCATGTGATCAAATACGTTTAAATGGCCATTAAACTTAATCATATGAAGATGACTATCAAGAATACAAACTTTAACCACATTCAATATGTATAGCATGCAAGTTATATATCCTAACCGATGTTAAACTCGAATCAAGAACTAGATCAACACATATTATTATTAATGAATCAACATCACCTAGGCAAAAGCTACGGGAAATATAAATTACAAAACATAAAAGTAAACATTAATACTTAGATTCGATTGAACCATCTAGTTATGTTTGATATGTTATTAGTGCAATGGATATAGAACGTTAAATATTGATTTCTAAAGTGATTAGATGTTTTTGTCCAACTACCTAATCCTATGATTATAAGGTCATTAATGGCAATGGTCATGCGATTATGTATTCCAAATAATCATGTATTGGTTCGTATCATACAAGGTTCATTCGAGCTTTTGATCGCAATGGTCATGACAATCAAATTGGTTTGTACAGATTGGCCCTCTGGTACAAACTTTGCATATACATACAAGATTCTACCTTCGTGACTTAACCCTAGGATTTTGTCCATCACTAGTCATATCTGCCTAATGGTCATAGCACAGTTATGATAAAAGTCATATAGTCAGATTGGTCCTCTAGACTAAAATAACTCAACAATAAGTCCAAAAGGAAGGTTCTTTAACATAAATGACGTCAAATGAATTATGCGAGATAAAATATAAAACGTTCAATATCCGATAAATAACAATCAAATCATAACCAAACAGTAATCAAATCTAAGTAATAAATAATGCAGATAACATAATCTGAAGAATACGGCTTAGGAAATCATAATAGAATGCTAAATATATATATAAAGCAAACCGAATGAAGTCCCGGCCGAACATTCTTCAAGCTCTCGATTCCATAGGTTCCCCTTTGATTCTACAAGCTTTCTGGCAGATGCAGGAGGCAAACTACCGAGTTTGGTGGTGTGGAGGTGCAGAGATGTGATCTGGTCTGAAGGTGATCTTGTTGATGTTTGGAAGAAGAGCTGAAGGCTTGTATTTATAGCAGGAACAGGCGTTGGGCGCGGTGCGCCCTATATGAGGCGCAGTGCGCCTATGGGATCTCTGCACGCGGCCAACTTTGTCGCTGGAAGAAGCACGTGGGTCTGCAGCTTTAATGTCGGATCTGAGGCGCGGTGCGCCCAAAAAGTAGGCGGGGTGAGCCCTTGCACATGCTTGGCAAGTCCGTTAAATCATTGGATGAACGCACGCTTGAATATTTTAATCAAAAGTCGGACGAAAGTGCGATCTTGGAATCATCAGGGGCGCAGTGCGCCTGGATGTGGGCGGGGTGCGCCCATAGCTTCTGGCAGTTTTGCACTTTGCTTCTTTTTAAGCTCAAATGTTTGTGTAATTCGTTTCTTAGCTCCAAACGCGTCTATTTAGCTTCAAAACGAATATTTAAGCATATTAGGTATCTTTTAGTTCATAACATATATAAAACTAAACTAAAATCACACTGATATCGTGCGGAAAATATGTATAATTTACGCGATATCACCAGGTTCACCTAGCATGAATGTGTATCTGAAAGACGCAACGAGACTCCTAAGTGTTGGAATACAATAGCATAAAAACAACGTAGCGGAAACAGAAATCAAAATCGTATTCAACCAGGATCACAGAATCATGCACACTTTTGTAACTGTAAAATCAAGAGGGTTCAAGAAATACCTTTTAGATCTCAGATCTGATCTTGTTAGGATGACGAGAGCCCAAAGTAGAACTCCTCTAATGTAATCGCACCCAAGACAACGATCCAGCACCCGTTGATGTAGTATGTACCTTTGCTTGAAGTTTTAGCACGTAATACTTAGGGTTTTGAAAGAAATCGGCTGTATACCAAGGGGTGGGAGGAGGGTGACGAAAATTAGGGTTTTGGAAGCACCTACAACTCAGATCTAGGGTTGTATTTATAGTGCTCCTCATCCTTATCCCCTCCCTTGTGGATATTTCACTTTGGTCCTTTATCCTTATTAAGTTTCTAATTAATATACCTTTACTTTGGTATATTAATAAACTTAACCATTAAGTTTCTAATTAATATACCTTTACTTTGATATATTAATAAACTTAACCCCTCAAGTTTATTTTCGATCTCTTTTAGCTAAATCGTCTCTTGCGTGTAACCCAAAAGGACCCTACTATTTATAGTAATATTACCAACTTGTTATAACGATGGGCATATAACCAACAGTCTCCCACTTGCACTTGTTATAACAACTGTATGGTCTAATATTCCCTAACCTAGTAAGGTGTATGTCATCCAAGACAAGTGCCGTGTTCATCTAATGAAACAGCCCTTAGGCAAGTGATCAAATATTCATTTGTTCTAAAAAATATCCTTATGAACGTCTGACATGGAATCATGTCAGTCTCAAACATTCAATATTATGTTTCCCGATAGATATTTGTGATGACCACAACAAACTGCACTATTGATTCTATATCAATTCAGTCTCGGTACGGCCGTACACTTGCTGTCAGCACCAAATCATCGAGGGGCCCATGGATATCGCTTCTCCTGTTAGGGCAGAAGGAACAAATAAACTTTGACTACACGGATCTCGCCTACTCATCATGTCATACCTGGACATTCCCTGTATGGCTGCCAGTTAGGGACAACGTTGGAGAAAACCAAGGCACAACAGACTGCAGGACAAAGAATCAATGCATCTCCGCTTGAAGAATATAAGATATTACCATATTAGAATTACTCGTGACAGATTCCATAAAGTAATCTCTAAGTGCAGGTTACTCCAATACTTAATCCCTATTAAGTACACACGAGAATTAGTGCATCTCCATGCTATGCCCATCTCTATGGACAATTTACCAATTCCTCATGTCAGTCTTGAATCAATACTTACTCCCAAAAGTATGACCGACTGTGGACAGTTTGAATAATAATTAAATTATTCAGGAAGTCAATAAAACACGCAAAATCGGAACACAATGATAAACTAATGAAATGACTGCCTTTATGCATATATTATGTTCTCCACATAATAATCTTCATATCAGATAGAGTTTTTTATTGCTCAAGTTCCCAATACAAATCAAACTATACTAACCTCACTCAAAGTCAATTCATTTGCAAATCTAATGCATATGGAATTAGCATGATCGATCTTGCTTAGTCCGAGACATTGACTTAGTGATCAGATCAACTATCTTGCCTCATCCGATATAGCTCTATTAACTGAGATGTCTCTTTTGGTAAGAACCCGGATCCTGACTGCGTACAAGAACCGTTTCTATTAGTTTTGGAAGCTAGTATCAGTGTGCTTCTTTACACTGAGTTCTTCCATACTATAATGGATCAAGAATATCTTAAACATTTAAGATACTTCGTGACTTCCATCCATTTGACTTTTGCCAAGATTAGCTTAATGTCAAATCATCATGCTCAAGGCATATGATACATTAGGTCTCATACATTATGCGATTGATCCATATGCAAGTGCATACGGGACTCAACTCATTTCATCCAGGATCTTAATGGAACTAGGACTCTGAGTTTCACTCAGTCCTAAACCCTGATACAGAAACTTGAATCCCTTATAGGAGTCTTGTATCTCTAGATCCGACTGCTCATGTACTCTAGCTTATCCTTATGAAGCACTTAGGTCTATCTTCATAGATCATGATGCTTCATATGCAATAGGTCACTTCTATGTCATTTGTAGCACATCAATTCTCATTTATTTATGATTTCTCGATATAGGGACGTTTACATGAGAACTTTGCTATCTGCATACAACATAGGTTGGACTTCAGTGCTCCCACTAGCACTGACATTTATATAGTTCACATTTGTTTCCAAAATCCCTATGAAGCACTTAATTCTATCTCCATAGATCAAAATGCTTCATGCGTATTAAGTCTCTCCTGTGTCATTTATAGCATAGCAATTCTCATTTATTTCATATTTCTCGAGATAGGGACATTTACATGAGAACTTTGCTATCTGTGTACGACATAGGGTAGACTTCAATGCTTCCACTAGCTCTGACATATACACATGACTCATCTTTACTTCTCGAAAATCCAAACTCTTTGATTTTCTCATCGAAGCAGAGATTCCAGCTACGAGATGCTTGTTTGAGTCCATAAATCGACTTCACAAGTTTACACACTCTATTAGGATATTTGGACTGTACAAAACCCTCTAGTTGTGTCATATACACATCCTCTGAAAGTTTTCCGTTAAGGAAAGCAGTTTTTACATCCATTTGCCATATTTTGTAGTCATAAAATGTTGCGATGACAAACAATATCCTAATAGATTTAATCATCACCACTGGTGAAAAAGTTTCCTCATAATCAATCCCTTGGGTTTGAGTATAACCCTTTGCCACCAGTCTGGCTTTGTATGTATGTACCTTTCAATCCACGTCTGTCTTCTTCTTGAAGACCCATTTACACCCAACTGTTTTAAGGCCAGATGTTTGATCAACCAGGTTCCAAACTTGGTTATCATACATGGATTTCATCTCGCTCTCCATTATCTCTTTCCTTAAGGCAACCCAAGGGGCCTGTCACGACTTCCGATAATTGGTAGGGTCACAATGATCCACCAGACATTCATCACCTTCGTCAACATGTAATTCATGAAAACCAGGTGTATGACGTCCTTTATCAGTTTCTCGAACAGGAGATGGAGTTATGTCAGATTCCTCAGCAAACTCTTACTGAGTCTCAACAGGTTTTACTACCTCTGGTTGAGTGCTAGTGCCAACATCAGGCTCTTTGATCCTTTGAGTCTCATCAAGATCAGTCAGGCTCCCACTGATTTCTTGAATACCAGCTTCCTATCATAGAAGACTGCCATTTATACAACATCATACTGTTGTCAAAATGCTTATTATATCCAAGTACTCTAATGGAATAACACTTCTGTTAATCGGCGTCCTCTGAGCTACACGGTAAACCGTAAGTCTCAAGACCCCAAATTTCTAAATATGCTAGTGAAGAAACATCTACACTCCATATTTCTCAGACAGTGTTTATAGAACCTTTTGTGTTGGTGCAAGGGTTAGGACTCTATTGTCTCTAAGGTTTAACCTCAGACATAGATTGGAAGCATAATACAATCCATCATAAGTCGAACCTTTATATTCGATTATAACTCAGACACACCATACGATGCTCGTAGCGTTCTAAGTGGATTTGACTGTTGAAACAATTTTCACAGTCCATTAGATGATCGTATAATCTTTGACTAAGAAACTCTTTATCCGCACTTGGATTTAGAATTCTCATCCTTTGCTCATTTGATTCAATACTCTGTTCTTGAAGTACTGATCACCATATAGGTTTCAAACTCAATAGAGTATTTTAGACGGTTTAATGGAAAACTGAACGGTCCAAATACATTAGATGTACAAGGTCCAACAGATTCTCAGCCTTTGCCCGCAATAACTTGTGAGCAGTGCATAGTTATCTCTCTATGTAGACAAGAATAGCAGTTCTCATAAGACTTTCAGTTAAATGATCTCCAGAATCCTATCCATCTGGAGTTCTGGTAGCTTCTTTCAAGTTTACAAAACCAGACAATTCCACTCATACCATTAATCCAAACATTTGGATTCTCTTGAATCAATCTTTTCGAACTATTGTTGTGAACCAGTTCTCATAGATGTGATGACCATAACTTTGTTCCAAAATAGCTTTTAAAATAACTTTTATTTAAAACAACCTTTATTTAAACCAAGTCAAAACCATTTGATGAAACAATGTTCACATCAACAATCTTCAAATTGCAAAACCATAAACTAAAACACTATAGAGAAGTTGGTTCCTAATCCTATGGATGAAAGCAAGCTGCTTGTAGTCCATGATTCGATCCAGCTCTCCATGGTTTGTACCTTTGCTTTATTCCAGTCTCTGCCCATTAAAATGGCAATACTGGTCATAAGCAAAGCACTTATGGAATTACAAATATACCTGAAGTGCCATACTCTTTGGCTTGCAACTACTTCTATTGCGTCAGATATCTTGAGCATTTATGCCTTCCATGTCCCACATCCTTTCAGTGGAAACAAAAATCTTCCTCAGGATTTCAGTATTGAGGTTTCTTTAGAAAAATCATTCCTTTGGTAGGGTTTGTCCTTTTCCTTTTGACACCTCCTTTAGGAACTGTGGTGTTGGATTCCCTAGCCATGTAAAGTTCTACTTTCCTCAACATGCTATGTAATCTCTCGAAGGGTCCTTTTAAGTTCTATATAATGAAGTCCAGAATGAACTAATCATAAGAACTAGTCAGCGAGTTAAGGACAATGTCCGTGACTAACTCCCGACTTGTTGGAAATCCCAACCTCCACATTTGGTCAACGTACCCTCTTATGCTAAACACATGGGTATTGACTCTCCATCTTAGTAACAGCCTACATCCAAATAACGCTTTCATGACTTCGAATCGTTCCCATTTAACCTGCTCTTGGATCATGTCCTTAAGCCGGTTAATCATGTCAAAGCACCAAGACCCCATAATCTTCTTTGAAGCTCGGGAATCATAGTGTCTAACATGAAACGAGCAACCTTATTCGAATCATTTAGACGTCTAAGATGATTGACCGTCTATTTCAGCACTAGTGGATCTGGCTGGATAATCCATAGGAACTTGTTCCTTAATCATATAAAAATTTCCCTCGACATTGAGTACTCTTCTCAAGTTCTGGAACCAACACGTATAATCTATGCCGTTGAACTTACTTTGATCGAGGAAGCCACGCAGTAAAAAAAACTTGTAACTTTCAAACTTTCTTTGGTTGACATCTAAAATAGAGTTTTGTTTAGTTTGATTATCCCTTAATAAATTAATTACCCATAAAACTATTTTACTTAAGGCTAGAATCCATATTTCGCTTTTGGTGGTGAAGAGGTATGCCGTAGTCACCCCCAGAAGTTATTTAGGTAGGCAATACTCTTTTGCCAACTTCAATCTCTATGAAGCTTCTAGATCTTTTGGGATTCATTGAATCTGATCAATGACATGTTTAATCCCATCATGCTCATCCTCTCTCTCGTGACGGGTATGCCGCGGATCACGAGTTTGGATGGTAAATCGACCACGAATACCTACGTGACACCCGACCCATGATTCATGAGTTATCGCGAGTATCACATCATTTTGGCCGAGTCCAATCCGACGCGTTGGCTATAGCACTTCCCACTCCGGAAGGGCCCGGTTAAATATGTGGTTCTTTGTGGGTAGCATGAGATTCACATTTTCATAAAACGGGATTTTGTTTCGTTAAGTTAAAACATTTTAACTTTCTTTTTGGCAAAATGGTCTTCTAAACTTTTAAAATCCGTCTTACAATTGCCAATAATTTTTAAAACATGTCAACAACTTTTAACAATCTAGTTTTGCATATATCATTCTTGTTAAAACACTTTAACCTTTTAATTGGCAAAAATGGTCAATTTAAACATTTAAAACCAGTTTGAAATGCCAATTTACTTTTGAAAAAATTCTATTAACTTTTAACAATTTTTACTTCTGTATTTTCAGTAATACTTTTATCTTGAAACATTGTCCTATCAAACCCTTTCGGTAACTCCACTCAATAAAATGCGGCAGGCGGTGAGGGTGGTAAGCAATGAATGCTATTTAAAAACCGACATCATTAGGAATCGAAGAGACCTCCTTAAACCTTCTCAACACATTTAAAGTGTGTGAGCCTAGTCATGGTCTGACCAATGTTTTATTTTAAGTTATACATATAGATACAATTCTAATATATATATATATATATATATATATATATATATATATATATATATATATATATATATATATATATATATATATATATATATATATATATATATATATCATTTAAAATTTTAAGTATTCTTTGAAAATTATGTTCAACTATTAATTCTATTAAACACGCAAGGATGCAGTGTTAATAATTAATTTAAACAATCATCCATTAAATTTTGAAGCATTTTAAACTTTGTGTTTAGCTATTAATCCTATTTAGTATGCAAGCATTCAATGTCAATCATTAATCTAAACAATCATATAAAACTAAAATTCACTATTTAGCATATCAAGAAAACTTTTTCAGAAAAAAAACGCCACGACTGTCGCGACACGGATCACAAGAAAACGCGACGCGGCAATCATCAGAAACCGATCATGACAAGAACGACGCGGCGCGGAACACTAGGAAACGCGACGCGGCAAAACCCTAATGATCGTAACTTTAGAAAAACCCGCGACGCGATATTTCAAGTACCGCAGCGCGGACGTCGAACAGATTCGATAAATCAGAAAAAAACGATTTTTAACATATCTAATCGAATCTAAACAGTACAAAATCATGATAAAGTGGCTCTGATACCACTGTTGGAATACAATAGCATAAAAACAACGCAGCGGAAACAGAAATCAAAATCGTATTCAACCAGGATCACAGAATCATGCACACTTTTGTAACTGTAAAATCAAGAGGGTTCAAGAAATACCTTTTAGATCTCAGATCTGATCTTGTTAGGATGACGAGAGCCCAAAGTAGAACTCCTCTAATGTAATCGCACCCAAGACAACGATCCAACACCCGTTGATGTAGTATATACCTTTGCTTGAAGTTTTAGCACGTAATACTTAGGGTTTTGAAAGAAATCGGCCGTATACCGAGGGGTGGGAGGAGGGTGACGAAAATTAGGGTTTTGGAAGCACCTACAACTCAGATCTAGGGTTGTATTTATAGTGCTCCTCATCTTATCCCCTCCCTTGTGGATATTTCACTTTGGTCCTTTATCCTTATTAAGTTTCTAATTAATATACCTTTACTTTGGTATATTAATAAACTTAACCTTAAGTTTCTAATTAATATACCTTTACTTTGATATATTAATAAACTTAACTCCTCAAGTTTATTTTCGATCTCTTTTAGCTAAATCGTCTCTTGCGTGTAACCCGAAAGGACCCTACTATTTATAGTAATATTACCAACTTGTTATAACGATGGGCATATAACCAACACTAAGGATATGGTAAGAAGTATGATAAGTCACTCTCCCTTACCAGAGTCACTCTCGGGTGAAGCACATAAGACTACAACTTACATTCTCAATAGAGTACAAACTAAAGCAATTGATAAAGCACATTATGAGCTTTGGACATGTAAAAATCCTAGTTTAAAGCATTTACGTGTACGGGGATGTCCAACTGAGGCTAGGCCTTATAGTCAAAATGAAAAGAATTTAGACTCCAATATTGTTAGCAATTACTTTATTGGTTATTCTAAACGATCCAAGGGCTATAAGTTTTATGATCCTGTGACAAAATCAATTTTTGAATCGGGAATTGCAACGTTCTTTAAGGATGTTGAGTTTGGAGGGAGAAATAAGGTAAGAAACATTGTTTTTGAGGAGGAATCATTCATGATTCCTATTGTTGCTTCTGATAGCATATAGTTTCATATTGTTGCTTCTGATAGCATATAGTTTTATGTGCCCATTGATGAAGAAGTAAGTCAGGAATATCAGCAAGACAATGGCATTCACTCTCCTATTCATAATGAAAAACCTCAACTTAGGAGATCCACTAGAGAAAGAAGAAATGCAATTCCTTTTGATTATTATGTATATATCCAAGAAAATAAAGAACAAGATGGTGAATGATTGAAAATGATCCAATCAATCTCTCTCAAGCCATGTAAAGTTCTGATTCCCAAAAGTGGATTTATGCCATTAATGAGTAGTATAAGTTTATGCAAGGCAATAAAGTTTAGGATCTTTTCTCATTACCTGAAGGTTCAAAACCTATTGGCTTTAAATGGATTTTTAAAACAAAAAAGGATTCAAAGGGCAATGTGGAAAGACATAACGCACATCTTGTAGCTAAAGGCTTTACTCAAAATGAAGGAATTGACTTTAAATAGATTTTCTGTAAAGTTTCTTCGAAAGACTATTTTAGGTTTATCATGGAACTAGTTGCACATTATAATCTTGAGTTACATTAGATAGATGTTAAAACAACTTTTCTTAATGGTGATATTGAGGAAACTATATATATGGTGTAACCAAATAACTTTGTCTCAGAAGATTCAAAGAATATGGTTTGCAAACTAAATAAATCTATCTATGGACTCAAGCAAGCATCTCGCTAGTAGTACCATAAGTTTCATCATATTATTGTCTCATTTGGTTTTCAGGCAAATGTGGTAGATGATTGTGTATATCACAAGTTCAGTAGGAGTAAATATATCTTACTGGTTTTATATATTGATGACATTTTGCTTGCCACCAATGTTTTAGAGATTTTATATGAAACCAAGAAATTTCTTTCAAATCATTTTGAAATAAGAGATCTTGGGAAAGACTCTTTTGTATTAGGAATCCAGATTGAATGCAACATATCTCGTGGAATTCTTGGGTTGTCACAAAAGGGCTACATTGAAAAGATCTTTGAAGATTTGGCATGCAAAACTGTAAACCATGTGATACCTTGTTTCTAAAGGAGACAGATTTAGTCTTGATCAGTGCCCTAAAAATGACCTTGAGGTTAGTGAGATGCAGAAGATTCATTATACTTTACTTGTTGGGAGTCTTATATATGCGTTAGTGTGTACACGTCCCGATATATCATTTATTGTAGTGATGTTTGGAAGATATCTAAGCAACCCATGTATGAAGCATTGGAAAACAGCCAAAAGGGTTTTGAGATATCTACAAAGAGAAAAGGACTACATGCTCACATACAAGAAATCAGATGTTTTGGAGATCATTAGGTATTCTGATTCCGATTTTGCTGGATGTCAAGAGTGTTACAAATCCACATCGGGATACATTTACATGTTATCATAAGCGACTATTTCATGGATGAGTTCTAAGCATACTTTGATAACTTCTTCCACTATGGCGGCAGATTTTGTAGCATGTTTTGAGGCACCAGATCACGGGAAATGGTTACGAAATTTTGTCATGGGGCTACGTATTGTTGGTGTTAAAAGACCACTAAAGTTGTATAGTGACAATAAGTCAGCGGTATTATATTCCAACAACAAAAGATGTTCTACTAAGTCAAAACATGTTGAAATTAAGTTTTTGGTTGTTAAAGAAAGAGTCCAAAATGGAAAGATTTTAATACAGTCTATCAGGACAAACTCCATGATAGTTGATCCGCTCATGAAGGGATAACCACCCAAGGTCTTTCACGAGCGTACTACACATATGAGTGTGATAAAGATTGATGATATTTTGTTTTAGTGAGAGTTTTGCATTTTACTTTGGCGCTTTATGTTTTGTTAAGAACAATTACATTTCTGTATATAATTAAAGATTCAATTTATTCCATTATCATTTGCACTTATTTGAAATTTGATCTCATTTCAAGAAAAATAGGGACTCGTAAGAAATCTAATTTAATTTCAAAACCACGCATTTATGTTTAATTATGTCGTTTGGTCATATGTTATATGTGACCATTGATGGATTTAGTTACATAAATTGTAACAAAGACTTGTTTGATCCTATACTATTATTATTAATGGACGAGATTGTTTAAGGGTATCAATGCTATGATAACATATGTTAAAGCGCTTATATGGTTATATGTACATTTAATTATTTATGGTCCAATTGGGAGATTGTTAGATATTTTGGGACAACTTAAACTAAAAATATATTTAGTTATCATTTAAATTTCAGATTTAATATAAAATGAAATTTGAAATTGTTGATGGACTGATTTTAAATAATAGATAAAACTTATCTAGTGTTTATCTTCTGGCTTGAGTTCTCGGTTGAATGAAACTCATTTTTATCCCTTAAAACTCTCACATTCGGTTATATCTCTATCTATATAAACACGTGACTAGAAGTAAATCAAATATACGAAAATACGCAAACAAAATTCATGAGTTTATTTGCTGATGGATTTAGAGAGAGCTTTTGAGGTCAACTCGAAAACTAACTCTACACATCAAATCTGAAAAGCGCAATGGAAGTAGATATGTAATCTTTGTTTCTCTATTTCTTTTAATCAAATTCGAGATCAAGATCTACAATTTAAGTTTATGCATTTTATGTTTTAGTTATTCCAAACATTTAACATCACATTCAAATAAAAGACATAATCAATAATACATGCTATCGTTGGTAAAATTGCTAGCCATTTATTGAACACCTTTGATCACTTTAGTGGTATATTCTATACATAAAAAAGACTAAATAAATACATAAAGAACAATTTCTTATCTACACAAGTTATTAGTCCTTACAAAATTTAAATCAAATTTTCTCAAACGATTGATTAAAAAAATAGTCTAGGCCATATTTAATGTGTTGGCAAACCCTATCATTTTGTAATCTATGGTTCTTTTAAGGGAGGGGATTTTGAATGTGTAATTGTGCCTCGATTACAAGTTTCTTTTAGATTGGGTATGGCTCTAAGTATTGTAGAAACTTGCCACTTAGTTTATCATAGACACATTCTAGTCAATGGTTACTTAATAAAACATATTATCGATGCACACCTAAGATACTATTACAATAAGGAATGAAATCTACTATTTTCTAACAGTAACTACACGAATCATCACTGGTGCAAGTGTCAATCACACGTTTAGTTCCTATTTTCAATTTTTAACTCGGACCGTCCCTTGTTAGTTTAAAAGTTGCACGCTTCATCCCTATCACACTTGAAATGGTTATACCCTTAAAATTTTATTTTTTGATTTATTTATCATTCCATTTCTATTTATAATTAAAAAAGAAGTTAACGGGTCCCACCAACTACACTCACCCCAACCCTTTTGAACCTCTACCTTATTCTATTCTCTCGTCAATAACCCTATGCCTGGCCAGAAGCCTTAATCGGAAAATCATAAACCACCACCACCATCAGAGAAACCAAATATCAGAAACATCAAAAAGGATAATTTATATAAAAAAACATCAACCACTACAACCACCATCGGAAAACCATAAACCACCACCACCAGCATTCCAGAAAAAACACAAAACCCAAAATACGTTGAGGGTGAATTCCCGGAATCTAACTCCCATTGAAATGAATCCAAAACGATGATAGTTGGTGGATGGTGTCAGAGTTTTAGAGACAAATGCTTTAGGATTGATCTCATGGTGGTCGTTGACACTGATAAACTTCATCGCCCCCTCCAGATCCAAAATTCTAGAAATCAAAAGTGGTTCCAGGTGCGTTAGAGAGAGGTCGAGCAGATCTTTGATGGAAAGTGGTTTTCGGCAAACATGGTGGGAGAGGCGGAACAGACCTGTGGGGGGAGGGAGGGAGAAGTGGTAAGGGATAAGAGGTGGGTGTTTAGTGCTTTCTAAATGTATATATATATATATATATATATATATATATATATATATATATATATATATATATATATATATATATATATATATATATATATATATATATATATATATATATGTGTGTGTGTGTGTGTGTATATATATATATATATATATATATATATATATATATATATATATATTAATTTGCAAATCGAGTCTGTAAGGGGTTTTTACTGTTTATTTGGTTTGACTTTTTCCAGAACCAAAAATACTAAATTTATATTATAGTATAATTGTTAATACATTTGATACAAAATTCAAATAAGTTTCTATTTGGAAATAGCAATTTTTGATTCTCTTTATTGCAAACTTTTATATTTACATTTTTTCTCCTCAACTAATTTCGAATTAATTTGTTTTTTCATCTCTATTTATTATAAAGTTATATTATTGGTATTTTGTAAGTTACGATTCCGGTCCCTTATTATATTTTAAAGTTATATTTTGCATCCCTTACATAATTTGTTTTTATAGTTTTCATCTTCCTTAATATTAAGTATTATTAATTTTTTTATTAATTGTTATTTATAACATTGTACCAAATATGATATATTTTCAAAATTTATTTATGTCCGTCTCCTTCATACGTAATTATTATGACAGAAACTTTATTTTTATCCTTTTATGGTCCACTTTGCAAAAGGTATCTTGAGACCTCTAATTTTTTCAGCATCCTGATTATGTTCTTATTTTTTGAAGATGATAAAAGATTAACAAACGTTTGAATGTAATTACAGTTGTTCTGTTGCTTGATTTTATATGATCAAAATATGTTGGCTCAAGATCATCACCATAAAATTGTATAAATTTGTCGGGTTGTGTTTTTCAATATACCGAACTTTCACAGCATCACGTGGACGATCCAAACCCTAATTACATATGCACAATTTAACATTTGCACCACAAATATTTATGTAATTTGCTTATTTTCTAATATTGCCATATTTCACTCTTCAATCAATTTAATATAAACTAGATTGAGCCCGTGCTTCGCACAGGCTGGAATGAAACTTGGTATGTAAGTTTTGGTGTATTTGCAAATCCTGAAGCTTACTTATGGAGTTCTGCTGTGTTTGATATTCTGTTCTCTTCGGTTTCAGTTGGATTGTCGGCCGGTGCAACAACACTTTTTGGTCCTTTGAACAATTGGCAAGTGACATACAATGCTCCAACACTTTTTGGTCCTTTTCCCTACATAAATACTACATTTAATCAATACATTATATAACATATAATTTATTGTGACCGATTTAAATTTTGTAGGTTAATAAATTGAAATACATACAGCAAGAACTCCAAATACTTTCATAAGGAATGAATCATCTGCTTTTAGTTTCTCTGGTGATCCACATTGACCTATATTTTCACCGATTGTCAATAAAGTAAATTAAAAAAAAAAAGATTCAATCATGTTCACTAAAAATTGAAAATAATAACTCACCAACATTTAAAGAACTAAACATTTTCTCAAGGGCAGATGATAGTTCTTGATAAGTAGTGTAACTTCTTAAATCAACTTTCCTTAAATAAGGTGCACCATCCATAGTAAGTTTCACAAATAAAGCACCAAGACCAGGCTTTCCATCCACTTCATCATTATTCTTTGAATTTGTTGCCAAAATGTTAACTGGAGATCAACCAACTACTTGTGCCCTGTAAAAAAAGACTATTGATCTCAGTTGGGATATTTCAGTAATTTGACTAACTTCAATCAAGATAAGATTCTATGAAGTGGACTTACTTGGCAGCAGGAGGATTGGAACTGTTGTTGACTTTGTTGAGATTATTCTGTGCCGCCAAAATAAATAAATAAAAGAGGCGCCCTTACATTCCAAAAAACAAATTTTAGCAATATTTTATCAATATTGAGCAGTTGGGAAGAAGGTCAAATAGGTAAAGGTTTTAGTGCCTTAATACATTAAGCCAGATTATTTGGCTTACCCTATTAAGTCATCCTAACCCAGATTATTCAAAAGGAAACAACCATGTATAGCTTTCTAGATTAAGTGCTTAATTCATTAAGCTGATTAACAGAAAACAAACAGTCTCCAATAGCAGTTTCTTACCCTCTTAGCAACAACCCTAATTTCATATACAACAACATACAAAGCTTTTAATGCCCATGTTGATTCCCAGTTCCTGAATTCCTGAATGAAAGCACCGAATAATGCCCCATATTAGCACATTATCAGTAAGATAAAAGTCAAAAAACTAAAGAAAAACAAAAGAGAACTCAAAGAAGTTTTGAAAATTACTTGGCAGATTTCTCAAATGCTTGATATGATTCAGCAAAACGGCCGACCCTAAAAGTCTGCATAGCTCGAAATAAAGGAGCTACTATTTCCCAGTTCTCTTCCTGCTTTTACGATTCAGGTACCGCCATGAAAGTGGATGCAGTTCGTAGCAAGTAATCAAAGTAACGATAATAAGATTTGTTAAACGGCTGTTCCTTAGTCAGCAGATCAGGAATTCGTATATGATCGATTCAAAATATCAGACGAATCGAAAATCGACTATTCCTGGCAAAAATCGCTGATCGATAAACCTTCCATGAACTCGTTAACCTAGATGAAGAATCATAAAGGGTTTTTTGGGGTTGGTTGCTCACCAGAATAATCATCGCTGCTCTCCTCCAGGTTGGAGCTCGCTCTTGCTTCAGTAAT
This sequence comes from Cichorium intybus, assembly GCA_023525715.1. Lineage (NCBI taxonomy): Eukaryota > Viridiplantae > Streptophyta > Magnoliopsida > Asterales > Asteraceae > Cichorium > Cichorium intybus. The sequence goes on along the minus strand of CM042015.1, from coordinate 68,641,674 downwards.
CGTTGTTGCTTCAGTGATTGTTGAGTTTCGGGTGTAATGGAAAGGAGATGGCTGGTGTAATGGAAAGGAGAGGGCAGCTGTCGTGAACAGAGGAACCGGTGGAAGAAATCTGGCGGAAGGCGATTGGTGAAAAAGAACCCACCCCCTTTAAAACCTCCAAACCCCCTCCCCCCCCCCCCCCAACCCCAAACCTTCTAGAACCCCCTTGCAATTCATTTATATAATAATATATTATGTTTTTGATATGAGTAATTGTATTCATTCCTACCTTTTATTCCTACCCATATTCCTACTCATGTGAGATTATGACAAGTGTCACACTTAATAAAACTAATAATATTTTAAGACACATGTCATAATTTTACATGGATAGGATAATTAGCAAGAATAAAAGGTAGGAACCAAAACATTTTCTCTTTTGATATATACCTTAGTCATCTAGAAGTACCTGGTGTCTCCCTTAGCACGTGACACATCGCCGAAAACTATGGGCTGCCCTGCCCGCCCCCGAACAGAACAAGACCAGACTCTTCGTCCCTTCTACGTAAGTGCACACAATAGCAAGACGATTACTTTTTCCCCAAGAATCTCATAATTGCAGTTTACCCCCTCCAACTAAGCCTCTATATCTTAAACCCCAATAGTACACAAATTAATAACAACCAAAAGCATCTTAACCCTTTTTCCCATTTTGTAGTGTATATAACTGTTTTCAAAGGACGCCAAGCTAAACGAATTTTAAATAGAGTTCTTCAATATTATGGATCACACTCATTGTTGAATAGCTTTATATGAAAAAAAAAACATGTTTTTAGACTTTCCATATAAATCGATGTTGAAGTACTAGAGCATATTTTGGGCATACTTATTAAGCTTATAAAATTTGATTTGCATTATTTCATAAGTGAAATACTTTAAATATAGAGTTTGATATCATACAAAGTACTTTGTTGAATATATATTTTTTTAAAACACCTTTACCTATTGCAAAATAAAATAAAATTGGTGCACTTGGCTTGTCCTAGCTATGACTAAATTTAAATTACAAAACTTTTAAAGACACGTGCATAGTCAAGTTCATTGACTATAATAAGAATGAATGTTGTTTGTACCAAACAAAGTTCACATATCCAACTGTCTATGTTGTTTTATAAATCTAGTTTGTTATAAAATCTCCTCTACATATTTCTTTTTATGAACTATTTTATTATAAAAAGAAAATTACATACACAATATATCATGTTCATTTTCAGAGAGATAAAACATACAATTACGTGAGAAGTTTATATCTAGAAAATCTAAAACCTTAAAGAGAAAGGTTAATATGAACAATATTTAACTTTAAAGGGTGTGAACTGTAAAATGTTTTTATATGCGGTTTATACGCGCACAGTATCACTTCATCCATCACAAAATCCCTCTTTCACACCCGATACGCATCGGAAATTATCAAATCAATGGCTCGTCTTCTCTCACAAACCCTAATTAGAACAACATCATCAGCATCGAATTCCTTGCAAACATTCAAATTAGGTGTATCGCTGCAGCATCGGTTTGCGAGCCAATCCGGAAAAGCCCAATTGATCGAGTTCGACGTTGAATCTGATGGCGATGTGGAGGTTTTAGGGTTGAGAAAGCTCGAAGATGCAATCCATAGTATCATCGTAAGGCAATCGGCGCCTGATTGGCTTCCTTTCGTTCCCGGTTCATCTTACTGGGTTCCTCCTCGCCGTCACCGACCTGATTCTCAAGGCATCATTAGTGTGCTCAGAAAGTTCAGCAAACCGTTGACGGATGAAGAATCAATGTCTATCTCTTCCTCACGTGGTTGGCCGTCCTCCGCTTATTTCATCGAAGGTATGAGATCACGCTTTCACTTGATTTTATCAAAGATAAAGTTAGATTATAATAATTACCCTCTCTAGATTTTCAATAACGAAATTGAGTCGTGAAGAAGTAAAACTTTTTTATATGAAGATAGTGTTTAGAGGTTGTAAATTGTAATATGACATTTGGATTTTGAGTCGGTTATCTTGCAGTTGTAGATTAAAACAGACTTTGATCCTATTCCGATTATGTGATGCTCGTTTAATTAGTTTTCAATCGTGCCTTTAACTCTCCAAAAAAATTGTTGCTACGCCAGTTAAAGGGGAGTTAATATGATCTTCCTTTTGATGTCCATTATAATTTACATTACTTCAATCGTTCATTAGAGCAGTCATTTCATTTTACCTTTTTTTATTCACCCATATACTTCCAGGCACATCCATCATGCATCCAGTGCCTGTGGAGATGGAAGCAGAGGTGGTTCTTAGCAATGAGGAGAATACGCCTAATAACACCGAAAATGAGGAAGGATGAACTCTTGTCGAAATCAAGTCCTCACCTTTAAAGTAAGTTCCTTACTTCCTTTTGTACACTGGATACTAAACAGGACTAGACTGGACTGGACAAGTTTTCCATGAGGGCATATACGTTCTTTTACATGGAGGAGATATCGATAGTGATTCATTGTCCCACCTTTTTGGGTTTGGACAAAAATTTGATGCAACTTTTATCGGTACAACTTGTCATGTCATGTCCTGTTCGTCCTGTTAGTTTTAACACTTTGTTGTTAGTTTGTTTGTTGACTTTTTAATTGGGATCAACAGGCTCGCTTCCTAATGTAGATATTTTAAAAGAGACTAAAATGCCCTTGAAGAAGTGGGAGCGAACTTGGTTGTACAGTTGAGCCCCTTTGGGGGGCTGGGGGTAGGTTGCGGTTGCTCTAGTTTCTGTACAACTTATCTAGTCGATGATTTTAGGCCTATGGATCTTAGCGATTCGAGCTTTATGTATGTTGTTATTATAGCACATTCTCATATTCTCACCTTCCAAATAAAAATAATATCATATTGGCATATCGAGCTTTTAGTCTTCATTTACATTAATAACCATATACACTCAATTCAGAACAACAGTACATCTCAAAAACATTGTTTTTGCTCTATATATAAATAAATATGTCATTTTTATTGGTATCTACACGAGCTGTATGAACAGCTGCTAGATATCTACAAATGAAATATCTAACTTGTTTTTCTTTTATATTTGCGTTATTGAGTGTGTAAAAAGGAAATTGTTTAAAGCCAATCAGTTAAATAACGCAAACTCATTTGACAGATTGCTTCTGATTAGTTATTTGAATGTATTAAATAAATAAATTTGTTTAATTAATAAATAAACTATTTAGTTTTATCCAGCGTTATTTAATAAAAAATGATTATTTATTTTTATGTCGATAAATACTTTTTGTGATCATATGGATTCATATTTAATAAGCAACAATCAACATAGAAAAATAAATTTATTTTGCATATTAGGTCCACAACACTTTCCTTTCCAAACCCATGTACCGAAAAGTGGTTAAATGTACTATAGTAAGGTAGCCCATCTTTTGACCATGTCATGTGGTTTGATCACCAAACATCAAGATATACATTATTCTTATGCGGAGTCAGCGGAGAGACCGAGTTTTTAAAATAGATTGATTTTGATATTCTATTATTTTTTTAACTAAATTGTTAAGTTTTTAATTTTTTTAATTAACTTATTATGTTTTTAATTTTATTTGAATGTTCACCACTTGACTGGTCAATCTGTTCGTCAACTGGCGTGACAGTATGACAGCTGGCATGACACCTAGGTGTCAAAATTGATACAAAGTTGAAAACATATTGACTTAATTAAAAAAAAGTTGAAAACTTAGTGACTTAATTGAAAAAATAACACAATGTCACAATCAGAATTTTCTTAAAATTAGTCTTTTTTTTAGAATTTGCCTTTTATTAAATTATTTCAAGATTTATTGATTGTTAAAATGTAGCCAAAATTTTGTATTTATTATAATGGTTTTATACATTGGTTTTTATTGTATAATTAAATTTTGTACAAAAGTTTTTAGTAAAGTGTAATTACGTTTAGTTAATTGCAAATTATAAATTCTTATGTTGTTTTGTTATTTATCAATTATTAGTCATCTCTATTATGTAATTTATATCAAATATGAACTAACAATAAAGTATTGACGACTTTCTAAAAAAATATTTAAAGTTTGATTTTTGATCAAATATATAAAATAATATTTTAAATATATTGAAAATAGTTATCAGCCTATTTTCAGTTTAACATATAATTAATAACACAACTTACGTTAATCACAAATAAATCATAAATAAGATATGTATTATTTAATTATTTTTTAATTATTAGTAAATTATATTATGTAATATATAAGAAATAATAAATAACCATCAATCAACTATGATGGCTTTCCAAAAAGAAATATAAACCTTCTTAATTATCCAGAAGAGTCATCCTTGACCATTTTTATGCTATATGTGTATACTTATTTTTCATGTCATTTAATTTTTTAAAACTTCAAAACAAATTATATTTGTTTCGATATACTATAACCGTAACATCTTTATATTTGATTGTGAACTATACAAAATCAATGGACGAAATAAAAATTATATTGATATTTTCAAAAATAAAAGTTTAAAATTCTCAAATAACCTTTAAACATAATGCTTGATTTGTAATCTTAGATGATTTGTTTTCATTTTTTTTATATTTTTTATATTTTCTAATAAAATATAAAGCGTTAAATATAAAAAACAAAATTGAAAATGTTAAGTTAATAATTAAGTCATAACTCATTAAACGAAATAAAAAAATAACAAAAAAAGCTAATAAATTAACATATATTTGATATTATATTAAATTAGAAATATAATGTATCGAAACAAATATAATTTGTTTTGGAATTGATAAAAACTAGATGACATGAAAAATATGTGTACGCATTAATGGTTTATTGTTATTTCACATTTGATATAAATCATAGGGAAATCTCCAATAAAGTCCCAATATTTTGGCTCGGTTTATGAAAAAGTCCCAAATTAATTTTTATTTACAAAAAAGGACAGAAAACCGGCTAATGTATTCAAATTAGCCCATTTTAACCTTTTCAGCAGGTTACATTGCCACGTGAAATTCTATATGTTTTATTTTCAATAAAGTCCCAATATTTTGACATAGTTTACGGAAAAGTCCCAACATGTTTTATCGCTAATAAAGTCTTAATATTTTGATCCAGTTTATGGAAATATCCAAAAATTTTAGCTTAGTTTACTTGGAAAACATTACGTATTTTTACATGTATTTACGTTTTTAATAACATATTTATAAAATGTATTTTTATGTATTTATAAAAAATACTTTAAAATAACGTATTTAATAACATAAAAAAACTTAAAAATGCGTCTTTAATAACGTAGAAATAATTTAAAAAATACGTCAAAAATACGAAAAAAAGTAAAAACGCATGTATAAATACATTTTATTAACCGTATAAATACGTAAAAAATACGTTTTATTCATGTATATATTCCAAATGATAGATATGGATTTCGATAAGTTTGCTTACAATGATTAGACAGACTGAAAAATGACTGAACAAAATTGAATTGCACGAAAATAGATGATTAAAATTTCTTGTTTAATTTAGATTTAATAGCAATGATTTCGTGGTTTCAAAAACGATATCCAATAATAGTTGCTATAAATTTTGTTTGGATTTCATATTGTTAGGTAATAATGAAGTTATTATATTGCTTATTTGTATATATTTTTAAGTATTTTTACGTATTTTAAATAAATACACATATAAATATGTAAAAATATGTTTTCAAACGCATAAATACGTTATTAAAGATGTAAATACATATAAAAATACGTAATTTTTTTTAAGTAAACTGAGTGAAATGTCCGGATTTTTCTGTAAATTGAGCCAAAATATTAAGACTTTATTGAAAATAAAACATGTTGGGACTTTTCCGTAAACTGAGCCAAAATATTAGGACTTTATTGAAGATAAAACATGTAGTTACCTGCTGAAAAGGTTAAAAAGGGCTAATTTGAAAACATTAGCCAGTTTCCTGTCCTTTTTTGTAAATAAAAATTAATTTTGGACTTTTTCATAAATTAGTCTAAAATATTGGGACTTTTTTGGAGATTTCCCTAAATCATATGATAGAATTTACTAATAATTGATAAATAACAAAAGAAAATAAAAAAAAATTATAAATTGCGATTGATTAAACATTATTACATTTTACTAAAAGATTTTGTACAAATTTTAATTATACAATGACAACTAATATAATGAATAAAAAAAGTCAGTTACATTTTAACGTTCAATAAATCTTCAAATTTAATAAATGACAAATTCCAAAAATAACACAAGGTTTTCAGAAAATTTCGATTTGGACATTGTGTTAATTTTTTCAATTAAGTCACTAAGTTTTATATTTTTTCCAATTAAGTCACTATGTTTTCAATTTTGATACCTAGGTGTCGTGTCACTGTTACATCATCAAATACTATCATGTCACGTCAGCTGACAACCAGGTTGAGTGGTCTAGTGGTCAAAATCCAAAAATAACACAAGATTTTCAGAAAACTTAATGACTTAATTGAAAAAAATAGCACAGAGAACCACAAAAATACCCATCACGGTGATGGAATGCCACTTCACTTCCAACTCGTCATCACACCATATCATATAAACATTGCTATACCTATCACACCACATCACTATTTCCTATTAAAAAATAAATAATAAAACTAAATTGTTTGAGTGTTTTGATATATGATTGCGTGTTAAATTGTACTGATATGTGATTGAGTGTGGTGTGTCGTGAAGGGGAGCACGGAGGACCACATAAATACCCATCACGGTGCATACGGGGCGGTGTGCACGACTGTGATGGGCTTCTAGCTAAGTATCACGGTAGCTCAATGAGAAGTTTACCAGTCGGTCTTCCACAATAGAAATTAGTTTAGCTTACGTTAAAACCCTCAAACCTATTGATATTAATATTCTCTTCTTCAACAATAACTCTAATACTAGTTTGTTAGGATTTAGGAAGACAATAGGTGTACTTCTTTCATGATTTGATCACGACTAAAGGGAACAAAAAGAAGAAAAAAAACACCAAACAATAACGCAAGGATTTAAGTAGTTCACTTGATCTATGCTGATCAAGCTAAGTCCATCCTAGGAACAAGAGAACTTTTCTTATTAATTTGAACGTTGTACAATATATAAAAGTATTCACTGTACTCTCTCACTATTTTGGATTACACTCTTCACATTTTCATTTGTACAATCTGAGATCGTTTATATACTGGAAAAGAGAACTCGGCGAAATAATGATAAATCTTCTAGCACCATGCTTTCTACACTAGGCCAACATGGAATAAGTCATGGGCCATGCATAACAAAACATCTTCCTGCTCTTGCATGCTGTCCATGTCAGACGTGGGAACTTATGCCAAGAGACACTTATGTTGACGTAGCTTCTCCTACACACAATCATGCTTTGCATCGTATTGCTCATTCAGAGACCCCAATCTCTTGAACTGAACTAGAGAGAGGCCTGCCTCGGTTCTAGTGTTCTTGAATTCTCCGGATCTGACAAAACTGCCGATTACTAAAGAAGTGCTGCTGTCAAATTGGGTTAAATGCCCTGGACTCGTGATACTTCTTTAAATCTGTCGATCCGCTTCGGCCCGCCCAACCGAGGAGAGGAACTTCCTTGACCGAGGAGAAGATCCAACCGAGGTGCAGACTCAAAACAGCACTGGCAGGTGTTTACTCTATTTTTTAGTTGCTTCGGTTCACTGATCTTCATCGATCTCCTGGACATCTTTTAGTTCGAATTAGACTTTACATACTTAACAATTTCTAAGAATGAAAGAGAGTCTTCTAACAACTATGGGTAATAATGGTTTATTTTTTTTACTAAAACCAAAACCGGGCTGGATTTTTTTCTTTTTAATTGAGGAAATACTAAACTATCAATTTTCGGTTTTGATTTTGGTCTCTCTCTATCTCTATCTCTTTCTTTTTTTTTCTTTTTTTCTTTTTTGTTTTTGTTTTTGTTTTTATTTTTATTTTTATGGGGGTTTTCATAAAAATGTTGCTTAAATTTTACAAAAGTACAAGTAATTTTCTATAGAAGTTGAAACATAATGGTTTGAAATTATACAAAAATTGTTCTTTTTGATTTTAAAGTTAACCCAAAACACGTTTAAAATACTTATGTTCAGATTGGTTTATAATGATATTCATGATATATATATTGAAATTTAAGCATGATTAGAGATTATGAGTGTTGTATGTGATTGCACTAACACTATAATCTCAACATACGTCATGAATATATTTACAAAACTACTGTTTCACACTTTCATATCAAAACCATTGAATGCTTGTTATTGTTGTCAGTACTTTAGCGCAAATTTTAGCATAGATCTTTCAAAAATGTTTTAAGCTATCCTTCAAATTAAAAGGATATCCTCTTTATAACTTCAAACCATGGTGACTCTACTTCCTAAGGTATGTAGGATGCATAATGTTTGAAGGAAGATGAGTTTGGTAGTTAAAAATAATGTGAGAAAAAACCGAAAGTGTAAACAAAATCGAAATATATAAAATTTGAAATAGAAAAACCTAACCATTTTAAAAAACTCAATCGCTTGGTTTTTGGATTTTAGAAAAAATTATTTTTCGATCGACTTTTTTTTTCATATATATAAAAAAAGTAATAACTGTAAGGTTTTGCACAAACAATGAACTAGAAACCCTAAGTTCACATGCAACCTAATGAAGGATCTATGTTTTTCTATCTTATGAACATATAACAAAATCCTAAGGCCAACATTTATTTTTAAAGATCAAAACAAGAATTACCAACCTTTTGAATCTTGTTCTTGAAGCTAGCAGCAAAGAGATCCTGCCTCAAATGAAGTCACACCCAAGCTATTGAGGAAAGAAAGCAGCAGAGTCTCTGGAGAGTCTAAAGTTAGCGCAGGTTTTGGGGTGGCCAGGGGGTTCCTTTTATAGCCTCCAATGGTTACAGTCAAAACCCTAGAGGAGCCCCTTAATGGACAAGTCTGTTGACCATTTGGACCAGATCTCCTAAACCCTAATTAGGGTTTCGCCAACCTAGGAGGAACCCTCTAAGGTGGCGCCAATTCTGGGCCTTGGCTACTGGTTTGCCAGTTATTCAACTATTGAATAAATACAAACCAGTCCCTGCACTTTTAATTAATTTATTTAATCACTGAATTAAATCCAATTAATTCCAGATTAATTTCTAATTAATTAATATAGTTTTTAATTAATATATTAACACTTAAACATATTAATAAAATATTTATTTAATCTCTATTGATTTATTAAACAATTAATAAATCAACCTCTCTCTCTACTGAACTCTACATCAATCCTCCAGCTATGAGGGCAACCCAAATGGACTTTGCTTCAATTAACAAGATAAATACAATTTACAGTCATGGCTTAGACACCTAATCCAACAATAACATGTATTGGTCTTGTTGTATTTTGTTTTAGAAAATTACGCTCTTTTTTTTTTTTTAATTTTAGCATTTTTTTTGAAGAAATCCTTTAAAAATAATAACCTAGAACCAAAAAAAAAAATTGAAACCAAAAAGCGGATGGTTTGATAGTTTCGAAGCCAAAAAAATTAATTATGTTTTTGCTTTAGGAAAAATCGAACCATTTTCACTTGACACCCTGTATTTCATGGTTAAAAATTATGTTGTATTTTGAAAAATATATATTTTCTTAGAAAGTTATCTTTTGAAAAGTTTTAAAAATATGAATAATTTTTCTAAAAAAATATTGATTTTTTATACAAAACGTTAAAATATAATTATTTTTTTTTTGAAAATCCCTATATTTAAAAAGTAAAATTAATCTAAAGTATGTTATTGTCATACACAATTAATGCTTTTTAAAATCAAAACAATACACTAGAACATGTTTATTGCGAAAAAGACGGATATAAATCTTAGAGACATTGACATTTGACAGAAAGCAAACTTAAATAGAAAATTAAAATATGTATATAGAAATTCGAAGGGATATTGACTGGTGGATGGATCTAAGATTCCATGTAAATGATTCTTGCTGGCAACAAGATTCAATTTTTGATTGGATCTTATAAATGCCAAAAGATTCCGTTTTTTATAATAGTTGTTATGATGTGATCTTTATAATACTTTTAATTAATTATAGAATGTAATTGTTCGTATAATTTATTATTTATTGTGTCTCTAAAATATAAAATTAGAGCGGTATAATAAATAACTAGAAGACGGGTTTAATAAAATAAATATTAAAAAATTATTTTGAAAGGATGCATTTCATAAATAACTATAAACTTTGAAATTTTAACTTTTGTGGGCTGGTATTTATCATAGATTTACTTTTTTTAAAGTTCAATGTATTTATTAGCTTTTTGTACAATAATTAATGATAAAACAATTTTAGAAATTTTGAACCGGCTGACTCAACTGATTAAACTAGGAAATGTTAGAAAATCCAGTTCGATTGGGGGTGTTTGGATTGCTTATTTAAACAACTAAGCTTATTATTAAAACTGCTTGTTAGTTTATCTGGGTATGAAAACGGAGTTTTAAAAAAAGTGTTTGTTTTAGCTTATCTGGTACCAAAATATAATAAGTCAAGAAGTTGTTTTTTAGTGTTTGACGAATGGTTCTTATGTGTATAATACGGAAATGATTTATCAAAAACTGCTTAAATAAATCAATAAGTAAGGAAACAGTAACTTATCAAAAACTGCTTATTTAAGCAAATAAATGCTTATAAGATATCTTTATCCAAACACTTAAAACTGCTTATTATCGGTGTCAAACTGGAATAAATCAATAAATATCTCAAATAAGCAATCCCAAACAAGTACAAACCAAATTGTTTAGTTGAGAACCTGTGTAGTTGACCTCAAAAGAAACGAGTTTGTAATAACATATTATTTTCAGTTTTTGAATTTTCATGAAAACTTTTAAGAAATTTCAAAGTTCTCCCCACTTGGGAATGGCCAAGAGGGTTTCAATGCATTTCTTCCCCCATCGCATTCGTACCCCGATGTGGAATGAGACAGACCTATTCATTTCCTTCTTCTTTCGTTTGCTTTAATTAAAACCCTCTACTTAATTTAATTTTCTTTTTCTATAGATCAGACACTATATATATATATATATATATATATATATATATATATATATATATATATATATATATATATATATATATATATATATATATATATATATATATATATATATATATATATATATATATATATATTAAGTTCAAATAAGAACTTAAAGAAAATGAGAGAACCTATATACTAATTTGTGTTATTTTAAAGTAATTCAAATGTATTGTATTATCATCTTGCCGGCACTTTATGCTTCTGTTGATTTGTAAACTTTTATACATATATAAAAATATTAAACAAGTTAGAATGCAATTAAATAGTTCGAGTACTAGTCAACGTTACTAAAATAGTAAATTTTAGTTTTGGTCCATGTGACATGTATCTTTCTACATATTTAGTCTTATTTTTTAAAAACTGATGCCAACAGTCCTTATTTTATTTTTCAAATTCATCGTATTGGTTTGTTTCCCCTAACGTTGTAATTATTTTCTGTTGAGTCTTAGGTAAATGACTTTTTCGCCCTTGGAACTAAATTGTTAATACCTTTAAAAGGCAACGACCATTTGCGAAAATGTTCATAAAAACTGAAATGAAATCGACGTTCTTATAAAACTCCATAAGCCCCAAGACACGTTATTCATCTCCTCCACCCACAATCTTACACTTACCACCTCTACCTCCATCCCGCTAGAAAATTCTATGCCACCCACCACTATCGCTATCAGTCTCAACCTATAGGCGTCATATCTTCTACCTACCCTCTATGTTGTCGTTAGGCATAGCTCCTCGATAGCCAGCTCTTGTTAACACCACCACTACTCCTCACGAGTTCTACTCTGCAACCAACCATCTGTAGGGATTTCTAACATATATGTCACCCGCTATCGCCGCCTCTATCGTTTCTGCTGGTGGCCCTGAAACTATTGCCACCAAAACCATCGATGATTACAAAAGTCATTGTAGTTTCAAGTTTGGTTAGAAGGTCAATATCAGGTTTCGATCATCTGGATTTGAGATAAGTGCCGAATTTTGAACAATTGGATTTGTGATTGATTTCTAAGACGGGCATTAATTTCACGTTCTGAATGATTGCGTTTGAAATGAATTTCAAGTTCTTAACTATTGTATAAGAGATCAATTCCAGGTTTTGAAGTATTGGATTAGAAATCAATATCAAGGTTTTGAATAAAAATCTCTGTTTGGTTTTGTTTTTAGCTTATATATATAGTTGGTAATATGAAACGTGATTGTCATGTGAAACTTGGTAAATATGGTATTGTTACTAGTGGTAGTGGACAAGGCGGGTCTAAGGATTAAGGTCCACCAAAAGGTCAAATTTTTGTTGATCTTTACAAATCAACCCCTAATTTTTTTTACTAACTTCTGACATTTCCTATGTACAGGAGGATAAAGAGGTTTCTTGGTGGCTTGATTCCCGTGCTACAAACCATGCGTGTAATGATGAATGATGGTTTGAGAAGTTGGAATCGGTTGATGATGGTTCTGTTTTACGCATGGCAGATGAAGGAGTCAAACCAATATTAGAAATGGGTATTGTTAGTTTAACGTTTACTTTTAGAAAGACAATGAAATTGTATGACGTTTTATATGCTCCTGAAACTATTACCACCAAAACCATCGATGATTACAAAAGTCATTGTAGTTTCAAGTTTGGTTAGAAGGTCAATATCAGGTTTCGATCATCTAGATTTGAAATAAGTGCCGAATTTTGAACAATTGGATTTGTGATTGATTTCTAAGACGGGCATTAATTTCACGTTCTGAATGATTGCGTTTGAAATGAATTTCAAGTTCTTAACTATTGTATTAGAGATCAATTCCAGGTTTTGAAGTATTGGATTAGAAATCAATAGAAAGGTTTTGAATAAAAATCTCTGTTTGGTTTTGTTTTTAGCTTATATATATATATATATATATATATATATATATATATATATATATATATATATATATATATATATATATATATATATATATATATATATATATATATATAGTTGGTAATATGAAACGTGATTGTCGTGCGAAACTTGGTAAAGATGGTATTGTTACTAGTGGTAGTGGACAAGGCGGGTCTAAGGATTAAGGTCCACCAAAAGGTCAAATTTTTGTTGATATTTACAAATCAACCCCTAATTTTTTTTACTAACTTCTGACATTTCCTATGTACAGGAGGATAAAGAGGTTTCTTGGTGGCTTGATTCCCGTGCTACAAACCATGCGTGTAATGATGAATGATGGTTTGAGAAGTTGGAATCGGTTGATGATGGTTCTGTTTTACGCATGGCAGATGAAGAAGTCAAACCAATATTCGAAATGGGTGTTGTTAGTTTAACGTTTACTTTTAGAAAGACAATGAAATTGTATGATGTTTTATATGCTCCTAAGGTCCGCAAAAACATTGTGTCTAGCGGTTTGTTAAATTTTTTAGGATATAAACAAGTATTGTAATCGGATAGATATGTTCTATCCAAGTCTGGTATGTTTGTGGGTTTCGAATATTATTGTGATCGTGTGTTCCGTTTAAATATTATAAATAAGTTCGCGTCGTATGAAAATTCTGTTTTTTATGACGTCTACTTCTAATCTAGATAACTCAATGTTATGGCATATTGTATTAGGACATGTTAATTTTAGAAGAATGTATGAAATGTCAATAATTGGATTAATTCAAGTTTTGACATAATTATGATTATTTCAAACATGTATGCTCACGAAAATTACAACAAAACCGTTTCCAAATGTTAGTAGAAATTTGGATGTTTTGGAATTGATTCATAGCGATTTATGTAATTTTCATACTACCCATTCTATGGGGAATAAAAAGTATTTTGTTACTTTTATTGATGATTCATGTCGGTTTTGCTATGTGTATTTGCTACATTCCAAAGATGAATCTTTCAAAAAGTTTAAAATATATAAAACCGAAGTGGAATAATTAAGAAAAACAATCAAATATCTTAGGACTGATCGGGGAGGGAAATATATAGATCCCCATTACTTTCAATCTTTTTGAATCATCCATGAAACTACAGCTCCTTACACACCACAACAAAATGGCGTTGTCGAACGGAAAAATCAATTTTTAAAGGAAATGGTAAACTCGATGCTTTCATATTTGGGTTTGAGTCAAGGATTTTGGGGAGAGTTCATGCTCATGGCCTGTTATGTTTAACTAGAGTTCCTAACAAAAGGAACAAAAGCCCCATATGAGCTTTGACACAAGAAAGCTCCAAACTTGAATTGTTTTCAAGTTTGGGGTTGTCGAGAAGTTTTACATTACCCAAACCCAAAAATAAAACGTTGGGAGAAAGAGGAATTTATTGCATTTTCATAGGATATGCAAAAAATCCAATACTTATAGGTTTTATGTAATAGAACCTAACGATTTGGTTAACACCGTAATTGAGTCACGTGATGCGATTTTTGATGAGATGCGTTTTTCATCAATTCAAAGGCCTAAACAATTGATTCCTACCACTAACGAAGTACATAATTCAAATGGTTTGGAAGGTGATTTATCCCCAGAAAAACAGTCGGTCCATTGCAAAAGATTATGGTCCCGATTTTCAAGTGTATTTGGTGGAAGGTTCGAAGTATAAAGAGGGGAAACATATTATTATTCTTACCATGTTGAGGATGATCCTAAGACCTTTGAAGAGGCTATGAAGTCTTGGGATGTTACTTTTTGGAAAGAAGCAATCGATGACGAAATATCTTTAATTTTAGAGAACAACACTTGGGTGTTGTTAGATTTGCCACCTGGTTCAAAACCATTGGGTTGCAAATGGATATTTAAAAATAAAATGAAGGTAGATGGAACCATTGACAACTTCAAAGCTCGGTTGTTCATACAATGGTTTAGGCAAAAACCCAGTATCAATTGTTTTGATATGTATGCACCGCTAGCACGTATCTCTACTATTAGATTGTTGATTGCCTTAACAGCTATTCATAATCTGATTATTCATCAAATGGATGTCAAAACAGCCTTTTTGAATGGTGATCTTGACGAGAATGTTTACATGAAACAATCGAAAGGTTTCATTATGCCCGGTAATAAGCATAAGGTATGTCGACTTGTAAAATCATTATACGGGCTGAAACAAGCTCCTAAACAATGGTATCAAAAGTTTGATGAAGTTATTTTGTCAAGTCGTTTTGCTTTATACCAATCTAACAAGTGTGTCTATATCCAGTTTGATTCTTCCAGTTCGGGTGTGATAATATGCTTATATGTTGATGATATGTTGATATTTGACACGGATTAACATCAAGTTGATAAAACCAAGAATTTATTATCATCAAGTTTTCCATGAAGGATATGAGGGATGTAGATGTGATCCTTGGAATAAGGATTAAACGGATAAACAAAGGATTTGCTATAACGCAATCTCACTATATTGAGAAAATTCTAAAAAGATTCAATTATAGTGAGTGTTCACCCGTTAGTACTTCCATGGATCCTAGTGTCAAGTTGATGCCTAATAAAGGTATGGCAGTATCACAACTTAATATTCTCAAGATATAAGCTCTTTGATGTATGTTATGACTAGCACTCGACCTAATATTGCTCATGTCGTTAGGAAATTGAGTGGATACACTAGTAATCCTAGTGCTCAACATCGACAAGTAACTGATAGTGTTTTATTTTTACAATAAAACACTATCATTTAAAGACTGTTTTATCGCATTAATACGCTCAGAGGCACACAAAAACTATCTTTTTGTGCAAAATAAAAGAACCCAAAAACCGCCTTAAAACATGCAAAATGCTTCTTCATAACAGATATGGTTCAGACAGACCCGTCTAACCTACCTCATCTGTTAAAACCAAACAATCACATTTTATAAGAATGCATGTTTTCATAAACAAATAGGCAAAAGCTCACATTCCAACGGCAGCTCCTGATGCACACCACAGACTCCCAACAGTCTGGCGGTGATAATAGATCTACTGTCGGGTCAATACTAACCCATGCCAGCCATTTGTTTTCACACAGAAAACATCTCACAAATCACGGGGAAATCCTATTAAGATATCATTAATTCTCTCAATAGAATTATGATTAATTTGTCTACAGTCCCCAGACATCCTCACAAAAATTGCAAGCTTAACGAGAGAATATCTCATTCTTCATACACTGCACATCACAGCCCACTGCTGTGTTGCAGATGCAAATCTGCCAAAACTATGGTTTTTACCATAGGAAATCCTGATAAGCTCAACAATCAAAACAGGCTTATATTAACAGGTGGCTAAACATGAATTACGATTCATGTTTAACTTAAACAGAGTTCTCCGGAGCTGCTGGTGTGAGGAAAACAAGAGGGATTTGTGTGTTAACATTTATGGCTTATTTTCAGGAACAAGACCCAAGAACGGTAACGAAACAATCAAACCAGAGGAAGTGACGCTCAAACTAAAGACCAAAAATACCAGAAATACACATAAAAATACAGCAATCGCGACTTGAAGACTCTGTGTCGCGACGTGAAGAAAATCAAGACAGAAGACCAAAAAGCTACAGCAATCGCGCCGCGACGAAGGCTCTGGTCGCGACGCGAAGCTCTTGGACGCGACCATACCTACTTCTCAGTCGCGAGACTACCAACAAACGCACTAGCCAGACCAGCTAAGCATCTTCGCGACGCGATCAAAGGCAACGCGACCAAAAGTGAACGCGACGGAAAGCTCGACATACCAGCGAAGACGCACTGACCCGACAAAAGGTGCACCGACCACCAGCCAAGCACCCTCGCGACGCGACGGGACCCTTGGTCGCGACGCGAGCACTGTGCTCAGTTAGTATAAATAGAGACCTATTATGCACGGATTTAGACACCAATTCACTCTATTTGTAATAAGGATACTCAAACACTCTCTATCAGTTAGAATAGCTTGAAACATCTCTTAACTAGTTGTTTAGAATCAGAATATCATCCCTCTCGGTGGTAATTCTTGTTGTAATTCAAGATAATTTGGAAGATAACCGCATCAAGGCACATGTCAAGGAACACCAAGACCATCTTTACGATCATCACACGAATGGAAGGCTAATCTCTTCAGATTACTTCCGGTAATGTTATCCAACTCTTAGTATAGCATGTTTTTACTTTGATTCCGACAAGTGTTTTACTATTGTAATTCTTAAACTCTTATCTCTTTGAATACAACTAGTGAATCATTTGTGTTTACTTCTACTTATTATCATCTTCTCAAGACATAGTATTACCAACATATTATTCGTGCCTATCTCACCTAAATAACGAGCTAAGACGGATAATCAGTTAATATACTTTGTGCCAAATTAATATGCTCATAAGTTGTAACGTTACTATCGCCTAGATAAAACATAATATTGCTATACCATTGTTTGTGCCTAATCTACTTAATTGTTAGACAAAGACAAATAATTGATTCAACATGTTATGTATTTACCTGAGTAATAGTAATTGTCAGTAAACTGTAATTATGTCAAAGTAATTATATCGGAATCATCGTAATAAAACATGTGAAACTAATTGTTGATAACTAAACCGGGAGTAATTCTTTCTTTAATCTCAAGTTACAATCTCAATATTTTTACCATCACCGTAAAATTTACTTTACAACTCATTAAAAGTTAACCACTAAATCCTTGGACTCGACCCCGCTTGCCCTATCTACATAGTTAAAGTGGGTTATAAATTGTTTTTGACGCGTGTGACGATAGCGTTGTCAAAATGGCGCCGTTGCCGGGGATTATGTGCGCTTAATTTCTAAAGAGTTGTTTTAAAGTTTTTATTTTATTATTGTTGTTTGTGCAAATTCACTTGTTTATGCATACAAGACATAGTGTTGTCAACACTGGATTTATACCATGAATGACGGAAGAACAATTGGTGATTATTTCACCATGGACATGGGTTATTATGACTTTTATAATCAACCACCACAACGAGATCCATATGAAGATGATTGGTGGGGGAGCAACAATTTGGACCAAAATCAAGATGACGAGTCATCCTATTTTCTAGCAGATCAAGGAACACACGAGTCATCATTTGACAAGAAGTTGGATCTAATGATGGAATTATTGAAGGAAGGTTTCAAACAAGAGGAAAACAACTCCAAAGCAATTTCAATGCTTGAAAATCAATTGGAACAAATGGTGGAGCAACTAAAACAACAACCATTAGACGATTATTCAGATACGATGCAAACGGATGAGGTAAGTACTTTGTGTAGTGATGAATCTTTTGACATTAATGTACATAAACCTACACTACCCGATTATGAGGTTGTGGTGGAGGATTATGTATCAATTGATGAGGAAAATACTAAATTAGAAACAATTAACAAAGAAAATTCTGAAATTGAATTGGAAACATCTCAAATAATTTTCCAAGAACTGGAAACACCCAAAGTTGGGGAGGGGTCAGTGGAGTCTAATACCACCCCCGACCAAGCGAATTTCAAAGAATCCAAAAACAACATTCTTGTTGACATTTTTGTGCTAGATTCTAAAAAACTAGACAAATTCAAAAAACCAAGTGACATCATTAATCGTCCCATTTCAGCAAGTATCTATGCCCATATTAGTTGTCAAGAAGGTGTGATTGATGTGATATTTGGAAACCAAAAATTTGAACATCAACTATTTGGACGTACTAATGATCCTCTGATCGGTGGGGACTTGTTTGTAATCAATACTATGGATGAATACTTCTATGAGCATACCGCAAATATGCTCGCTGACACTACCCACGATCCGGAGACACTTCTCTCTGGTGACAGGTCAAAACATGTGGATAACATTGGAAGTAAACAGGTGAAGAAAAGAATACAGAAAAAGAAACATTACACCACACGATCCTACAAATCAAAGATAAAAGTAGTCGGTGGTATAAAAACTCGGTTACAGAACTTTACTCAAAGGAGAATTACATGTCCTTCCAAAACAAGGTTTAAGTGCTCTTTCAAAAGACTCAAAGTTAAAAAAACGAGATTCGATAAAGTCAAAGTTGACATGCCATTTGACCCTGGTGAAACTCGGGAATGTGGATTGTTTGAAAATAAAAAGACATAAGGCACTGCGTCCGGCTGAAGACGTTAAACTTAGCGCTTTTCGGGAGGCAACCCGAGAACTTTGTGGGAGTGTTCACTGCAAACCCTCATTTACACTTATGCAAAGCATAAGTGTGTAGTTTGTGTAATTAGTTGTTTTTATTATGCTTGATAATTTGATTTTAGTGTATTTTATTTTATAAAAACATAAAAAAACATAAAATTGTGTGTATTAAATATACGGACATACAGGTAAAAAGAGGGGATAAAAACGAAGTCGAAAAATGAAAAAAAATAGCCCTCTGGAGACCCCTCGCGACGAGACGAAAATTCTTCGCGACCGCGAGAGCATAAAAATCGCGATCAAGATAATGCAGATTCCAGTGCTCGCGCCGCGACCACCACCTCCGTCGCGACCATGCACCCGTCGCGAAGGAGCGTTAACAGGTGTATAAACCCTAGCCTTAAGCAGCAGCCGCATTTGTCACTCTCTCTCTTCCTCTCGCGACTCTCTCTCACGGCCGGGTAATTTCTCGACTAAACCACCGATTTTCATCGTTTTTTCTCGCGTAGATCATCATCCAAGGTACGTATACTCTTCCTCTACCCTTGATTTAGGTTTTTACATATCGAATCATAGTAAAATCGCACGGATTTGGTCCGAAACCACGACTCCCGATCGGGTTTGTGTTAATGTCGTTATTCCTTGAAATTAATGCTTGTACAACCTAGCTATAGCACTTAGAAACCCTTATGGCTGAATGCATTAAGTCAAAACCGAGCCAAATGTGAGAAATCAGCGATCCCGTTCGGTCCGTTCCGCCCTCGCGATCGCGACCACCACAGACCTCGCGACTTGAGGCTGGACGCGACCTGGACGCGACCAGGTCGCGAAGGCTGGGCAGGGGGTTAAATTTTTACTCGTTTTTGCTGTTTTTCTTGCGTGTTAAACTAGATTAATGAATTGTATGAATTGGAAATTTACAGATATGGCCCGCAGAAGGGAACAACGCCAACAACCAGTTGAAAGGAACAATATTGCTTCACACGAGTGGTTACAATTCCCAAACACTCTTCCGGCAGCAAGGCTAAATGTGTACACGGCACACTTAGAAAGATATAGACAAAGGGATGTGGAGCCTGCCCTGGTATTAGATTGGAACTTTGCTAATACTCTGGGGATTACAGCAACACTTGACCAATATTTGGTCAAGACCGATGGTGCCTACACCAGCTACGCATGGAGGAACTTATTTCAGATTCGTGAGCACAGCTACAAAGAGCTGATGCTCGAGTTCTTCTCCACAGTCACTTTTGATCCAACCGAGGAGGACATGTTTATGCGTACCGGTCTCTCTTTCCGACTTGGAGGAGAGCCGAGGCAGTGTAGCGTTGTAGAGCTTGGATGGAGACTGGGTCTCTATCCGCATGGTGACGCCCGTTCAGCAGAGTTCAGAGCTTACATGGCCCGATGCATCACCAGCCCACCAGAGGAGTTGGTCAATGAAGAATTTTGGGGAGGAATTGCTAACACTTTATACCTCCCTGAGACTGCTGTAGAGAGTGCGATCCGCTCTCCTATTCATCGATTATTACACCGACTTGTTGCTACCTCCGTCAATCAACGGAGGGGCTGCGAGAAGGTTCCTGCAGCAGATCTCTTCTATCTGTGGTGTCTTTTGACACCAGGGAGGCACTGTAACCTCCCGTATTCATTGGCGTTCTTCTTGGCCCGCAAGGCCACAGGGGCCCGAGGTTCTAGCCCCCTTTGTGGTGGTCATCTGATCACCCGACTGGCGCATTCATATGGTGTTACCACATTGCGAGCGATGCGGTCCATGACCCCGAGAGAGCCGAGAGCCATCGGACGTCAGTACCTGGAGTCTATGCATGTGATCAGACCAGCAGGACCACCAGGTGTTTTCGTACTCGCTGATCCAGAGCAGGCCCCCGAGGCTGCTCAAGCACCACCTCCACCTCCCAGACGCCGCCAGCGACAGCGCCAGAGGTCTCCTGTTCCGCCACAAGACCCAGAGCCCGAGATCAATCTCGGGACGATTTACCGACAGATGCAGGAATGGCATCTGACTCATCAGGAGTGGCATCTAGCTCACCAGGTACAGCACCAGTGGATGGCGGATTCCATGACCGACTTCTTCCACCAGCAGGGGTTCCAGCCACAGTATCCATACCCGAGTACCGTTCCACCGGTACCTGACTGGTACACAGGTAGCCATCCTACAGGAGACGGGGCGGGACCATCAGGGACCCATTATGATGACGAGGATGATGAGTGAGTATTTATCTTTTTATTTCCAATTTAGTACAAACTGTTAGATACTATTGTGTTTTATTTACTGTTTGGTTTGAATTTAACTATTGTGTGGTGTGAATTTATTTTTGTTTATTTTGTGATTGTTCAGAATGACGTTTGTTTGTTTGTTGAGTATATTACAGAAAGCGATCTAACATGCTGGCAGTCAGTTCAGCGCCCAACGTATCAAAAGATCGACAGTAATTTAAAAAAAAAAAAAAAAAAAAAAAAAAAAAAAACTATTTTTGCGAAAAACTCAATTTTGCTTGAGGACAAGCAAACCTCAAGTGTGTAGTATTTTGATAGTGTTTTATTTTTACAATAAAACACTATCATTTAAAGACTGTTTTATCGCATTAATACGCTCAGAGGCACACAAAAACTATCTTTTTGTGCAAAATAAAAGAACCCAAAAACCGCCTTAAAACATGCAAAATGCTTCTTCATAACAGATATGGTTCAGACAGACCCGTCTAACCTACCTCATCTGTTAAAACCAAACAATCACATTTTATAAGAATGCATGTTTTCATAAACAAATAGGCAAAAGCTCACATTCCAACGGCAGCTCCTGATGCACACCACAGACTCCCAACAGTCTGGCGGTGATAATAGATCTACTGTCGGGTCAATACTAACCCATGCCAGCCATTTGTTTTCACACAGAAAACATCTCACAAATCACGGGGAAATCCTATTAAGATATCATTAATTCTCTCAATAGAATTATGATTAATTTGTCTACAGTCCCCAGACATCCTCACAAAAATTGCAAGCTTAACGAGAGAATATCTCATTCTTCATACACTGCACATCACAGCCCACTGCTGTGTTGCAGATGCAAATCTGCCAGAACTATGGTTTTTACCATAGGAAATCCTGATAAGCTCAACAATCAAAACAGGCTTATATTAACAGGTGGCTAAACATGAATTACGATTCATGTTTAACTTAAACAGAGTTCTCCGGAGCTGCTGGTGTGAGGAAAACAAGAGGGATTTGTGTGTTAACATTTATGGCTTATTTTCAGGAACAAGACCTAAGAACGGTAACGAAACAATCAAACCAGAGGAAGTGACGCTCAAACTAAAGACCAAAAATACCAGAAATACACATAAAAATACAGCAATCGCGACTTGAAGACTCTGTGTCGCGACGTGAAGAAAATCAAGACAGAAGACCAAAAAGCTACAGCAATCGCGCCGCGACGAAGGCTCTGGTCGCGACGCGAAGCTCTTGGACGCGACCATACCTACTTCTCAGTCGCGAGACTACCAACAAACGCACTAGCCAGACCAGCTAAGCATCTTCGCGACGCGATCAAAGGCAACGCGACCAAAAGTGAACGCGACGGAAAGCTCGACATACCAGCGAAGACGCACTGACCCGACAAAAGGTGCACCGACCACCAGCCAAGCACCCTCGCGACGCGACGGGACCCTTGGTCGCGACGCGAGCACTGTGCTCAGTTAGTATAAATAGAGACCTATTATGCACGGATTTAGACACCAATTCACTCTATTTGTAATAAGGATACTCAAACACTCTCTATCAGTTAGAATAGCTTGAAACATCTCTTAACTAGTTGTTTAGAATCAGAATATCATCCCTCTCGGTGGTAATTCTTGTTGTAATTCAAGATAATTTGGAAGATAACCGCATCAAGGCACATGTCAAGGAACACCAAGACCATCTTTACGATCATCACACGAATGGAAGGCTAATCTCTTCAGATTACTTCCGGTAATGTTATCCAACTCTTAGTATAGCATGTTTTTACTTTGATTCCGACAAGTGTTTTACTATTGTAATTCTTAAACTCTTATCTCTTTGAATACAACTAGTGAATCATTTGTGTTTACTTCTACTTATTATCATCTTCTCAAGACATAGTATTACCAACATATTATTCGTGCCTATCTCACCTAAATAACGAGCTAAGACGGATAATCAGTTAATATACTTTGTGCCAAATTAATATGCTCATAAGTTGTAACGTTACTATCGCCTAGATAAAACATAATATTGCTATACCATTGTTTGTGCCTAATCTACTTAATTGTTAGACAAAGACAAATAATTGATTCAACATGTTATGTATTTACCTGAGTAATAGTAATTGTCAGTAAACTGTAATTATGTCAAAGTAATTATATCGGAATCATCGTAATAAAACATGTGAAACTAATTGTTGATAACTAAACCGGGAGTAATTCTTTCTTTAATCTCAAGTTACAATCTCAATATTTTTACCATCACCGTAAAATTTACTTTACAACTCATTAAAAGTTAACCACTAAATCCTTGGACTCGACCCCGCTTGCCCTATCTACATAGTTAAAGTGGGTTATAAATTGTTTTTGACGCGTGTGACGATAGCGTTGTCAGTAACTCAAAAAGTATTTAAGTATTTGAATGGAACCATGGATTATAGGTTGTGCTATCTTGGGTATCCTTCAGTTTTAGAAGGATATTCTGATGCAAGTTGAATATCTAATGTAGATGATCATTCTTCTACGAGTGGCTGGGTATTTTGGCTTGGGGAGGTGCCATCTCTTGGGCATCCAAAAAACAAACTTGCATAACAAACTCAACAATGGAATCTGAGTTTGTTGTGTTATCTGAAGCCGGTAAAGAAGCGAAATGGGAAAAAGATTTGGTTTATGAGATTCCATACTGGAAAAAGCCTATAGCACCAATATCTATCCATTGTGATAGTGCCGCCACATTGGCTAAAGCTTATAGCCAAGTTTACAATGGCAACACTATACAGTTAGGTGTTAGCCATAGTATGATTAGAGGGTTAATCATTAATGGTGTAATTTTGGTGGAATTTGTAAGATCACAACAAAATTTGGTGGACCACCTTACTAAAAGTTTAGCATGGGACTTAGTACACAAATCGGTAATATGGGTGGGATTAAATTATGTATAAATCCTTATTGGTGAGACACCCAATTCCCCTCTAATATAACGTTAGAGGCTGATTTCCATGAGGAAATCTCGCATGTTTGGATTGGAACACACATTGTCTAGTACATCCCAAGGTTAGTGTGTTTGGACCTGTAGTTAGCTAGGATGAATTTACTTCTGAATAATTCCTTTGATAAAATGTAAGCATGTATATGAATAAAGGAATTACATATATGATCGTGAAGCGTAGCCATACTTCAAAAGGTTTAGGACTTGGCTTTTACACGATCAAGAATGGATTAGGACACTTGCCTTAATAATAGTGCCATGTCTTTTGTTTTAGATGATTATTAGAATTTGTGTGTATATTATCTTTAGGTATTCAAATGCGTTGGCGGGTTCAATCCTTCAGACACCCCGATTCTTGAATATTTGGAATGTATAATATACTAACATGGAAATCAATTGTTTCAACATTTTCATTTATGCACAAATTTGGTTTATGCTGAGTTCTTGTTTATATTATTTCATGGTTACACTAAAATATGAGAGGATTGTGGGTGTTTTTAGTGTCACCTTTACAATTTTAGTATAATGAAAATAATAAGTATTTCAATGAGTTCATACTTTAGTTCTAATACAAGTTAGGAGGTGCGGGAGTGCATTATTGTATACGACTAATTTGATACAAGTATGACCTAATAGCGGGGGTCAAGGGGGTTGCGCCTCCTTTCGGGGTTCTAGGGACAGAGCCCGTAGCGGTGCAGATGATCAGCCTCTAATCCCCTCTTACCGCTCCTAGTTTCTAGGATTCGGTTTCTGGTTCCAAAATAATCAGTTTACATTCAAATTGATAAGAAAGAACACGAATTATCTCTAACCATAAAAATCGTGAACTTGCAATTGTTTCTGATTACAAGTATGATTATTCACGAATTATCTTCATAATTTGAATTTCGGGTAACCCATGCATAGAGTCGAAATATCAAATTTAGACCGTATATTTTCACAATTCTTGAAGCAATCCATAATTTTAAAAACATTCCCTATTTCATATACATCCTCAACATGATGGCAGTTATAGGTGATGATGGTGATTGACTTCTCATGAAAACAATATAATTTATTTTATTAAACATAAATAAATAAAATGATAAATGGAGAAAAGGAAAAAAAGGGAGGGAAGAGGTAGAATCATTAGTTTACCTATAGTTAACGGAGATCCACTTATAGCAACACACAAAAAGACCAAAACCTGATGGATTATATAATTATAAGAATCATCAAATCAATTTTTTGCAATTAAAACCAAAAGTATATTTATGTAAGCTACAAGGACCAAAAATATAATTTATTCTTACTAAAAACGCCACATGGATAAAACAAAAGTGTCCTTATATGTCCTACCAAAAGTGTAATTTACTCTTAAAACTCTACATAGATAAAACAAAAGTGTCCTTTTATGTCGTTTTCTATAAGAAAAATATAAATATACATAAATTTGATAAAAAGGATGGAGTTCATCTTTTATTGTTTTAAAACTTTAATTTTTGCAAAATAACATTCAAATCTTGTAATTTAATTAGTAGGTAGGTTTATTATTTTTACATTCTCGAACGAATAAAAGAATAAAAAAGAAAAATTGTTTAAAAAAACAAAGGCTGTATATGATTAAAACTTAGACATGATATCCACATCTATTTCCATTAAGCCACACCATCTATATATTATACATAAAAATACATAGTCTTTAACAAAAGTAATACAATTTGTGATCATACATATAACTGATAACATGTGCTATAAAAAATATAATATAATATGATTTTTTTCTAAACAAACAAATTATATTCAGATATAAATAGTTAAATACTCCAAAATTTAAAAAGCATATGTAAAATAATATTCATAATAAATGTTACTAATAATAATATATTTTTCAAAACTATAATAAATTCAAGTAATTTAAATTTTTTCAGAAAAATACATAAAATTAATTTATAATCATGTTTTTAAGTTTAGAAAAAAATAAAAGGGGGAAGGGGGAACGGGGAAGGTACAGGAAGGAGGGGAGGGTACGCCAACCGAAATGGAGGAAATGAAAGAAAAAAATTAGAATAAGTGTGTGTTTGGCAAAACTAGCTGTAAGACGGTAACTGGTAGTGGGTAGCTGGTAGGTAGATGTTGTAGCTTTTAGTTTGTATATGACTGTTCAGAAAAAGTAATTGAAAGCTTTTAAAATATGTAAAATTACATAAAATGATATATGTGTAAATATTGGTTATAATTTTATGGGTATTATAGTAATTAGTGATATAATTAGTAGAAGTTTTCTATTAAAAACTACTTCAACTAGCTTTTGAAATAGTAGAGTTTTGTTTAAAATAAAAGCTTCAAGTTCATGTCGTCGAAAGTGCTTTGGATTTTTATTAGAGCTTTTTTCTAAATACTGAAGCTAGAAGCTCCTAAATGTTCTGAAACACTATATGCCGAACACGCCCTTATGATGTGACGAGAATCAACGAAACACCTCCAAATTAATATAGGCTCCTCTAACCGCTAAAATAGATTAATTGTAAATAATAAATAATATCATTAGTATAAAAATATAAATGATGATAAACTTATATTTGTTTTTGTCGTGACTATCGGTAACTGTTTCTTTACATTTAGTCTATATTTTTATATTATATTGACGTAAAAGTTATATTATTGTTTTATTTGTGAAGAAGTAGGTACTTGTATTCATAAGCAATGTTTTAATATAAACTTAAGTCACATATTTGTACGAAATGTCTTCCAAATGATGTTTCATAGAAGATTAGAAGATAATGCTATTTTTGTTTATATTATATATTTTATCTAAATAATATATATCCATGACGATTTTGGTGGTGTTAAATCTTAAATTCTAAATTTACGTTTGCTTACTTTTAATAGGCGATTAAACATAATAATATGATTAAAGAACACGTTCAACAACGTCAAGAGAGTTCAATAACGACAAAGTCAATCCAAGTGTAGTGTAACAATTCATCACTACGACTATAAGATATATAAATCAAATTTTCTTATGTGTGTCAGAGTTTAAGTCACATATTTATTTGCCATTCTACACGTTTATTATGAAATTGGTTTTAAAATTTGTGTCATGTCGACTGTGGGGAAGATATGAAAGCGAAGATGTTGATGGTTAAATCACCATGGCGTCAATGGGGGGGTCATTATAGGAATTGTAAAAGTCTTCGTCTTACAATAGATCCAGAATTTGTAAGATGATTTTTTCGGTCAAAAGAAATATGTTTTCAGCTGAATTTCATTTAAATGAACAAACTTTTAAAATCAACGTTTAAGTTGTAATATCTTATTGTTTTCTTTTCGGGAATTAGCATAAACAAATGACTTGATTTGCAATTATTGTTAATGAATGTAGAGTCTGATGGTGTCCGGAGAAGATCAATAGTCAGCAATGGATCATTAGTCAGCAAATAGTTCAACAGTTCTTAAGGATCGGCTCTAACGGCGGAGAAACAGTCTTTGTATAAGTTGGGGATCCGATTCGATCAAATGATGGAATGTTAACCCATTTTTTTAATTTAAAATAATACAAATAATTGGTTAATTAAAAGCTTTCACAAAAACTTTAATTAAAAATCCATCAAAGCATTCGGTGTTACTACAAAACATAAAATTTATAAATCAATAAAAACGGAAGTCTTAAAACTTAAACAACTCGTAGAAGCTCGAACAGTTTGACCGTGCTCTTTTTCCAAAACTACCACTTTAAACCTGAAAAATGATAAACATCTACGGGTAAGTTTAATGATTAGTAAGTATACACATTACTCACACATTATATCAATCATATGCATTCACATAATACATAGATACATTCACATAGTACATGGAACCAAATCACACTAAAGACATATTCTTTGCATCACATAAGACCTAGATACATTCACATATTGTTTGTGTAGATGTTATGGTCCAAATTGATATACAAAGAAAGCATTGATCAGACATTTCCTTGTCTTCAATTTCTTCTACTGACACTCTGAACATGTTACACCTTCGAAGTGCCTACTGATTCTGCTGATATCTTGACAAAATACCGAGTCAAGTCTTTGTCAAGTTGAGCATCACTCATCCTCTTTAGCCAAATCTCACTGTATGGAATTTCATCCTTCTTGGCTTCTAGATGAGCTACCTGCTTCTCCCCTTCGGTCAGCAACTATACATTTTGACATGGGTACCGCATTGGAGAGGACCATTTCCTAACAAAATCACCTTCCATGCCAGTGAATGTCGATGGTCTACTCCCACCAGCTCTGGTGACACCAGAGATTTCTGATGCTCCCACTACTTCTAACCCCTCTTGTTCTAAGTTGAACAAGTGAAGTGTAGTGTTTCATCTAAGGCGAGCTGGTCTTTTCTCCAGGATGATTTTCTGCTTCGCCCGGAGGTGTCTAGGTTGTCTCCTTGAATCTGGGCGCTCAAAGCCAATCAAGGGACCTTCTTCACCTTCTCCTTGCATCTAGCTTGTCACTGTCATTGTCCTTTTGACATCTGCAACTCATCCAAAAGACACTTAGATGTGCAAGGGGCACCTCCCTTGCCTTTTCTGCCAACCGTAGCCTCTGAGTTAACTGAATACTGAGGGAATGGAAAAGGAACTGGAATGGTCTGGAAAACTTCCTTAAGCCAAACTGTATTTCACCTTCCTCCTCTATTCTAACCTTCGATCGTTGACTTCAGTCAGAATCTGTCACCTCAATAAGGACCGACGTTGTGATATCTGACACTCGTGCTGACTCTTAGGCACTTCAGTAAGAGACATTAACCGATTTCTTTTCTGTAAGATTATCGTACTGTCAGGACGTTTCCCGTTGGAGAGACGTGTCAAACACCACTTTCTTCTTCTGAGACATCGGATGGTTTGCCCCTCTTGGGTGTGTGTTTCCTCTTACCATCTGCCATAGAATCTAGGCATCCTGACAGGTTGAGGCTCTAGTAATAGATCCAATTTAACTATCTCGAAGGCGAATGCCTTCCATCGTCTTCTCCCTCCTTATGACCGTAGCAAAGCTACAACTGTCTTTAAATGGAAATATGGGTTTCTCCAACCGTCCTGACGTCTGTACGAAATGTTCCAGTTGGTGGTAGTTTATCTCTCTTCTCGGTTATTACTACGAATTTCTCTCGCCTCCTCCTCTTTCTGGCTTTTCTTGCTGAGGTTATCGGGCACTGATCTTCGTAATAATCACTCTCGTTCCATCTTGCAGGTGATGTCCAGCCTGCTTCTGGAATGTTCTCTATTCGACTTGGTTCTCTCTACCGCTACTGCCATTTCAGATTCTCTTCTAACCATGGCAAGGATAGCCTTCCTGGTAGAGATATTCTTCCAATTGCATTCTTCAAGAGTCAAATTGTGACATTCAGTTTGTTAATCTTAGTCTCTGTCTTCAACCTTGAATCTCAGATACCACTTTGTTGGGATTTAGGGATCGGCACACAGCTCTTCTACTCGTCAAGGTACCGACCGATCCCACGACTAAGAACTTCGAACAAACGATCAACCTCACAACTATCTAGACTTGAGAGAATTACAACGAATTAACTGAGAAACAAAATGATATAAAGTGGTTCACTTGACAATAAGTCAAGTTACGTCCACTGTGAGAACCGAGAGAATTTCATTAATAAACTTCAATATTTTACAAGAGAGAAACTAAGATTGTCTTCGCAATGTTCACAACATGAACATTGGATATCTACCACTTTATTTTGACATATTATCCAAGTGAAGGATAATGAGATGTATATAAACAGGATATGGAAGACTGAACACGCAAGGTCTTGGGCATGTAATGTCAAACTAGGCCTGAGCACCTAGTCGCTTTAGTCTGAGAAGCGACTAAACCATGCTCCATATGCTTCCCTGGCACTTTGATATTGTGCCCTCGCGTATTCCCAAGGTATTTTGACAACCGATGTGACAATACCAAGACAGGGTACAACCTGAGACTCTTTCTTCGATCGGATAACCCTCCTTGGACTGCGATTGAGTAACCCCTCTGGACGAGACTATATAACTATCTGTACTCTTGTACTTCTGTCAGACTACACTTCGGCCAAAGGCCAACTCTTCGCTTGAGAAAACTCTTCAGTCTGAATTGAGCTTTGGTCAGTGAATACTGTGGTCTCACCTTCTTTTGCTGATGATGCATTCACTCCTGTGATCGTAGCCCAAGCTACTACTGTCACGGTGAACTGGTGTCCATAGAAGATACTTGTGATTGGCTTCTTGTAACATGGCTCTTTCATTCTAATGGATTTTACTCTGTATCACAAATCTTTGGTCTAATAACCTTCTTGGTTTGCTGACTTCCTCGATTATCACCAACTCCTGCTGTTTATCTTGTATTACCTTCTTTGCATGCCTAAAAGAGGATACATCTACTAATCCAGACGAGGCGTGACTTTCCTCAGTCCTTCTGATCTAGATGTCTCTGGTTCCAACCCAATTCTGTTGATCAACAGAAGAAGCACTATTGTCATACTGGGTGAGATACACCCGACTCGTGATATCTTATTCCATTGTCAATCTACTTCGGTTGGTTTGGCCGAAGCAAAGGCCTTCTTTGTCCGAGGACTGAGGATTCGTCCAAGGCGCGGACCTCAACAATACTGGCTTTACTTCGCCTCTGTTACTGGTTGCTTCGGACAACTAATTATCTTCGGTAATGTGGACTTCTCCAGTTCAGATTTAGGCTCCACACTTTGCTTAACAAAGATAAAGTTCAACAACAGTAAGAAAAAGAGAAATTACAACTTTTGTAGACCTTTGGATCCAACTCAAGAGTTGGATGTTGGTGAAGTGGCAACAAGATCAAAATTATGATCTTCTCTAGTGGTATCCACCACAAGCTACCAACACCCTTGAATGCTAGTTCTATCTTGTCTTTGTACTTTCTCTTAAGCTTAGAATACCAAACTAACTTTGGTATCTAAGTCAGCAAAGCATATGAGTGAAATCTAACTCTTAACAAATTTAAAGAAAAGATTAAGAGAGATGAGGGATGACTCTCTCCCAAGAGAGGGACAAAAAGAAGATAGAACTTTTCCAAAAATTACTAAGTCCAATCCTTATGCATCTCATACCCTTTAAAATATCAAACCTTACAAAAGAATGAGATGCATTGGCCAAACATATAGACAATCCCCATTGGACCATCATAAGATGGTGATGTAATGAGAGGAGCGAGAGACTCACTTTCTTTCTCTCTCTCTCTCTCTCTCTATATATATATATATATATATATATATATATATATATATATATATATATATATATATATATATATATATATATATATATATATATATATATATATATATATATATATATATTATATAAGATTTCATCAGTCTTTTTATTAAATATAGAAAATCTCCATAAAAGTTTCTAATTCTTAAATAAATAACATAAACCCTTTTATAAACATTAATTTTTCAATACATACATACATACATACATACATATATACATACAAATATATATATATATATATATATATATATATATATATATATATATATATATATATATATATATATATATATATTTATTTATTTATTTATTTTGACATTTAAAATAAATAACAATAAAACAAAACCTTTAAATCAGTTAACCTTTAAATGATATAAATATTTACATTACTATTTACACTCTCTTTTATTAATTCATATCATATGAATTAAATTTAGATTCTATATTATTTTCATATAAAATATTAAACAAAAGAATTATGATATTTTAATATGAATTAAATTCATCCTTAAAATGATTATTAAAGTGTTTAACTTGTTATTAATGTGACCACAATAGAATAATATATTATTAGAAATATCATTGTATGATCATATATGGGCATATTGATCCAACAACAATACCATTTTGTGAAGTTTTAGAACCATTGAGCTTGTCCTTCCCGAGCAGAGGACGAAGTGACAATTGCTTTCAGATGTTAAAACCATTTACAAAAGCATTTAAAGTTCTAATTTTACTATTTTTTGATATTTAATCCTTTATAAATAATCACCCATGTGTTTATGAAAACTTGATTTTATAAACGCTAAACACGTTCAAGTTTATTGTCATGCTCTATTGATCATACATACAATAATAAGTTCTAACATTTAGGTAAAAAATACCAATTGTATCCCAAAACAATTCTTAGATCGAGACGGGTTCCAGTTCCGGTTATCAAAATTTTAAAATTATTACTCGACAGAATCCGTTCCAATATCATTAGATGCCAAAGTTTTTATTCATAGTAATCTTAATTAATTTGAATTCAACTATGAAATACATACAATCATATTTGGTATATATTTATTAGCGCAAAACTTATACAATATGACAAGCAGGATGTAAAAATATTATTCAAATGACTTTTATTTTTATAATACCATGCTACATATAGCACCAAATAAAACAATCTCCTTCAACAAAGTCAAAAAAATGTGTTTATAGCTCTGTTATGTTATGATAATGTTCCCAAAAACATTAAAATATAATGAAATTTTTAAATAATATTATTACAAATGATATAATAAATTCATTATTTAATTTTGCTCTTGGTATATAGTGAATGTATTCCATTATGATAAATATTATTTTTTATTTTCGTTTGTCGTTTATTATATATTATAGAAGTCCCATTGTAAACTATTGTATAATTTATAGTGAGTCAATACAATGTAAATCCTAAGAGAGTATTTTTCCCAAACCAACATGGTATTGAGCTTTCCATCCTAAAGTTTTGCACTCTATCCCACCTATGTTGTAGCCGCCAAAATCGTCTTTGTTGTTATGTCTTCTCTCCTTTGACAGTCGTCACCCCTGGAACCACTTTTTCAGGTATCTTCTATTCTTCCTGGAAGCTGCTCGTTTGGACAGCCCTCTAATATCCTCATCTTCTGCTCAACATCGTTCTCCCATCTTTCTCCACTAGCCATCACTATTGACAAAGTGCTTTACACGACTGCTACTTTTCCAACTAATCAAAAAGTATTTCAACCCTACAAGTCTTTTACCTGAGGTTAGCACTATTAGCCTTTGTTCTTTTCTTTTTCCAAATATTTCTCTCGTGTTTACTCATCTCAACAACTTGTCTACTCCTTTACCCATGTTTACTCTCAGGTTAACTTTTAACTCACCATTCATGGTTCTAAATATAAAGTATGGCTTCAAATCTTTCTGAACATGTGTGAGGGTACCCAAGTTTTCGGTCACATCACGAAAAAATTTACACCTTCCGGTAATGATGATGAAGAGTGAGAATGAAGTGATGCTCGCATTAAGCCTTGGTTCTATTCCACCTGTGATCCTAGTTTTCTCCAAATAATATAAAGTGACGCATGCACCGCGGAAGTATTATGGAAAAACTTTCAAAAGTCTTTTTAAATAACAAAATGTCTTGTATGTTACGATTGCAAGATCAATTTCATAATACCAAAAAAGGTTCCAGTTTCATTAATGAGTATTGTCGCACACTAAAAAATTTATCTAGTGATCTCAAAGATGTTGACTATTCTATTATTGAAATTGAACTTGTCATACAAATCTTATGTCAATTGCCTCCCTCTTATCACATTATTTTTGATGCCATCACCAATACCAAACCCTTCCCATCCTTTCTTAAATCCAAAATATGATCCCCCTTCATGATTCTTGTGAAGCAAATTCCATTTCAAATATTGGCATATATTTCTCTTCCAATGCTGCTCTTTTTTCATCCTCTAATAATTTTGGTATATTGAAAAATGAATGGCTTAGGATTTGAAACAATGCTAAAATTCTCCCAGGGGTCGTAATCCTGGTGGTTCGGTTACTTCTAACACTTTTTCATGTATTCTGGGGAATACACAAGCCTACTATGCCAACATGACGGGTCAATAACTCGAAAACCAAGTTATTGGTAGCTTTACAGCTGACCCACTACTGAAATTCGCTAGCATTGCAGAGCCCATGGTTAACGACATCGTTCTAGTAGCCTAATGGTCCAATCACTAGCATGGTTTTAGTTCCTTTCTAGTCGCTAACTAGGACCCACGTCTATATGGCCCAACTACTCAGCTTCAAGCACCTACAGACCAACAACATCCTTTCACCGGCTACCTCACCACCAACCTACTCTAGCTTTTGATGGTCATGCTCTTTGAATGCTCCTCAGTTCACTGATTTAGCCTCCATGTTTTAGTCATGTCCGTACAACACCCACCAGATAATAACTATTACATGGATTCAAGTGCGAGCTTACATATGTCATTCAACTAAGATAACATGCTCTCCCTAACACTATGCAAATCTAAAATCTGTAATACTTGGTAATGGTGCAATACTCTCGGTTAGTCACATAGGACAAACTTTTAGGCATACTCAGACAATCGTTTCTTGTTAAGCAATGTGCTTATTTAAAATCACATGGTTTTCAATCTAGTTTATGTTTATTGTTGCACTATTGATAACTCTATTTCATTCGAAATTTACTCTTTTGGTTTTTGTAAAGGATCTTAAGATATGTCGCTCCTCCAACCATTCAATAGTGTTGGTGAATTGTACCATGTCCTTCCATCTTCCACTACCTCTCTAACTGCCACTGTTTAGTTGTGGTATCCCTTCCTATATGGCATCGACAACTAGGACATCATAGGTCTTCTATTATTTAGTTTTTGCATTCTTATCATTTTATTTCCAGTTCTACAATTGGACTTCTCATTTAGCATGCTTGTCAGCTTGGGAAGCAACGTCGTTTGCCATTTTCTACTTTTCAAACAAAAAACTAGTCGTGTGTTTGTACTCATCCACTCAGATTTGTAGACTTTTCATGTTACTAGTATTAGTGGACTGAAATATTATATTTTGTTCTTGATCATTTTTCACATGTCTTATGGGTGTTTTCGCTTCGTGCTAGATCTGATATTTTTAGTGTGTTGTAAATTTCAAGCTTATGTTCAAAATCAATTTAAAAGTGACATTCAACTTTTCCAATGTAACAACGAAAGTGAATTCAACAACCAAACATTACTAACCCGCTTTCATTTTAACGACGTTAAAGTGCGATTTTCATGACCTACACCTTGCAACAAGATGGAAACTTTTAACATTAATTCATTCAATAAACAATATTATCCATACCTTTCTCGCCGCATTTGAAATTCTCTTTGGATTCTCTTCCAGCTATGATCATATTCGTGTCTTTCGATGCCTCTATTATCCAAACACCTCTTAAACGACTACAAAAACTTTCTCCTTGTTTGCCAGCTTGTCTTTATCTTGGACCTTCTCTAGACCATTGTAGCCTAGATTTGGTTACACAACATGTTTCCATCTCTCGTCCTGTCATCTTTGATGAAGATAATTTTCCATTCATTGGTTTTTATGATGTATTTCAACCATCTGAATACGAGTCATTTATATTTGATGATTCCTCTCCCTCCTTTCTAGTCACTCACCCAGCTATCTCTCCTACTGCATCAGCAACAGATACACCTTCGCAAACCTCTCCTGCATCGACAGGTTCCTCTGCTATGACATCCTCACCTACATTTTCTCCCTTTCCTCTAACCCATAGTGGTCACTAAATGACTACCCGATCACTTACTGATTCCCTTAAACCTTATCAAATCGTAACGTCCTAATTTTTATTATAGCCATCATATTATAAAACCATAATTTATTAATGTAAGTAAATTTATTTGAAACCAAAGTAAGTAGCAGAAGTATAATCCTAAGACATTCATAAGTAAATAAATTTGTTCGTTCGAATATCATTGGTTGTAGAATGTGAATGGTGCCTTCCCCTTATCTGCCCTAGAGGGCTCTGCAAAATGATCCACTTAACAGGTAAGTGAAAATGCTTAGTGGGCCTACACGCACACATAATACTTATCACATGCATTCACGTATTACATACATACTTTCACATACATTCAACATAACATAAAAACCATCACCTCATACTAAGCACATATTTTAGGTATCAACTCATATACACGAGCGGATTCCCAAAAGAGTTGTCCCTAGTTCCTCCACCACTGGCCACTTTTCTCACTGGTACTTCGTGACCAGTCGATCAAACCACTTCACCATTGTACTTAATAGACATAACTTACTAATGCATACATTGCCCACTTCACCCCTTTATTTCATGGACAACACATACATACCACATAATACATACCACACTATTCCATTGAAAAGACATAAGCATGCATACACCTTAAACATAACACATTACATGCACTGTCACTATAACAGGTAAGTCCGTGCTCGGAATCTTTTTGTCGATTCATGGGAAGTTATCGTACCTTCACCTCTACAATTCGGTAAAGCGGTGTGTGACTCACCTTAGAAACTATAAACGTGTCAAATCTTAGAAGGATCAGGAGAAACTCATATGGAACAACCTACAATATTGGTAATATCCTTTGTTTAGAACTTGTCTTATTGTCTTAATTCGCTAGGCGTCATTATTAAGTTAAACATTATTTTAACTTCTTTATAAGACACCTATTAAGTCCTTAACCAAAGAGTCTAGGTCATAAGGTTTCTGATGTTATAAGGTCCTATTATGGCCCTCTTGAGTTGTATTTTAAAGGCTTAGTGCTAAAAAGCTTATAATCTCATTTTTAAAAGATTTTCCATATTAAGTCGTTTTAGACCATTATACACTGTTTTGTCCATATATCATAAACCGTAAGCCTAAATGACATCTTCTATACCTTTCTAGAAACTAGACTCAGTTTCTCACACTTCTTGTATCACAGGTTTTTTCCAATCAATTTTAAGAAAAACAATTTGCAAGATCGCCCAAACTTGTTGTTACAAACTTTGGTGCATTTTCCTATATTTTAAAAGAATGTTCTTGACCAAACCTTTCATTAACACACCCGTAAAGTTCTTAATGGTTTAAGTTTTGACTTATATTATTTGAAAATAAATTAGTACTTTCCTTGAATGAATAAAATAAGGTTTAAACAAAAATTTATAAAATCATTTCACATAAAATCATTGATTTCATCTTTTAATCAAGCTAGCATTTAATCCATCTAGGGCAGGCTCAAAATGGTGGTCCTAAGGTTGAGAAAATCATCCAACTACATACGCTACTTAGTGGTGGTGTCGTGGTGGTGATAGGATGGTCAACGGTGGTCTTGTGGTGGTGCAAACTCTACCCACCACAAAGGTGTTCAAGAAACAAGAATGGTCATAAGGATGAGAATCAAGATTTAGCTTCTTAGTTTAGACTTGGAATAGGAAAAAGGATCAACCAACCACTACCACCCCTTTCATGAAATTCCAATGACGGTGCATGGTGGTCGGACGACAATCCTCGGCGGTGGTGCTTGGCGGCAAAGAGAAGAAACGGAAATAATGGTCTTACCAAGTCGACCAACGAACACACCTATGGTACTTCCTCTTTTTCCGACGAGAAGAACCTCGGAGACTAGCTCCCCATCTCTCTCATGGCACACACACATACACTCTCTCTTTCTCTCTCACAACACACACGCACACTCACTCACACACACACACACACACACACACTCTCTCTCTCTCTCTGTGTGTGTGTGTGTGTGTGTGTGTGTGTGTGTGTGTGTGTCTCGTACTAGACTAGCAACAATGAAAGGAAAAGGAAACGATGTAGGTTTTAATGTAGAATTGAAGAGCATTAATACGAAATTGAATAATAGTCTCTTCCCTTTCATCTCCCATAGGTTATACATTGAACAAAAATGGAGAATTGGCAAATCAAGTCCCTTAATTTCCTATAATGACCGTGCACTCACTTTCTACTAAATAACACCTAATAATAATAAAACTATTTTCACCATTAATGTAGTTATTTAACCATAAATAATAATTTAATTAACTTATCATAGGTGCTATCCTTATTATTATTTCACTTATATATATATATATATATATATATATATATATATATATATATATATATATATATATATATATATATATATATATATATATATTATGCGTGTGTGTAATTCTATTTCAAATGACGCAACGCCGAAAAGTCGCAATGCAAAAATGGGCATTACACATATCCTCAATCTCTCTGCCACTTCTAGCATCTGCCATATCCTGTAGCCAACTGTCCGGGCTTTTTATGATTTATATTGGAAGTCTACAATGGATAGTGAGATGTTAGCTATTACATCCAATAACATATTGGAGCTTGTCTCACGACCACCAAATGCCAACATTGTTAGTTGTTACTCGTTGTATCACCACAAGGTTGACAATCACAACAAACTCGACTACTACAAAGGTTGTCTAGTTACACAATGATTCTATCAGCAACTCGGACTGGACTTTGATGACACCTTCAGTCTCATTATCAAACCAACCACCATTCACATCGTTCTAAGCATTCTCATCTCTAGACAGTGGCCTATTCCACAGTTCGATGTGAAAAATGCTTTTTTACACGGTGATCTTTTTGAGGATGTTAACATGAAACAACAACCTAGTTATGCTCATGTAACCTACCTCGATTATGTATGTCTCCAACATAAGGACCTTTATGACCTTAAACAAGAGCCCCATGTGTGGTACCATCGTTTTGCTTTTTTCATTACCTTCATTGAGTTTTAGAGTAGTCGCTCAGGTAACTCTCTATGTACCTACCACCTTGGCTCTGTGTATACCTATCTTCTGAAGGGTTTCTATGTAATCAATGAACACAAAATATTCCTAAGGTTCACATGCAACCCTAATAAGATCTATGTTTCTTTCTATGAAGATTAGAACTAAAAACCTAAAGGATACAATTCAATTCTAAAGAAGAATTAGGAAAACCAACCTTTGATCTTATTATCATTCAAGCAAGCAGCAAAACAATCCTGCCTCAAATGCAAGTCACACCCAAGTGATGGAAGAATCAGTCCAGCAGAGTAATTCCAGAGAGATGGAGGCGTGGGATTTAGGGCACCCAGGGGGTTCCTTATATAGCCTCCTAGGGTTACACCTGAAACCCTAGAAAGCCTCCAAGTGGACAAGGCTTTTGGACACTTGGACCAAACTCCCAAAACCCTAATAGGGTTTCGCCAAAACCCTGGAGGCTCCTCCAGGGTGGCGCCAACTTTGCCCCAGGTTTTTACCTGGCCAGTTATTCAACTATTGAATAAATGCCAAACCAGTCCCTGCACCTTTTAATTAATTAATTTAATCACTGAATTAAATCCAATTAATTCTAGATTAAATCTTAATTAATCATCATAGTTTCTAATTAATATATTAACACTTAAATATATTAATAAACCATATATATATATATATATATATATATATATATATATATATATATATATATATATATATATATATATATATATATATATTTTTCTATTGATTTATTATACAATTAATAAATCAACTATTCTCTCTACTGAACTATGTATCTATCCTCCATCTATGAGGGCAACCCAAATGGACTTTGCTTTTATTCATAAGATAAATACAATTATAAGTCATGGCTTAGACACCTAATTCAACATCTTCTTCATTATATTGACGATCTCATTCTTACTGCGTCCATTCTGTCAGGTCATCACTCGCATGTCATCTGAGTGCACGATGATATACCTTAGACCTACCTCCTTCTTTATCAGCATCACTACTACTTGGACTATAAATGGACTCTTCTTGTCCGAGAATGCCTTTGCAAACAAAATTTATCTCTCGTCTAAACATGTCTACCTGTAACCTATGTAGTACCCCAACAGACACCAAGCCTAACTCTCGACTGCGGACGCTCCCGTGGCTAACCCTGCCACAGACATGAGTCTTATCGGGCCTTATAGTATCTGATCTTCACTTATCTGGATATCGCGTATATGGTTATGCAAATCTACTTATATATATATATATATATATATATATATATATATATATATATATATATATATATATATATATATATATATATAATCCTCGTGAACCTCATTTTCTTGCCCTAAAACAAATTCACGTTACCTGGAGGGTTCTCTTTTGCATGGCCTTTTCATATGTTTGTCGTCTGTACTCATCAAAATCCATGTCTGGCTTCTGTTTCCATCCATCTAGGTGACAACCTAGTGTCATGGTCTTCCAAGCGTCAGCACATTGTCTCCTGCTATAGCATCGAGGCTAAGTACTGGGGGTGAATAATGTTGTTGTCGAAGTTGCATGGCTACACAATCTTCTCTTTGAATTTTCTTGCCCATTATTAAAAACTATGATTGGGTTTTGTGATAATATAAGTTTCATGTACCTAGAGTTTAACCCGGTACAACACCAACATACCAAACATGTAGAAATAGATTTTCATTTTGTTAGAGAATGTGTTATAGTTGGACATGTATGTGTTTTGCGTGTTCCATGTGCTCACCAATTTGTTGATATCTTTTCAAATGGACTATGTTCTCAATTATTTCTAGACTTTCAGAACAATTTTAAGCATTTGTGAATCCCTAATTCAAACTTTGGGGATGTGTTAATATTATGTTTATTTTTTATTTTTTGTATATTGTATTATATGCGGATCATATAGTAAACTATTGTATTATTTATAGTGAGTCAATACAACGTAAGCCATAAAAGGGTATTTTCACTAAGCAATACATGTGTAATCAAAATGTAGAAACTAGAAAATGGAATGATAGTTTTGTTTGTCATACCATTTTGCATTTCATGGTAGCATGTTAGATATTGAGCATGTGAACCAACTAAATGTATCAAACAACATATATCTTAAGATTAATTTGTTCTCATTTTCAAGTATGTATATTTCATATTTAATTAATGGATAACTATTTTTTAGTATATTTTCATCGTTCTATAGACCGAAAAATAAGGCAATAGAGAAGTATAATGGGGTGTTTTGGGATTGCTTATCTAACTCAATAAACATTTTTTTATAGAAGTGCTTATTAATTTATATGTTGGTAAAAATGAGTTTTTAAAAAAGTGTTTGCATTAGCTTATGTGTTGTCAAAAGGCTATAAGTTTATAAGCCCTCTTAAAAAAAAAGTATATGGATTAGCATATATTTATAAAATGACCAAAATACGAGAGAGAGAGAGAGAGAGAGAGAGAGAGAGAGAGAGAGAGAGAGAGAGAGAGAGAGTCCACTAAAGGTATTATAGTCATTTTATTTCAAAAGTTTATAAGGGTGGGGGGAGTTTCCGAACCCTCCCAACCCACAAGCTACATCAGTTTTTATCTCTTCTCTTACTTCCATCTTTCACCATTTTTAAATAGCGGAAACATATCTTTCACAACTCTCCCAACCCTCAATATCACATCAGTTTTTTAATATTAAAATTAAATAAATAAATTAACACACACACACACACACATATACATATATATATAT
The DNA here is from genome assembly GCA_023525715.1 of Cichorium intybus. NCBI lineage: Eukaryota > Viridiplantae > Streptophyta > Magnoliopsida > Asterales > Asteraceae > Cichorium > Cichorium intybus. The sequence continues at coordinate 68,599,833 of CM042015.1, read as the reverse complement.
ATATATATATATATATATATATATATATATATATATATATATATATATATATATATATATATATATATATATATATATATATATATATATATGGTCCCGTTCCAGTGAGAACTCTTTTTTCGGTGAGGACTCGTAAGGACACCTTAAAAAATTGAAATAAAATATAAAAAAATACAAAACATAAAATCGAGAATAGTAGTATATCATGATCCAAAAAAAATTTTGGATCATTGAGAAACAGTAATGATCCACAAAAAATTTTATTTTGTGGATCATTGTTTCATTATAAAAAAAATAGTGATCCAAAAGTTTTTTTTCAAATTTTTTTTCTCCAATATAGTACTATGATCCATTTTATTATTTATATTATTTTTTATTTTTTTTCAAATTTTTTAAGGTGTCCTTACGAGTCCTTACTTTAAGAAGAGTCATCACCCGATCGTTTATATATATATATATATATATATATATATATATATATATATATATATATATATATATATATATATATATATATATATATATATATATATATATATATATATATATAGAGACGCAGCAAAGCATGGTTCAAGAACCCGCTTTCGAACCCTCAACCTCCAACCCGCATAAAGCGGTATAGGTATCTTACGTGCCGACGGCCCCTCGGCCCTCCCGAACCCCTTCTCTATCTTTCATCTGTTCCGTCTGGCCTAAGATGTTTCAAAAAATAAGACGTTTCTAACTTGTAAAAAAAAATTACTTATTAAAAAACAGTGAAAAACATTTATATGTATGTCAAACATTTTCTAAAATTTATTGACTTTTACAATATTTCTATAATTTCTGTACACGGTTTTTAAAAGTAATATATAAATGGATGCCGTAAACATCTATAATATGTGTTTTAAAATACTATTTGGATGATTGTTCATTAAAATTTATACAATGGTAACGATAATTCATTTTTTATTTATTAAAAGATTCCAGGTAAATTTAATTTAGAAAAAGTAAACGAAGTCACATGATACTATATCGTGGATTCTTCTTATAAGATCCCATACACACGAGAAGTCTACTCTTCAACTTCAATACCCGCTCCGATCATGGCTGCCTCCGTCTTGCCATCTGCTTACCAGACGTCGGCAGCCTCGCCGGACTGGCTAAACAAAGGTGACAACGCATGGCAGATGACCTCCGCCACCCTCGTCGGCCTCCAGAGCGTGCCTGGCCTCGTCATCCTTTACGGCAGTATCGTCAAAAAGAAGTGGGCCGTGAACTCGGCGTTCATGGCTCTCTACGCCTTCTCCGCCGTCGTCATCTGCTGGGTGACTTGGGGCTACAAGATGTCCTTCGGTGAGAAGCTCCTCCCTTTCTGGGGCAAAGCCGGTCCGGCGCTCGGCCAGAAGTTCCTTATTAAGCAGGCCGCCTTGCCGGCCTCCACCCAGTACCACTCCAACGGCGAGGTATGAATCATTTTCCGCTTTCTTTTATACGCAACACTTGTCGTTTTGATTACATATTTGCTTATGAACAACTAAATGGGTGTAGGAGGAGACGGCAATGATCACACCATTTTATCCGATGGCCTCGATGGTGTGGTTTCAATGCGTGTTTGCGGCAATTGCGGTGATCTTGTTGGCCGGATCGTTGCTGGGAAGGATGAACATCAAGGCGTGGATGGCGTTTGTGCCTTTATGGCTGACTTTCTCTTACACGGTGGGGGCTTTCAGCTTGTGGGGCGGCGGTTTCTTGTTTCACTGGGGTGTCATGGATTATTCCGGTGGTTATGTCATTCATCTCTCTTCCGGTGTTGCTGGTTTCACCGCCGCTTACTGGGTTAGTACTTAATACTCATATTGACTATAATTATCATAACATAAAACTAAATAAAATTTATCTTAAGGATACAGTTTTAACAAATAAAAATGTGAAATTTCAACGAAACATAACATTTTTAATCTTACGTTACCGACGTGTAAAACAGTATTTGTGAAGTTGACCTGCCTTATCTATGATCATATATCTTTTTATCAAAATAAATATATATTTTATATATGTTTATAATAACATAGATTGATATAAAACTATTGAGTTATAAAATAAAGTATGTAGATATAAAACAAAATTACGGAGCAAGTTTGTGGACACACAAAACTGTGCATGTCATGTAAGATGTAACTATGTAGGGTTATATAGGACTCCACTATGCATTCATAAATTTTGGACCCAGGCTTAAATGTATGTAGACCTTGAAAAATTCCCAACTTCATGGAGGTTCTAATTCACAAAAAGAGAATATAACATCGTTGCACTGTATTTTTTTTTTTTTTTTTTTCAAAACAGTTGTCGGTCTAGAACTTTTCCTGGTATTATATACAACAAATTTATTGCATGAAATATATAGAGTTTCAATGAACAAGTCTTCAATTCATGCATATTGGTAGCTTGTACTCTTTCGTCCAAACTATATGCAAACTTTTCATTATTTTGTCCCAAAAATATAATATTGTATGCTATACAATCCAAATAGACCGATTCAGATTGACGGATTCTTTCGAGACACTGTCACATGTTATTCGTGATACTAAACTTTGAAATTGTCTTAATTTCCTCGTACTGAATCTTTTTATGTTTCAAAATATTATTAAACTCTTGGTAAAAGTATGGTTATTACTTATTATGATTCACAACAACAAATTTTGGATGTGTTTGACATGCAGTTTTTGAGAACTTTTGAGAGTCTTTAGTTTTTAAAAAGGCATGGAAAAAAAATTTCGTTCGACAACAAGAGATTTTAGCTTCTATGTTAAACAAAAATTTTCTAATCCAAAAGCTATTTTAAGTAGCTTTTAGGATCTTTTAGTTTTTACTTTTTCATTTTTATATTATTTTATATTTTTAGATGCGAATAGCTACTTTTGCCGAACATTTATACACAAATAAAAAACACAGCTACCATCTTCCAGCTACTTTTTCAAACACGCTCTTTATATATTTTTTTTTGGATATTTAATACTATTAAACTTTTTTTTTGTTATCTAAGATTACTAAACTTATTTTTGCCATCAAAATATATGAAGTTATTAAAACGGATTATGAAAAAAAAATGTAAAAAACTAAGTAAAAATTAAATTGTAAAACCTGGTTCCTGAAAAATATGTAAAAATGGAGTAAAAAAAGAAAGTTGTAAAAATAAATTGTGAAAAAAGCATATAAAAACAAAGTAAAAAAAATGAATTTCCAAAAATGAATTGTAATACAATAAATAAAAAATTAAATTAAAATATAAAGTTGTACATATGATTATGAAGAAAATATATGGAAAATCGATGTGAAAACAAATTAGAAAGAATATATATATATATATATATATATATATATATATATATATATATATATATATATATATATATATATATATATATATATATATATATATATATATATATATATATATATATATATATATATATATATATATATATATATATATATATAAGAACTCGTGAAAACACCTTAAAAAATTGAAAAAAATAAACAAAAAATATAATTAATAAAATGGATCATAGTACTATATTGGAGAGAAAAATTCAAAAAAAAAAAACTTTTGGATCATTGTTTTTTTTATAATGAAACAATAATACACAAAATAAAAAAAATTTGGATCATTGCTGTTTTTCAATGATCCAAAAAAAATTTTCCAATTTTTTTCTATAATGATGTAGTACTATTCTCGATTTTATGATTTGTATTTTTTATATTTTTTTTAATTTTTTTAAGGAGTCCTTACGGGACTCTATATATATATATATATATATATATATATATATATATATATATATATATATATATATATATATATATATATATATATATATATATATACACACACACGGCATAAAACATTAACAAACCAATTTAATGACCTTCAATAGGAAAAAGAAGTTTAATGACATTAACAAACCAATTTAGTGAACTTTTAAAGCTTAGAAGGTAATCAAATGACTAAATAAATACGATTTTAAAATTTCAATGGTTAATTATGACCCTAACCATTTGTCTTATTAACAAAAGTTAGTCATATGCTTTCGATCAAACAATACTTTTAAATGTCAAGCAGATCCTAATTTGTTTTTTAAATAACATTTTCCTTTCATCGACTTCTAACTAAAAGATGGAGTATCTTAGAAGTTCTGTTATTGAGGAATGATGACCTAGGTTTACCAACTTTTTAGCTTTGTAATATGCTAAAGAATTTTCAAAAACTTATTTACCAGTCTGACTAAAATAAAGAAGCTATAGAAATGTCAATGAAGAAGCTCACAATATCTTTTCGGACTAACATTGCAGTTTTAAAACCTTTTAATCCATTAAAAATAGTTTTGTATATAATGTTGATGTAGAAAAATATTGTTTTTATGCTAAAATAAATGATCATTTTAGTCATCTTTTTCTGAAATTAATTTGCAATTAAGAAAATAATTGTGTGTCATAATTGTTTGGTGGCAAATTTTAAATGATTGAGAATTATAAATTGATGAAATACATAATTAACTAGCTCGACGTTATCTGATGTTGTCATCCACCCTAGTGTTGAGGGCTCGAGTCTCTTAGAGACAATGATGATTAGGTTCGTTGTAGATTAGATTGACATTCAAAAAAATGAAATACATAATTTCCAAATATATAATGCATTAAGATATAGCATCTGTTATACATGAAAAAAATACATAAATATTATAGTAGGATAATATATCAGTCAAACAGAAAGAATATACTATGATTATCATAAGATAATATCATATGTCAGACAGATAAAAGACAGTTAAATTATGGTAAAATAAGTCTTTGTCAATTTTTGTTTAAAAAACATGACTTTATTGTTAATGAATATAGAGATATTTCTTAAGATGTCTAGCAAGAAATCTCAAATATGCAAAACTATTTTTGGTTTCTTTCCCTTTTTTGTAAACAAAATGGGGTGTTTGAAAAACTTGAAACAACATAAAACATTGTTCTAATATAATTTGGTTTATTATTATATGAACTTAATCGGCTTTCGTTCTGTTGTCCAGTTCTTAAAATTTGTAAAATGCAAATTCCAATAGAGCGTAAGAATTAGTGTATCGAATATCAATGATATAACTTGGATAATTCAAGGATCGTGTATAGTCATACCTTTTGTCTTGAAACGTAAATTGAACTCTGTCTGTCTTGATATTAATCATGATTATACCAAAATATGTTAATAACACACTAAAATCACCAACATAGATATTATCGTTTTTACAGACAATTTCTATAAAGTCGATTCTTTTTATATTAAAAGTAAATACACTCATGTATAGTTTATGCCTTTATGGGGATTGATTGTATGCATATTAAGTCCCTGAAATGAAATAAAATAAACATATTAGCTTCGTATTTTTGCATATATGAACCTTTATGAAGTTACATTGTTCGATTCTTCGGAAATTTTATAAATTTAAATTGTTAAAATATCAAATTTTATAAAAATCATTGCAGCTTGAATTATTTTTAGTTTAGTCATCCATAGAGAGTTTTTTATTTAAATATCGGGACTTTGTTTCTTTATTCCGGTTTAACTTTAACCATCGAGACATTAAATTATTCGGTTTAACAGATACCACCGTTTTTAACATAAAAAACCAATATGTCTAATATAAGACGTTTTTACTTTTTAGTAACCATAATATTTGAAATTTTATAAAAATCACTAAAATTTATTTTTATTTTTATTTTTTGTTTAACCATTGAAATAATATTTTTCAGATTTAATCACTTACATTTTGATATTTATAAAAAATTTCCCGTTTATTCCAACCGGGTATAAAAGGATTTTCTGATTATACTTATAAGTTTTATCATCTTTTCAAAAAACATTTGATGATATAAAAAATATTGTAACATTTTAACGAAGAAATTTATAAAAATATCTAACATGACCTTTTATAAATCTCACACAAAAATGGGCTCAAATTTTATGTGCTTACTAAAAGGTGTAGAAATACTGGTTTGCAGGTGGGCCCAAGATTGACCATAGACAGAGAAAGGTTTCCACCAAACAACGTCCTAATGACGTTGGCCGGAGCAGGGCTGCTGTGGATGGGTTGGGCCGGTTTCAACGGCGGAGACCCATACAGCGCCAACATCGACTCCTCCATGGCCGTCCTCAACACCAACATCTGCGCCGCCACCAGCCTCCTCGTCTGGACCTGGCTCGACGTCATTTTCTTCGGCAAACCATCCGTCATCGGAGCTGTCCAAGGCATGATCACCGGACTCGTCTGCATCACCCCCGGAGCCGGTCTCGTTCAAGGATGGGCCGCCATCGTCATGGGGATTCTCTCCGGCAGTATCCCATGGTTCACGATGATGGTCGTTCACAAGAAATGGACTTTACTCCAAAAAGTCGACGACACCCTCGGCGTCGTCCACACTCACGCCGTCGCCGGATACCTTGGCGGCATCCTCACCGGACTCTTCGCTGAGCCCACACTCTGCTCGCTTTTCCTTCCCGTCACCAACTCAAGGGGTGGGATCTACGGCGGTTCCGGCGGCACACAGATCCTAAAGCAGATAGTCGGCGGCGCATTTATTATCGGGTGGAACATAGTCGCGACGTCGATAATCTGTGTAGTCATTGGTTTGGTGATTCCTTTACGGATGTCCGACGAGCAGTTGTTGATCGGCGACGACGCCGTTCACGGCGAAGAGGCGTATGCATTGTGGGGAGACGGCGAAAAATATGATGGGACAAAGCACGGACTTTATTCCGACGACACTACACACCACCGGCAACCGAGTGGTGCTACTCAAGTTCTCTGAAACCTCGAAGAAAATATCAAATACGGTTGTAACACGTAATTCTGTTCACATGGTCTCTCTTGCGTGTCTATGTGTGTGAATGTGAGTGAGAGAGTCGTCATTTATTTTTGACTGTATTTACATATTTGGTCCTTAATGTTTACCACTTCTTCTCAAAACGGTTCGATAGTTCTATTTATTGCATTTTCAGCCCCTAAAGTTATGGAAATTATCATTTCGGCATTTCCCCCTTCTCTCGATACCCGATTACAAAACTAGATTCAACACAAACCCTAAAAAAGGAACATGTAACATTTTGTGGGCAGCAAAATCATCTGAATTATATACAATTTAAGTAAGTCTGTTGGTACATAGAGAAATTAAATCTATAAGCTATGAGAGTGAACATAAGATGCTGAAGAGAGCATTTATTGTAGGCTTAAGAACACTCTCAAGATCAAGAATATATATACAGAAGATAACCTCACATTTCTGACAAAATGTTACTGATCTTACGAAGCTCTTTCAACGCCGCCATGGCGGTCATTTGGCCTCGGTCCACCAGTGCCTTCTTCGATAAGTTATCTACGTGCCCCATTTCACCTTTTTCTTGCTGAAACACCGATTCAATCACCTGAAAACGACTTCTATTATTACAATCGTATATGTTTAATATAAATCAATCAAATTTGTTAAAAAAACGGTAAACAATACCTGCAGATTTTCCACCATGGATTCACCAAGATTCTTCAAGGAACACATTTTATTTTGCTCGCCGGAATCCTGTTTGTTGGTTACATTTATCTCCGAATCCGCCGCCTCCGCCTCCACCGCCACCACTTCACTTTTCTGATCACCGCCACTTCCGCCTTTTTCCGACGAACCCTCACCGCCATTTTTCCCAAACTTCCAAAACCACTGAAACTTTCCAGATGAAAGTATCCTATCTTTCAAATTTGGCCCCGGTTTTCCGGCTGCATCGGCACTCTCCACCACCTCCACCGGAGCATCTCCGGTAGCGGTTTCCGGCGAACCACCTTCTGGAACAGTCGTACATGGCTCCAGCTCCGGCTCTGGCTCTGGCTCCAGCTCAGGTTCTGGCTCCGGCTCGATTTCATCAACCGTTAAATTCGACCCCACGCTACTCCGTTCCGTGTCATTTTCATGGTGGTTCTCGGTGGCGGCACCGCCCGGACTTGGCGGGTCCGAAAAAATCGATGAGTACTCTTCACTTCCACTCTTTTTATCATCCAATTTCTCTTCCTCTTCTAATCCAAGCTGGCGCGCCAAGTCATCAAGCAAATTCCGGCGAACATGCGGTCTGGGCCGGGTCGGGCCCTGGCCCACCCGTGAAGAAGACGGGTCGGATTCAGTCCGCAACAATCGCACCTTCACTTTTTCCGCCCACCCTTTCGGTTTAATTTCAACTTTCTTGTCTTCGTCTTTATTCAAAACCCGCCATTTCTCCTCCCAGTAGCTATGACTTTTACCGCTAGTCACTTTCTTCCGCTCATAACTACCGCCGCCACCACCGCCATCCACCGGAGGCGGCATCGATCTCATGGCGGTAATAGCCACCGCCACTAACGACTTCGCTTTCTTCACCAATTTCTCCAAATTAACATCTTTTGGAAAATTCAATAATCTTTGAAGACAAGAAGTTGCGGTCTCAGTGGCAAGAACCGATGACCGAATATAAAGAATCATCGAAACCGCAAGGGCGGCAATAAACGCCCCACGGGTCGAATTCAAGACCCGGGAATTTCCTTCCGGGTCGTCTTCTAATCCATCGAGTTTACTATTATCGAACGAAAAAATTTCATCCCAAATGACCAAAAGGTCCTCGAGATCAAATTCACGACCGAATAAAACCCGTAACCACCGAAGCGCGAAATACTGCGGTTCGACTCCAAGCTCGATTAAGTGAGTGTAAAGAGACGAATCCACCACTGCGAGGAGGTGGTACAAGGCGGAGGAAGCTTCGATTACCGGCGGCAATTGGGTGGTCAGAGGCGGCGGTGCGAAAAAGTTGGACATTGCAACCGCACCACCGCCACCAGACATTAACACGTCGAACATACAATACGCGTCGTGTTCCATGAATTTTTGAGATAGGACAATACCCAATTCGCCCTCGGCCCCGTACGGGTCGCAAAAGGAGATGATGGTTTGGATTTTGGGGTCGAGTTCATCGAGGTTGTTGAGGGTTTCTTGATTTTCTTGGATTTCATTATTGGGTTGGGATACTTGGTTATATGTTGATTCGGTGTTGTGAAAAGAAAGGCCATCGAAAGTGTCGGTGAAGTAATGTTTGTATAGTTTTCGGACCGCGGTAAGGCGTTCTACATCCGCTTGGAGAACGTATAATAGCGGAGCCAAGAGTTCGTGCATGCCTGCAAATAATAATATAAATTAATAACTAAAAGGGTTTTTCAAATATGTATAGTGTATATACAAATAGAGTACAATGTTAAATTTTGTTTCTTTTCTCATGACAAAGGTAATTTGAACAATCTACTTAATTAAGCATTGCAGTTTCAATTTTCTCCTTTTTATGACATTGTACATTGAAAATTTTACCCGATTATAATCGTGAAAATTATTTTCTATTTGAATGATATTATTATAATTGGGTATATTTTTGAAAGTACAATGTTGTAATAGGAAGAAATGAAAGTCCAGTGCAATAATAAACAAATAAGTGAAAGTATGTTGCTACTTTTTGCATTTACCCGATTCTTTTAAACATCATTTATCGGTTTATCGATAATGCACTTTATCCATACAACACTCAAAGTGAAAAAAAAAAAAAAAAAACGCTGCTTCAAAACAATAATTTTGGCAAGATAATCATCCATGGAGGTATCTAAACTAGTAGTTGATTAATCCTCCATCAAAACCAAGATTCATGAGTTATAATCATAACTCATAATGGAAAAAATTAAAGAAATTTCCTTAAAAAATAGGTTACCTTGTCTGTAACCATGATTCGGATGTCTAATACACCAAAGTAACAAAATCCGTCTTAACACGCCTTGACATCCTGGAGTCTGAAAATAGCTTCCGTGTTCAGGATACAACCGTGACAAATCTTGATCCACCATTTTCTCTATCTCGGCTTTTTGAAAAAATCGACCCCACATGCTATCTGCGTAAACGTTGTTAGTTCTTCATTTCTAAAGCATGTAATTTGGAACACAAATACGATCGATTTTAAGCAAGAAATCTACCTGGATCTTGCGATAATGGATTGTCCATAACAAGATCGGGAAAATTGCTTCCGTCTTTAGGAAGAGGATCGATCAGGTGGCTCCTTCTTAAAGTGGCATAGCTGGAAAACAGACGAATTTTAATGTTAACACTTGATTACAAACAAAAGGGAAGAGTTTTTAGAGGTAACAAGAATATTGGATGATCGACGCCAATTAGTCGGATGTTGATATGAACTAGAGTAATTTATTGAACAAAACACGCATGATTACTTGGAATACGAGAAGTATATACCTTCTACGGGAATTGGCGGTGACGCGGCGGACATCGTCGATAGATGAAGAAGAGGGCAAAACCCCTAAATCAGTACGCCATTGCACGCCTCTCAGATCCCAAAAACGGCGATTGTTGTTCAAATCGGTTCTCTCCGGTGACGACTCGTTGGACTCTGAAGATTCCTGTAATGTATTGGTCGTCGGCTCGACATGGGCCGCCGGTGACATAATTTGAGTTGACCGAAAAGTCACAAGAAGCTAAGAAACCCAATCAAAACCCACACCCAATTCGCTGAATTTTGCAAAAATGCTAGTTAAGATGAGCGAAAACGAAGTCTCGAGCTGCAAATTCGTCGTGTGCGGATTGATATATAAAAAATAACGAAATATTTTTGTAAAGAAGAAACAAATCAGGGAATCTTTGAATGGACAGAGAGAAAATTGCGCAAAACTGCGGATTTACACAGAAATACTTACTTCCATGTAAGAATCGTTTGTAAGATAGATCTCATCAAATACAAAATTCGACAGGAAATCCACACACAAACTTATTAAAGTTACAAACAGATCTTCAAGGACTTACGCAAGAACAGAATTGTGAGTTGTTTTGATTTGGTTATTGCAACGAAAAAGGGGGATTGATAAGGAAGAAAGGGCTGAATGAGAATATGAGATTGGAAGAGAATGATTCGCATATTTCTGTGAAATTTGCTTTCTTTTTCCAAGAAAAACAAAAAGGTAGTGGGCAGTCTTTGTCAAAGCATGTAGAATTATGGTTTCGTCTACCACAAGATCAAACAAAAAAGAAATTGATAACTTTCTATATAAATAAAAAGACTTTATTTATTATGGACATATAATATTTTATCTTGAATTAAAGTAATATAATAGTTTCTTGATTAACTCTATAAAATTGCCAATGACGTCCAGTTCAACTGGTCTAAGGCACCGGGTTATATACCCGCGTGGAGGGAAGGTCTGGAGTTTGACTCCTACCAACTCCCATGTGGGGGATTTTTCCTGGAGGCGAGACTTTGAGGGGAAGTGGCCTTTGCGCCATAGGTAATTGCCAACCGCCCTGGGTTGCGGGGCTCTTACCCTCAGGTGAAACCAAATTGCCAAGTTCCAAAAAAAATAATAATAATAAATAAAAAAACTCTATAAAATTAATTCACCTTTTTATTTAAGGTTTAAGCTGTTTTCTAGAAGAAAATCATTAAAAACATTTTCAGGTTCTCAACATACCAATAAATTATTATGAAAATATAACAAATTATAGGCTTTTGTTTTTCTAAATGCTATACATTTTGATTTTACGTTGGACGGAGTGGAGTTTTATTTTCCACGGGCTCACCGACGGTCTCCACATGTTTACACTACCTCATCAGGCGGGTTCGAGCAAGGTAGGTGGCATACATCAGTGTTGCAAAATTTGATCAATTCGGTCGAATACTTAGACTTGTATGTATGTCGAGATGTTTTTATGGGAATTTGATAAAAATATTCGGATTCGATTAAACTTGGTCTACCAAGTCAAACTATTTTTTAAATTAAATATATGTATTAAGCATTTAATTTAACATATATCATATATTTAATTATTTATTAAACATTTTGTTGTCTAGTTTTAATTTTGTTCAATTTAATGCAAATTTGATTGAAAAAACAAAAAAGGATACTAATGATTAAATTATTATTTTAATATTAAAGAATGAATATCAAATTTTAAAATAGTTTAACAGTTTAACATTTGAACATGTATTCTTATTAATGATATTCATATATTTTGTTATAATTTTTAATGAACTTGTGATATATATATATATATATATATATATATATATATATATATATATATATATATGGAGATGATCAACATAAAACCCTAATTATACATAGAATCATAGAACCACTTTTTAAGCCATTTGATTGTTCAATGAATGGCCATGATTAAAACTTGTAATTGGAATACCATTATGAACTGGCATGGGTAGAATTGGAATATCATTATGCATAACTGATTTGATTTACGTTTCCTCTTCAAATTGAAAGCATAAATCATGGAATTGCTAAACCTAATCCTGAGATCGGTGTGTATCCTCTCTAATTGAAACGATCCAAATCGAATCAAGATTCCAAATCGAGAGCTCATCACCGGGGATTGGAATCTGGAGCTCCTTCCACCGCCAAACCGATCTCTCGCTCATCTCTCATCGCATGTCTCATTCTATTTCCGGCCATCTACTTCTCCATCAATGACCTCACCGTCTCCTTCCACCAATAAAGGTATTAAATGCTCGATTTCTTAAAGTATTCCTGTTTTTTATTTTGTTGATCATATTTTATAGTTTATAGTTGTGATTTAAGTCAAAATTGAGATACCAGATGTCATTGTCTGAATGTTCACTAATGAACAATGAAGAATGTTCATTAATAAACATAGATTATTGAACATTTTATGAACAGTTCTTTATTGTTGACTTAAATCTATTTTATTGTTTTGTTAAATTTGTTTTAGTGTTCGATTTTGTATTGATTCCAGAAATCGATTTTGATTTCGATTTCAAATTGATTTTAGAAATCTATGTTTGGCATAAATCCACGTTTGATTACAAAAATCGATTTTGCTTGTTGTTGTAATACTTCTCGTAGTTGTTGAATATATGTTCATCTATGAACACACGTTCATGAATGAACATACATTTGGCTCTGATTCTAATTCTTTGTTTGGCATTGTTTCTAGAACGAATGTTCAGTAATGAACATCCCCATGTTCATTAATGAACATTCATGAATATAACGTTAGTTGTTGTTATAAACGTCTCGTAATTGTTGAATATATGTTCATCTATGAAAACACGTTCATGAATGAACATACATTTGGCTATGTTTCTAATTCTATGTTTGGCGTTGTTTCTCAAACGAATGTTCAGTAATGAACAACCCCATGTTCATTAATGAATAGCCATGAATATAACATTAGTTGCTACTGTAATACTTCTCGTAGTTGTTGAATATATATTCATCTATGAACACATGTTCATGAATGAACATACATTTGGCTCTGTTTCTAATTCTATGTTTGGCGTCGTTACAGATGGACAGAAAAAAAAGGAAAATGCATCAGGCGAGAATGAGATAGAGATAGAGAGAAAGAGACCAAGGCAGATGGATCGAGGCAGTAGGTCGGAGAGAAAGAAAACGGTCGATGTTTATCCATGGTCAGTTATGAAAATTTGAGTTTTTGGTTAAATATCCATCAATGTTCATTTCTCAACATGTATGTAAGTTTGTATATTTCGTCAAAATTCATTTATGAACATGTGTATGTGTTCATATTTCATTAATGTTTGTCAATGTTCATTTATGAACATGTGTATGTATGTTTATATCTTTATCAATATTCGTTAATATTCATTTATAAACATATGTGTATGCTTGTATATTTCATTAATGTTCATTTCTGAACATGTTTGTATGTTCATATATTTCATCAATGTTATGAATGTTCATTTATGAACAAAATTTGGGATTTTGAAAACAATGTTCATCAATGAACATATATGTATGTTCAGAATTTAACATATACGTGTAATTTACCATCATACCATTATCACCATAATTTGATCTAACGGTCAACAAGATGGTTCTGTGATTCTATGTCTAATTTTGTTCTATTTTGATCCCACCCCTATATATATATATATATATATATATATATATATATATATATATATATATATATATATATATATATATATATATATATATATATAACTTTTTAGAAAATATTTTGTTATAATTTACGTAATCTGAGTACTCCCCAAGTACTCAGCGTCTACACTGAGTACTCGGTAGTTGACCGACCTAGTAACGGCTAACGACTTTTGAAACATTGGTGTGCATCTTGGGAGTGCGGTTGGTTTGGTGCCTTTTGTAAAAAAAAATTATTAACCAAAAATATTTTACCACACAACCCTTATAAATACACCTCCCCCTCTCACCACTTCAAAAATCACACATATATCATTCAATCTTTGGTTCATATTCTCTCAAAACTCTTTCCCATCTTTTATATTTTCAAAAAGCTTTCTTTACTTTTCAAACCAAATGGATTCATAACCGTAGAAAAGAGACATTTTTTCTCAAAGAAGAATCCTTTGGGCCGAAGGGGGTTCCAATATTCCCTCAACTCCAACCCCTTATTATACACAATACCAACAACACACATTCTAACAAATGTTGATACAACAAAATTACAACAAACTTTTCATCTCCTAATCCCAAGAGTACTCACCCAATTATAGTCCCTACCAACAATGTTATGTACACGACACATTGCATCACCATAAACCTGAAGCCAATGACGAGTCAAGCGATGAAGCTCAACCCTTTCCCAAAATGAAAACAATGAATTAAGTGATGAAGCCAAAGATGTACCAAAAACCCAGCAACCACCACAAACTACAACCCAACGAAAAAGTTTTACCCAAATGGTGAAAAACGACTATGGAGTGAGAAAGAAGAAGTGACGTTGGTGAAGGTGTACATAAGTGTTTCTAATGGCGAAGAACGTGGAAACTACCAACGTTATGAGTCCTTTTGGGTTAGGGATGTCAAAAAACCCCCCGTGGGACCCTGAACTTGTACGACAGGTATTTTTCTGAAAAAATCGGGGGCGGGGGTGGGTGGGGCAGGATTAACCCCCGCTTTAATTTCGAGGGCAAGGTCAGGGTTGGCAACCCCGTCCCAAAACCTAGTGGAGACGTTTGTAGATTTTGATGAAATAAGAATATATGAAAAAGATTCGGGTCATTTTGAGTTATAACTAAGAAGTTATGACGGTTTAAAGATGAACAAAAAGTTACAAAAATGGCCAAAGGGCCATGTTTAAGGGTTGATAGCAGAAAATCTAAATGGATTCAAACTTAATTCAGTAAGCGAAAGTCGTTAAACTCATTCCCACCTTTTTAAAGGTATAACATTTGCAAAATTTGGATATGGTATGTGGAAGTTATGGTGGTGTGAAGTTTGAGAAAAATCATTAGGAAAAGCTGAAAATTTTTCTCTAAGTCATTGGAGCTGAGGGTATTTTTGTCATTAGCCAATTAAGTTCAGCCCATGGAATTCTTTCTCCTGGATACAAGTTATCGAAGTCAAAGAAAAAGAAAAAGGGGATCGAGAGAGTTCGATGGGAGCAGAACACACACGCACGCACCCAACAGGTATGATTCACAAACAAATCATGGAAGGAAAAGTCGATTAGGTCTCAGTTTCAACCTCCATGGTTTGCGATTTTGATAGAGAGCGAGATCGAGAGAGGCAAAAGAGGACGGACAACAACTAGAGGTACAAAAACCAAACCGTTATTTTAAAAACCGAAACCGGTTTTTTATTAACCGAGTTTTCAATAACTGGTTTTATAATAGGTTTTTAATCCCAAACCGAGCCGGTTTTTTAATAGGTTAACCGAACTGAACCGGTTTAAAAACCATAAAAAACGGTCTGGAACTCAATTTTATTTTTAAAAAATAGCCAAAACCGGTTAGGTTTTAACCGAAACCGTTTGGACTATAACCGGTTTTTTTTAAAACCGGTTTTGAAAAAACCAAACCGGTTTAAAACCGGTAAATGTGTACCTCTAATTCCAACCATTGTAGGACAATTTTGGTGTGTACAAAAATAATGCAAAGAAAAATAGAATTCTATGGGAATGGTATTATTAAATATTGGGAATGTGATGGAATAATGTGAATGGAAAATAATATATTTTTTAACGGTTTCTATTTTTATAAACTTTATTGTTTGAGATGTGTAAAAACGGCATAAAAGAGTAAAGTGAAAGATGTTTCGACATCTAACCCTTTAAGTTAACTCATAGAGATATAAAAGTAGAATGTTGTCAAAATATCATTGTAGAAATCAAAAATACCATTTTGGTCAAAACGAGAAAAAAGGGTAAAATTATCCAAAATGATTATTATGCTTTAAGAATTATACTTAGTTATTGGAATGGAATTAGATTATGATTGCAAGTAGTTCAAGAGTATTAGGCAAATGTTGTATGTTTAGTTTTTCATAAGTTCTAATCTCTTATTGAATTAAATAGAGATTGAAGGATGCTCAGAAGCAACGACATACTATATAAGTGGATTAATGTAGCTAGACATATGTAGCTACCGATGTGAGTACATGATGATTTTTACTAGGTACATGGAAACAAGTTTTAATGTTAAATGTTTTATGTTAAGTGTTTATATTAAATGTTTTATGTTAAATGGTTTGACAAATGATTTTTAAAGCTTGAATTAAAAGTATTGATTTATATTGAATAGTTGAAATGGTTTTACATGTTTAGTATGATGTATGGAGTAAAGACCAATTTGCTAACATATGAAGTAAACAAATTGAAATTAATAATTGAAAATGAAAGTGACGATGATAATGTTTTCCAGACTAAGGACCTTACTCATTAAAGGGGGGAGGGGGGTTAAACAGACACTACTTGGATGGTACCTCCCTCCGCTAAGTAGTTGTCCTTATGCACACCCTTATGGATCGATGTGTTCCATTCCATGAAGGGGATGACAACCTAATATGTGCACACCCTTACGAGTGGATATGTTCCATTTCGAGAAGGAGATGATATACGGGGACGCTCGTAAAAATATGATAATAATGGAAAAAACTATGAAAACAATTGGTCTAAGAATTTATGATAAAGTAATAACTCATGTTTTAATGTTATAAAATGTACTTATGTCTTGATAATAATGAATGACTTAAGTTTTTATGATAAAGAATGACTTATGTTTTATGATAAGGAATGACTTATATTTTTATGAGAAAGTAATGATCTTATGTTTTGAATAAGAAGTAATGATTTCTCTAATTTATGATGAATATTGTTATCAAGATTTGTTTTAACTTGTTGGGTTTAATGTTGGATTAGGTGTCTAAGTCATGACTAATAATTTGTATTTATCTAATTAATAGTAGCAAAGTCCATTTAGGTTGCCCTCATAGCTAGAGGTTTGGCAGAAATACTAGGAGAGAAAAAGATTGATTTATTATATGATTAATAAATCAATAGAAATAAAATAAATAGTTTATTAATATATTATGTTGATAATATATTAATTAAAAATATTATTAATTAATTAGAAATTATTATGGAATTAATTTGAATTAATTGGGTGATTAATTGAATTAATTTAAGGTGCAGGGGCTGAATTGTAATTATTCAATAGTTGAGTAGTGACAATTATAGCAGCTGGTGGTTGGCGATTTCTAGGTTGAGATAATCCTAGATTTTGAAATTAATAAATAGATAAATAAGAGTTTGAATTAAATGATTAAAGGTTTATCTCATTTGAATTCAAAAAGGTTTATCTCTAAGGCTTATCTGGTAACCACCTGGAAGCTATAAATAGGGACCCCTGGGTACCCCTTTTCTGCGCCATTATTCCCTTACTCTCTCTATGGATTTCGACCTCCCTAGCTGATGGGTGTGACTTCATTTGAGGCAAGACAATTGTGTTGCTTAGCTTTCAAGAAATCAATTAAAGGTTAGTTTTGTTGGTTATATGTCCATCGTTATAACAAGTTGGTAATATTATTATAAATAGTAGGGTCCTTTTGGGTTACACGCAAGAGACGATTTAGCTAAAAGATATCGAAAATAAACTTGAGGGGTTAAGTTTATTAATATACCAAAGTAAAGGTATATTAATTAGAAACTTAATGGTTAAGTTTATTAATATACCAAAGTAAATGTATATTAATTAGAAACTTAATAAGGATAAAGGACTAAAGTGAAATATCCACAAGGGAGGGGATAAGGATGAGGAGCACTATAAATACAACCCTAGATCTGAGTTGTAAAGCCTGCCAAAACCCTAATTTTCGTCACTCTCCTCCCACCCCTCGGTATACGACCGATTTCTTGCAAAACCCTAATTATTACATGCTAAAACTTCAAGCAAAGGTATATACTACATCAACGGGTGCTGGATCGTTGTCTTGGATGCGATTACATTAGAGGAGTTCTACTTTGGGCTCTCGTCATCCTAACAAAATCAGATCTGAGATTTAAAAGGTATGTCTTGAACCCTCTTGATTTTACAGTTACAAAAGTGTGCATGATTCTGTGATCCTGATTGAATACGATTTAGATTTCTGTTTCCGCTACGTTTGTTGTATGTTATCGTATTCTAACAGTGGTATCAGAGCCGCTTTATCATGATTTTGTACTGTTTTGATTCGATTAAAATTGTTAAAAATCGTTTTTTTTCTGATTTATCGAATCTGATCGACGTCCGCGCCGCGGTACTTGAAATATCGCGTCGCGGGTTTTTCTAAAGTTACGATCATTAGGGTTTTGCCGCGTCGCGTTTCCTAGTGTTCCGCGCCGCGTCGTTCTTGTCATGATCAGTTTCTTTTGATTACCGCGTCGCGTTTTCTCGTGATCCGTGTCGCGACGGTCGTGACGTTTTATTTTCTGAAATCAGATTTCTTGTTATAAAATGGTGATTTTAGTATTGTATGATTGTTTAGATTAATTATTGACATAGAATGTTTGCATGCTCAATAGGATTAATAGCTAAATACAAAGTTTAAAATGCTTCAAAATTTAATGGATGATTGTTTAAATTAATTATTAACACTGCATCCTTGCGTGTTTAATAGAATTAATAGTTAAACATAATTTTCAAAGAATACTTAAAATTTTAAATGATATATATATTAGAATTGTATCTATATGTATAACTTAAAATAAAAACATTGGTCAGACCGTGACTAGGTTCACCTACTCTAAATGTGTAGAAGGTTTAAGGAGGTCTTTTTGATTCCTAATGAGGTCGGTTTTTAAACAGCATTCACTGCTTACCACCCTCACCGCCTGTCGCATTTTATTGAGTGGAGTTACCGAAAGGGTTTGATAGAACAGTGTTTCAAGATAAAAGTATTACTGAAAATACACAAGTAAGAAAATTTTGTTAAAAGTTAATAGAATTTTTCAAAAGTCAAATTGGCAATTTCAAACCGGTTTTAAAAGTTTAAATTGACCCTTATGCCAATTAAAAGGTTAAAATGTTTTAACAAAAACGAAAAAAAATCCCGTTTTATGAAAATGTAAATCTCATGCTACCCACAAAGAACCACACATTTAACCGGGCCCTTCCGGTGTGGGAAGTGCTATAGCCAACGCATCGGATTGGACTCGGCCAAAATGATGTGATACTCGCGATAACTCATGAATCATGGGCCGGGTGTCACGTGGGTCCTTCGTGGTCGATTTACCATCCAAACCCATGATCCGCGGCATACCCGTCACGGGAGAGAGGATGAGCATGATGGGACTAAACATGTCATTGATTAGATTCAATGAATCCCGAAAGATCTAGAAGCTTGATAGAGATTGAAGTTGGCAAAGAGTATTGCCTACCTAAATAACTTTTGGGGGTGACTACGGCATACCTCTTCACCACCAGAAGTGAAATATGGATTCTAGCCTTAAGTAAAATTATTGTTTTGGGTAATTAATTTTTTAAGGATTAATCAAACTAATTAAAATCTACTTTTCATATAGATGGCTCCAAACACAAATGCAAATTCGAATTCGGCTACAAATATCTCACTAATGCAACTCCTCTCTAAGGATAAGCTGACCGGATCCAACTACTTGGACTGGATGCGTTCCCTTCGGATCGCCCTCCGGTATGATAAGAAAGAATGGGTCCTGGACACAGCTCTTCCTGAGGCTCCAGCTGATGATGCAACTAGAGCTGTTAGGGATGCTTGGCAAAAGCATAAAGATCAGTCGGATGAGGTTGCTTGTCTCATGTTGGCGATAATGGTTCCGGGACTCCAAAAGAGTTTCGAGACCGCTGGGGCGTTCGACATGGCCGACCAGCTCAAGGAAATGTTCCAAGAGCAGGCTAGACAGGAACGATATGACACTATGATCTCCCTACTAGATTGCAAGCAGCAGGAGGGAACCGCTGTCAGTGCACACGTGCTTAAGATGAAAGCATACGTTGACAGATTGGAGCGACTTGGATTTCCGATCGCTCAGCAATTGGTTACGGATATCATCCTCCACTCGCTGAGCAGTACATTCAGTCAGTTCACACTGAATTTTAATATGAATGGATTGGAAAAGACCATAATGGAGTTACACTGCATGCTAAAAACTGCCGAGGCAAATATGTCTAAATCTAAGAACTCCAGCTCCACGGCTCCAGTATTGGCAATCAGGGAAGGGGCAATCAAGAAAAAGAAAGCCAAGAAGCCTAAAGGCAAAGGGAAGGGTCAAGTTGGTAACCCCAACTCCAACCCTAGCAACAAGGGTAAGGCTGGTTCTATGATAGTGCCGTCACCAAACCCTGATGAGGCCATTTGTTTCCACTGCGGAGAAAAGGGACACTGGAAGTGAACCTGCCCTAAATACCTGGAGGAGATCAAGAAGATCAAGCCCAAAGTGTCTGGTACCTTAGGTATATACATGATAGAACTCCATAATACTTCTACTACTAATTCATAGGTCCTAGACACAGGATGTGGTACTCACATTTGCTCTGATGTGCAGGGACTAAGAAGAAGTAAGAAGTTAAGGCATGGGGAGCTTGACCTGATCATGGGCAACAGACATACGGCTGCTGTCAAGAGGATTGGGGATTACGAGCTCGTGCTTTCTACTGGATTTTCTATTAATTTATTAGATTGTTGCTATTCGCTAGAAATGGCTAGAAACATTATTTCTTTTAGTGCTTTGTATCGAGACGGTTTTGATTTTGGTTTTGATAATGGAAATATTTTAGTTTTCAAAAATGATTGTCTTTACTTTAAAGCATGTCCTACAAATGGTATTTATGAAACTATCGTGAGCATTAGAAGAAATAATAGCTTAATCTTAAATGTTGATTCACATACATCCAAAAGTGTATTGGATAAATCATGTCTATGGCATTGTCGACTTGGCCATATAAACAAGAAACGCATCGCCAAACTCCAAGAGGATGGGATTTTGGAATCATTCGACATCAAGTCTGATGATGTATGTGAGTCTTGTTTATTAGGCAAGATGACAAAAGCGCCATTCACAGGGAACTTTGAAAGAGGCAAGGATCTGTTGGACCTCATACACACTGATGTGTGTGGACCATTCAGATCAGCCACAAGACATGGAGAAAGGTACTTCGTCACATTTACTGATGACTTCAGTAGATATGGGTATGTTTATTTGATTAAACATAAGTCTAAAACCTTCGAGGTGTTCAAAAGGTTTCAGAACGAAGTAGAGAATCAACAGGGCAAAAGGATTAAGATCCTCCGATCCGACAGGGGTGGAGAATATCTTAGTCAAGAATTCTACGATCATCTGGGGAACTGTGGAATTGTTTCACAGCTGACTCCTCCCGGAACACCATAACATAATGGTGTAGCTGAGAGGAGGAACCGAACATTACTTGATATGGTTCAGTCCATGATGAGTCGTGCTACGCTTCCAATCAGTTTTTGGGGCTATGTCTTGGAGACTGCAGCAAAAGTCCTGAACCTTGTACCAACTAAGAAGGTCAGCAAGACACCCTCTGAAATATGGAATGGGACTAAACCCTCATTGGCGCATTTGAAAGTCTGGGGTTGTGAGGCTTACGTCCGTCGTGAAGCCATCGACAAACTAGAACCCAGATCAGAGAGGTGTTACTTTATTGGTTATCCTGCTAGTTCTTTTGGGTATTTGTTTTACAAACCTTCTGAAAACAAGGTGATTATTGCACGAAGGGCAGTCTTCCGAGAGAGGGAGCTGATACACCAAGAGGCCAGTGGGAGCCAAATTGATCTTGAGGAGATTCAAGAACCAACCAATAAAGGACCTGATGTTGGCACTAGCTCTTAATCAGAGGTTGAAAAACCTGTTGAGCCTCAGCCAAGTACAGCCGGGGAATCTGACATACCTCCACCTCCTGTCCGGAGATCTGATAGAGTACGTCATGCACCTGAATTTTATGGTTTACATATTACTGAAGGTGATGAGTCAATGGTAGATGACGATGAACCTACCAGCTATCAGGAAGCAATGGCAGGCCCAGATGCTGCCAAATGGAAGGAGGCTATGGAGAGCGAGATGAAATCCATGCATGATAACCAAGTTTGGAACCTGGTTGATCAAACACCTGACCTTAAAACAGTTGGGTGTAAATGGGTCTTCAAGAAGAAGACAGACATGGATGGAAAAGTACACACATATAAAGCCAGACTGGTGGCAAAGGGTTATACTCAAACCTAAGGGATTGATTATGAGGAAACTTTTTCACCAGTGGCAATGATTAAATCTATCAGGATATTGTTTGCCATCGCAGCATTTTATGACTACGAAATATGGCAAATGGATGTAAAAACTGCTTTCCTTAACGGAAAACTTTCAGAGGATGTGTATATGACACAACCAGAGGGTTTTGTACAGTCCAAATATCCCAATAGAGTGTGCAAACTTGTGAAGTCGATTTATGGACTCAAACAAGCATCTCGCAGCTAGAATTTCTGCTTCGATGAGAAAATCAAAGAGTTTGGATTTTCGAGAAGTGAAGATGAGCCATGTGTATATGTCAGAGCTAGTGGGAGTGCTGTTGTCTTCCTTGTGCTGTATGTTGATGACATACTACTCTTAGGAAACAATGTCCCAATGTTGCAAAGTGTTAAAACTTGGCTTGGGGATTGTTTCGCTATGAAAGACTTGGGAGAAGCGGCATACATACTTGGTATAAAGATCTATAGAGATAGATCTAGGCGACTCATTGGTTTAAGCCAGAGTACATACATAGACAAAATCTTGAAAAGATTCAAGATGCAAGATTCTAAGAAAGGATTCGTGCCTATGCAACGTGGTATGACATTGAGTAGAGACCAATGTCCTAGTTCTAGTGATGAACGAGAAAGAATGAGTTGAATCCCATATGCTTCAGCAATGGGATCGATCATGTATGCCATATTATGTACAAGGCCTGACGTTTCTTGTGCCTTGAGTATGACGAGTCGTTATCAGGCCAATCCTGGTGAAAATCATTTGACCGTAGTCAATAACATTCTTAAGTATCTTCGGAGGACGAAGGAATTGTTCTTGGTCTATGGGGGCATGGAAGAACCCACTGTAAGTGGTTATAGTGATGCTAGCTTCCAAACCGACAGAGACGACTCCTGTTCGCAGTCAGGATTCATGTTCTTACTGAATGGTGGGGCAGTAACTTGGAAGAGTACCAAGCAAGAAACAGTAGCTGATTCGATAACGGAGGCTGAGTATATTGCAGTTAATGAAGCTGCAAAGGAAGCCATGTGGATGAAGAAGTTCATCAGGGATCTCGGTGTTGTTCCTAGCATTGATGGTCCAGTTGAGATCTTCTGTGACAATGAGGGTGCAGTCGCCTTGGCGAAAGAACCCAGAGCTCACAAGCGCACAAGGCATATACACCGGAAGTACCATTATATCCGGAGGCTCGTTGAAGAAGGAGACATCACGATTAGTAGAGTTACATCAGAAGATAATCTTGCTGATCCATTCACTAAACCATTATCTCAGGCCAAGCATGATTCTCATACTAGGTCGATGGGCATTAGATTTGCAAATGAGTTGGTTTAAGTGTATTTAATTTAGTTTGATTTGTGTTTGGAACTCAAGCAATGTGAAACTCTATTTGTTTTGAAGATTATTATGTGGAGAACTTAGTATATGCATGAAGGCAGTCATTTCATTAGTTTATCATTGTGTTCCAATTTTGCATGTTTTATTGACTTCCTGAATAATTATTTTATTATTCAAAACGTCCACAGTCGGTCATACTTTTGGGAGTAAGTATTGATTCAAGGCTGACATGAGGAATTGGTAAATTGTCCATAGAGATGGACATAACATAGAGATGCGCTAATTCTCATGTGTACTTAATAGGGATTAAGTATTGGAGTAACATGTACTTAGAGATTACTTCATGGAATATGTCACGAGTAATTCTAAGATGGTAATATCTTATATTCTTCAAGCGGAGATGCACTGATTCTTAGTCCTGTAGTCTGTTATGTCTTGGTTTTCTCCAACGTTGTCCGTAACTGGCAGCCATACAGGGAATGTCCAGATATGACATGATGAGTGGGCGAGATACGTGTAGTCAAAGTTTATTTGTTCCTTCTGCCCTAACAGGAGAAGCGATATCCGTGGGCCCCTCGATGATTTGGTGTTGACAGCAAATGTACGGCCGTACTCGAACTGAATTGATATAGAATCAATAAGTGCAGTTTGTTGTGGTCATCACAAATCTCTATCGGGAAACATAATCTTGAATGTTTGAGACTGACAGAATTCCATGTCAGACGTTCATATGGATATCTTGTAGAACAAAGGAATATTTGATCACTTGCCTAAGGGCTGTTTCATTAGATGAACACGGTACTTGTCTAGGATGACATACACCTTACTAGGTTAATGAATATTAGACCATACAGTTGTTATAACAAGTGCAAGTGGGAAACTGTTGGTTATATGCCCATCGTTATAACAAGTTGGTAATATTATTATAAATAGTAAGGTCCTTTTGGGTTACACGCAAGAGACGATTTAGCTAAAAGAGATCGAAAATAAACTTGAGGGGTTAAGTTTATTAATATACCAAAGTAAAGGTATATTAATTAGAAACTTAATGGTTAAGTTTATTAATATACCAAAGTAAAGGTATATTAATTAGAAACTTAATAAGGATAAAGGACTAAAGTGAAATATCCACAAGGGAGGGGATAAGGATGAGGAGCACTATAAATACAACCCTAGATCTGAGTTGTAAAGCCTGCCAAAACCCTAATTTTCGTCACTCTCCTCCCACCCCTCGGTATACGGCCGATTTCTTTCAAAACCCTAAGTATTACGTGCTAAAACTTCAAGCAAAGGTATATACTACATCAACGGGTGCTGGATCGTTGTCTTGGGTGCGATTACATTAGGGGAGTTCTACTTTGGGCTCTCGTCATCCTAACAAAATCAGATCTGAGATTTAAAAGGTATGTCTTGAACCCTCTTGATTTTACAGTTACAAAAGTGTGCATGATTCTGTGATCCTGGTTGAATACGATTTAGATTTCTGTTTCCGCTGCGTTTGTTTTATGTTATCGTATTCCAACAAGTTTTTCTTTTATTATTCTTGTAGTAATTTTTCGATTGACCTTAGGATTTATATTACATGTTCAAATAGTGAAAACATAGATCCAAATTAGGTTGCATGTGAACTTAGGGTTTGAGTTTATTGATTTGCATAAAGCCTATCATTTAAAACCCATGTTACTCAAGAGGCTTATTGTCTCACGTATGTTTGTTTTAAAATGATATGTACTTAGGAACATGATGCTTGTTATCAGGTGATAGAATGAAAGGACTTAGAAGTTGCTACGTGGATTGTAGATAGAAAAGATGTTCAGAAGATAGAATTATCTCAAGTACGGTATAGTTATGTCATGTAATCGAGAGATATTATGATTATGATTTAGAATACCCTTGTAGCTGTACTATAAAGTTTTGTTGTGTCCCGTATTATTTTTGGGTTGTTTTCTTGAGTCGAGTCAGTATGGATTGCCTGTATAGCCCAGAGGTCATGCCAAATTTTCGGTAGAAATGTTAGTTTATTACGGGACATAGCTTTGAGATGTTTTAAGGCTCTACTATGGTTGTTTTTATATGAGTTGTAATCCCAAAGTTGTTTAAATATTGTTAAACTCAATTGTTTTATGGACCAAAGGTTTTTAATGATGACTTAAATACTAAAAGAAAAGGTTTTGAAAGTATTAAACTTTTACTTCATGATGTTTTTATAAATAATATAATATGTCAATTAAGATGTATGAATGATTGGGTGTTACAAGAGAAGGTCCTCCTCCCCCCCCTTTCTCTCAATTCTATGATTCAAAAGTGATAGGTTTTAGACTACCCTAGAACAGGAAAATATGGAAGCGGAAACATACAAAAATTCTAAGGAAAGTAACATTTACTAAAACCTACAAGGAAATTACTTGTTGCATATTACAACTACAAGAATGTTTAAGTGTACCAACCTTTAGCAAAACCGATTTGCTTAAAGAACCCTTTGAGAAAGTCAAAATCACCAAATGCTAAGGAATGTAGTATCCAAAAGAGAATACCTCTAATTGATCACACCTAATTAGTCCAAACAGTTAGGTTAATTAGGTTATTAAGAATAGCTCGCTATAAACCTTAGAGAATGATTATAGATTCTTCTTGAGAGAGAAGAGAAAAACTCCAGAGGAATGTCATTCCTGTTGGCTTAGGTGTCTAAGCCATGACTTTATATTTATATTTATCTTATTAATTGAAGCAAAGTCCATTTGGGTTGCCCTCATAGCAGGAGGATTGATGTAGAAGTCAGTAGAGAGAAAGGTTGATTTATTAATTGTTTAATAAATCAATAGAAATAAATAAATAGTTTATTAATATATTTAAGTGTAAATATATTAATTAGAAACTGTAATAATTAATTAGAAATTAATCTACAATTAATTGGATTTAATTTGGAGATTAATTTGATTAATTAAAAGTGCAGGGACTGGTTCTGTAATTATTCAATAGTTGAATATTGACTGGCCAGTGGACAGGAGTGGAAGGTGGCGAGATTTTGATGGTGACACCATAAATCTCGAAACCCTAATTAGGGTTTAGTAAATCCTTGCCCAATTGGTAAAAGGCTTGCCAAAGATGGGCTCTAGGGTTTTAAGTTGTGCCACCTGAAAACTATAAATAGGGAATCCCTGAGAAACCCTAGCCTGCGACAACTCTCTCTCTCTCTCTCTCTCTCTCTCTCTGTAGATACTCTGCTGTCTTCTCTCCTCCATTGCTTGGGTGTGACACCATTTGAGGCAGGACACTTGTGCTACTAAGCTTCTGGATCAAGAATCAAAGGTTGGTTCTTCTGTTTTATACTTTTGAAATTATTATTGGCCTTTAGGTTTTATTATATGTTCATTAGAAGAAAACATAGATCTTATTTAGGGTTTCATGTGAACTTAGGAATTTTGTAGTTCATTATTTGCTATAAAACCCTTCAGTGGTATCAGAGCTATGGCTTGTTTTCTTGTGAATTTGATATAACTGATTGTGCCATAGGGTGTTTTTGCGAAAAATAACCCTTGGGAGATGCCTTGATCGATTTTGTGGCTAGGGTTTCCTAACCCTAGCCGCCACCCCTTTTTTGGTCCCCCCTTTTGCTTGCCTTGGTTAGTAGGTTGTTATTTTTGGTAATTGGATTAATTAAGATAGGTAAATTAATTTGATTAATTTATGTTATCTATCTTAGATTTAATTAATTTAATTAATTATTAATTAAAAGATAAATTAAATCACGTTGAGATTTAATATTAAATTTTCGAGATTATATATATTTGACAACGCCTAGTAATATCAAATATTTTAGTCGTTGTTGAGCCCTATTCTTAGTGAATTTATATCATATATCTACTGGTATTACTCACTTTTGTGCTAGTGCTATTGTGCAAGAAAAAGATGAAAACAGGGACCAAAAGCGTACAATTTGGAAGAAGTGTGAAGATCAAGGCAATATTAGGCGAATTCGCACGCGCGCCGCGGGATTCACAAAGGCGCGACGCGGTGTTGAGGCGGTGGAGAAAATTCAAATGACGATAAAACGGGGATAAACCCATACGTGGGCCGCGGGATCTACTTTTGCGCGGCGCGGCCTCGTGATTTTTGCAACTATAAATAGAGGGTTTTAGGTCGAAAAAATCAGCAAAGGCTTGGCATAAAATCGACTCCCAAGACTCTTTGACTCCGAGTTTTAACTTCAGCAACCACCATTTGTTATTTTTATGTTTTTCTCTTTAATTTTCCATTAGTTTCATAGTTAGTAACATTTGGCTAGTATCTTTGGAAGTGACAACCATTGATACTTAGTTCTAGTTTTTGTTTTAAACATTTGGGTTACTGTTTTGGACCCTTTTGGGATCTGAGGTTTTTGGTTAATGAATCATTTGTTTATTAGTAATTGCTCTTTTCGGTATTTTATGCTTTGGAGTAATTTTGGATGTTGATTTGTGATTGGATGTTGATTTAATCTTGATTGTTCTGAATTTCAGTAACTAATTAGGATTAGTATTGGTTTGGAGTTTAGTTTAGTGGATTCTTGTTTGGAATTATTGGAATTTATGATTTTTGGGATTTATTGGCAAAAGTTAGGAACTAGATCCTCTAATTGTAGCGTGACACGGCAGTTGGTAATCTGTCACCTGTCTCGACCACATAACTCCTGTGGATCGACCCTGACTACCACTATACTAGTGTGTGTTAGGTATTTTCTTATTTTTGACCGCATGACAACCGCTGCGATGTCAAATTTTGGCGTCGTTGCCGGGGAGTTGTGAGCTTGAGAATAGGTGATCTGTAGGACTTTTGAGTTTCTGATTTTGTGTTTTAGTATTGAGATTTCAGTTAGTTAGTAATTTTGCTTTTGGTTTCTCGGGCGTGTTGCATTAGTGTATGCGTACCCGTAGGGGTGAGCAATTATCCCCTTTGCGTTTTGACTCAGAGATTGAGCGAACTGCGTGCAAGATCCATGCACGTAGGCGTTTAAATACAATGAGTTTCAGTAATGTTAGTAGTAGTATAGTGAGTGTTGCCCAGGAACCCTCAGGTGAGGCAACGGGGATGTCATTTATTCCCCCGATTTCAGAACTTCACATTGGGAGCACGAGTGCTACTGGTGGTGCGGCTTCAGCCCCTGCACCTATACCATCATGCACTCCGCCGTCGATTCCGCCATTTCAACCTTTATCCCAACCACAATCCACAAACCCATTTACATCTGCCATGTCTTGGGGAGCGCCGACCCGTGATGGCACCCCAGTATCTAGACAGCAAACACCCATTTCTCAACCTATTTTCACAACCACCACCAGTACTTTTTAAACCACAAACCACATTCCAACCTATATCACCGTAGCAACATTACCAACAACAACCACCTCAGCAGTAGTACCAGTATCAAGAGGCTGAGGAGAGGTATGAGGATGAAGACGAAGGATGGGTTCCACCAGCACCACAGCAACCATGGAACCGAGGTCGGGGACCTCCAAGAAGAGCACAGCAGCATCAACCACTACAAGTTCAGCAGAGATATAATGATCATCACTTTTACGGTAATCCTGCTCAACCTTTGTATTTTGCACAACCGATGGGGCAATCGGTTGCATCACACTTCCAGCCACGAGAGTACGATGACTCGTCGCCCATTTACATTCCTGATGATATAGAATCTCAAGTAGAAATTAGGCCTCAGTTGTTTGGGATACTACCGGAATTTAGGGTGTACAAACAAGATGACCCATACAATCACTTGTATGAGTTTATAGCAATAGCCAACGCTAACACCCCTAGGGACACCAATAAGAACATTTTTAGATTAAGATTGTTCCCATTCACTCTGAAAGACAAAGCCAAATATTGGTTCACGTCTTTGCCATCAAATAACATCACTACATGGGACCAACTCAAAGCTAAGTTCTTACAAGAGTTTTATCCGGCAAGCAAGACGACGGAAATCAGGAAGGCTATTCAGGATTTCCAGCAGAAGCCTAGAGAAGATTTTCATGAAGCATGGGATCGTCTAAAAGAGTTGATGAGGTCGTGCCCTTATCACGATATTCCAAAGTGGCAACTGGTCAAGGTATTCTTTGAAGGAGCAAGTGAGACGAATCAAGCCATGATTAACGCATCATCTAGTGGCACTATTATGATGCAGGACCCGGAGGAGGCCTGGTAGTTTTTGGAATAGTTAAGTAATGGCTCTAAGGCAAATTTCTCCACAAGAAAGACGGTAGACACAGCTGCAGCAGTGGGAGCCGATGTCGATTGGAAAAAGGATGTAAAGAAAGAGATAAGCGAGCTTAATAAGAAATTCGATAGACCCATGTCTACTTTGCATAATGGACCTCAGAGTCAGCCACAAGGAGGTCAAGGAGGACCAAAGACTCAAGAAGCAAATCAAGTCTATGGTTAGGGTCAAGGTCAATATAATAATGGACGACCCTATAGACCATATAACCAAGGTCAGCAGAATTTCAATAACCAGAGGCAGAGCAACTACCAAGGGCAATTATCCAACCTGCCCAGGCAGTATCAACCGGCGAACAATAATGGTAATGCCAATGGAAGTGGTAGCAACAACAATAGGGGGCCTAACAACTCTATCAACAATGCCCCAGGAATTCAGGAGGATCTAGTCACGAAAATGTATGAGATGTTCAACACAACGCAGCAGCAATCGCAGGCCAATGCGAAAGCCATCGTCAATATGGAGAGGCAAATCGCCCAAATGGCTGAAGATCAACGAAAAAGAGATAATGGGAAGCTGCCCAATACCACAGAAGTCGATCCAAACCATACTCAGCGAGCGGGGAAGGAGCAGGTCAATGTTGTCGATGCATAATGGAGAAAGGTGACCATGGAAGATCTGCTAGTTCACGAAAGTGGAATTGAGGGACCAGGAAGAGAAGAGGAAGTTAAGAATGATAATGAAAGCAAGGAAAATGTTAATATTGAGGTCGAAAAAGTTGAAGTTGAAAAGGAGGTAAAGGAAATTCCAGTTGAGAAGAAGCCTCAACCAAAGGAGGACAAGGGTGTCCAAGAGGAAAAGCAGCCAATAATAGCTGGAATTAAACAAAAGAAGAAGGGTAAGAAAGAGAAGAAAAAGCAGGAAATGCCCAACAAAGTGACCGGGCCATCAATTAACCAACCCTTGTGGGATGAGCTTAGGAACACTCCGGAGGATACAAAAATTCTTCAGGAGATGTGTGAGAAAAACGGAAAAAGCAAGACTCCCACACCTGACACTGTGAGGTTGACCATCAAGGCTAGTGAAGCATTGTTGGGAACATTTCCTAAAAAGGAGAAGGATCCTGGATCACCACTGATTACTGCTACCGTAGGAGATGTGGTCATTAGGAACACCTTACTGGATTTGGGGGCAAGCGTGAATGTGCTACCGTGATATTTGTATGATAAATACAAGACTGAGGAATTAGAGCCGGCAAAGACCGTATTACAGCTGGCTGACCAGTCAACCAAAGTATCCCGATGTAAGCTGACCAATGTCATAATGAAAGTTGGGGATTTCTTTTACCCAGTGGACTTTTTAGTTATGGAATACGAGAGTCAGGAGGATGCGCCCACGTTAATATTTGGACGTCCATTTTTGGCTACAGCTGGCGCTATTATTGATTGCAAAACAGGAGATTTGCATATCTTCTTTGGGCCGAGGAAAAGAAGGTTAAATATGTTCGGGAATCCCATATCTCTACCTCAAGGGTGTGATGACAAGAATTTGGACAACAACTTGCTGATGGAACCAGGGATTAGGGACAAAAGCAAAATATAGACGCAAACAGGAGAAGGAGGAAAATAGGAAGTTTTAAAGGAAACGAAGGAGCATCCGTTGTCCACCATTGACAAAGAGAAGCTGCTGGACATGATGGAAATGTTGGAGGCAAGACACCAGCAATACGAGAAAGATGCAAGGGAAAGAGAAGCAAAGGTCTTTCAACTTCTGGAAGCCCAACAACAATGGATTAGCGGAGTTAGTGACAGAATGACTCAACTCACTTCATTGCTGTCAATGATGGCTCACAATTTCGCACCAAATCACAAGATGAAGGCACCAGAAATTCAAGAAGAGTAGGAATAAGAACAACACGTCTGGCTAAAGACGTTAAACTTAACACTTGTTGGGAGGCAACCCATCTTTCATAGGTTAGGTACTGTATTTTTTAGGAGTAATTAGGAAGATTATATCATCATCATTGCAGGTATTATTGGTCCAAGGTAAGTGTGGGGTTGATTTGGAGAAAAATTGAATTTTCAATGACCGTGTCGCGGTCAGGCGATTTGCGCGCCGCAGGTTCGAAAACCAACCCGATGCGCAGGGGTTGATTTGGGAACACGCGCGCCGCGGTTTGTTCATATCCGCGCCACGGGAAATGATCAGTCAGTTTTCTTCGATAAAAAGGTAAGCCGCGACACTATTCACACACACACCCACGCCGCAGAGCTCTGATCATCGGAAATTTTATCGTGTTTTTCTTGCTCATTTCATTCCCACGATCGAGGTACGTCATTCTAACTAGTTTCTACTTGTTAAAACTAGCGATTAAGCAGCTGATTTGGGTGATTTCTCCAAAAACTCAAAAACTTAGAAATTAGGAATGTTGGCCCGTAGGGTGTTTTGTTTGCCAATAATCACCCTAGAAGGGCTAGTCGGCGTTTAGGCTACCTTGTAGTGTGTTTGGATCGAGTTATTAGGCGAAAATCAACGAGTTGGGTTTTGGATTTTGGAACAGTCGTTCGCCGCGCTGCGCCTTGGTCCTTGGGCCGCGCCGCGGCTCGGTGGGGAAGAAAATGACTAAATTTGCAGAAAATTTTTTGTGGCTGTTTTTGTGCAGATGTATTTCAGACTTAACCACCAGTTCCTCCAGTTCCCTGAGGAATTGGACCGCTCCGTGGAGTATAGTTCCAGGAGGGATGCGCTTATTGGTCGCTGGGTTCTCGAGGCGACGATCATTGACCGGGATATCCTCAGAGATGCAGGGCTTTGGGGAGAGATCGAGCCGTTCCTCCACCGCACGTGGTCCCACGGGGAGGCCACGTGCACATGCCGAGGTTAGGATAGGCTTATGGCCAACCAGGACGACACCGTGTACACCGAGCTTCTTTTGGAGTTCCTATCTACTGTCCGTTTTACACCGGGGTCGACAGAGGCCAGGTCTAGACTTGTCCGATTCCGATTGGGGGGAGTCCCCAGGGAGTGCAGTCTCCGGGATTTTGGGAGACGCATAGGCATCTACACGGAGGCGGACCTCTAGCACCAGCACTTTGCGCCTTTTCTTCGGGCGTGTGTTCAGGGGCAGCCCGCCAGGGATGCCAATGCAGATGTTTGGTGCTGGAGGCGGACCTCCAGCACCAGCACCGGCTCATGCACCGCATCATCTCCACCTCCATCATGCACAGGGAGGGGGGCGAGAAAGTGTCAGGGGATGACATGACGTATCTCTGGGTGCTCCTTGACCCCTCCAGGTTCCTCCACCTCTCGTTTGCTCTAGCCGTCTCTTTATCCAACCGTGCGACGGGTGCATCGGCCAGCAGTCCTCTGGACCGTGGGTATTTCATCACTCGCCTGGCCCGTTCGTACCGGAACCTCACAGCCGCGACTGTGGCCACCTTGACTGCCTTACCTCCAGCTCGCACCACGGCGCGAGCTCTGGAGAACATGGGGCTGATCGAGCAGCAGCGCCCAGGCCAGTACGTGAGGGCCGCGACCGAGGCACCCCAGGCTCCCCAGCCAGCATACGCCCAGCCAGGCAGGAGATGCCGGAGACCCGACCCACCAGCACCAGAGCCCCAGCCACAGTTATCCGATGTGCTGGAGGCCATCCAGGACCTGAGACAGAGGATGTCTACTAGGGAGGCGCATGAACAGTGGATGGCGGAGACTCAGAGGATGATCATGCTCCAGATGTAGATTGCTGACATTCCACCTCACCCCTCCGGAGGAGATGCTGGGGCAGGTCCATCTGGGACCCGCCAGGATGACGATTGACGTATTTTTTCTTATTTTCTTTTGGATATCTGTACTGTACTTATGACATTACTATATTTTTTGTTTGTTTATATTTTATTTGCGTGTTCTGTTTGCATTTGATGTTTCTGTTGAGTCTTGCATGTGATACCAAAAATGGGGGAGTTGTTTCAAGCAAGTGTGGGGTCACCATGCCCCCTCCACTTGCTTTGACCACTGGCGTGTTCACTATTGCGCTACAACTCCAGAAGGCTAAATCAAGGACCTTTTTGTGCGTATTTATACCTGTGACACCGAGTACCAATCAAGCAGTTCAACCGTCTAAAGGGGTAACTCTTTCTCCCTTGTTTTGAATAATCTTTGTACAATTTGGAAGAAGTGTGAAGATCAAGGCAATATTAGGCGAATTCGCACGTGCACCGCGGGATTCACAAAGGCACGACGTGGTGTTTAGGCGGTGGAGAAAATTCAAATGCCGATAAAACAGGGATAAACCCATACGCGCGCCGCGGGATCTACTTTTGCGCGGCGCGGCCTTGTGATTTTTGCAACTATAAATAGAGGGTTTTAGGTCGAAAAAATCAGCAAAGGCTTGGCATAAAATCGACTCCCAAGACTCTTTGACTCCGAGTTTTAGCTTCAGCAACCACCATTTGGTATTTTTATGTTTTTCTCTTTAATTTTCCATTAGTTTCATAGTTAGTAACATTTGGCTAGTATCTTTGGGAGTGACAACCATTGATACTTAGTTTTAGT
Source organism: Cichorium intybus (assembly GCA_023525715.1). Taxonomy (NCBI): domain Eukaryota; kingdom Viridiplantae; phylum Streptophyta; class Magnoliopsida; order Asterales; family Asteraceae; genus Cichorium; species Cichorium intybus. The sequence goes on along the minus strand of CM042015.1, from coordinate 68,565,152 downwards.
TTTTGTTTTAAACATTTGGGTTACTGTTTTGGACCCTTTTGGGATATGAGGTTTTTGGTTAATGAATCATTTGGTTATTAGTAATTGCTCTTTTCGGTATTTTATGCTTTGGAATGATTTTGGATGTTGATTTGTGATTGGATGTTGATTTAATCTTGATTGTTCTGAATTTCAGTAACTAATTAGGATTAGTATTGGTTTGGAGTTTAGTTTAGTGGATGCTTGTTTGGAATTATTGGAATTTATGATTTTTGGGATTTATTGGCAAAAGTTAGGAACTAGATCCTCTTACTGTAGCGTGACACTGCAGTTGGTACTCTGTCACCTGTCTCGACCACGTAACTCCTGTGGATCGACCCTGACTACCACTATACTAGTGTGTTAGGTATTTTCTTATTTTTGACCGCATGACGACCGCTGCGATGTTAATATTAATTAGCGAAAATTAATATTAAAATTAAATCTAAAATATTTTAATAAGATTAAAATATATCTTATATATTTATGATTAAAAGTTAATATTTATATGTAAGATAAAACTGGTTAGTCTTACCGTTAGTAGGCCTCATTCATAAAACTGTCCTATAAAGAGGGTATAAGGCGACTGCCTATAAAATGGTAGTCTAATGGGTGTCCACTCTCTACCACCGCTCTCCAGGTCAGTCGAGTGTCGTTAGCCGAACAGGTTTGATAGAGCCGCTAAGCCTCTTAAAAGTATAATGCTATAATTGAAAGTACTAGAACTTTGAACAAAACCCAATCTAGTTACTTTAGGTAAAAAATGTGAATGAGTTGCTAATCCATGAGGTTGCACATTACAATTTGTGAAACATTGGTGAATCGTGTGTGGTTAACCGGCACACCAATAGGGGTTCACAAAGACTTGCAATGGGTTTCTCGATTTTACCATTATTGACGGAGCGTGTGTGGTTAACCGGCACGTCAATTAGAGATGATAATTGACTTCGAGAGTACCAAGCTAACTTGCATGTTTATTCACACCCGGTTTGTGATCCTCGGCATCCCAGTCACAAACAGTGGGGCACATCCGAGACTAAACATGCCATTGAATAGTTCAATGTGTCTCAACAGATCTAGGAATTTCATAAGATGAAATTGATAAGTGTATTATCTACCTTAATGACCATTATGTTGTGATTACGGCATCCCTCATCACATCATAGTTAGGGTATTTTGGGTTCTAGCCTTAATAAATAATAAATTGGGTAATTATTTAAAAGGATTAATTAAACTAATAAATTTTGTTTATTGTAGATGTTTGAATCAAGTGTCTATTCTCCTCCCTCTCCTCATTCACCCAGTTCTGAGAGCATCAGAATGCACCTGCCAAATATGGAAACGCTGACTGGCCTTAACTGTAAGGAATGGCTTCACAATTGGAGACTGGTTCTCGTCATTACTGGCAAGCTGCATCTCACCGAGTATCCGATCCCGGTTCCACCGGAACAAGTCATCATATAGAGTTCTTATGATAAGCATAACTTCTTAGTTGATGAATCCGAAAAGATTCGTGACCTCATGCTATTGACCATTGATCCCGAGTTCCGTAAGGATTTTGAATCCTTGGGGCCATATGAGTTAATGCAATCGGTTGAGGAAAAGTTCCAAAAACCGGTTGAAGAGGAACGAGCTAGGATCTTCAAACGACTTGCAGAATGTAAGCTAAAAGAATGAAGTAGCATCGATTCGCATGTTCTTCAGATTGAAGCTTACATAGGCAAATTGTACAAACTTGGTTATTCCATGAGTCAGGAAATGAGTGTTAACATCCTACTCGCTTCGCTGACTAGTAAGTACGATCTGTTCATTCAGAAGTATAGAAAGGAAGACCAGAAAAAGACCTTTATGGAAATGCATCCACTGTTGACTTTATACGAGTCACTCTTGGATAGGCATAGCTCCAATGATTCAGCTACTTCTGGATTAAGTCCAGTGAAAAGACGCGGCAAGAAATGATCCAGATGGTCTGGACATGTCTTAAACTGGGAATCCACAGAATCGGATACAGTTGCGGAAAGATTGGAAGACGCTCCAAGGTCAAAAATCTTTTGAAAGCTCATGTATATCTAAAAACCTCAAAACTCCTGTTCCATAATTTCTTGATACATAATGTGATAGTCACATTTTGGTTTATATGCAGGGAATCAGTAGGGTACGGGACTTTGGCGCATAGGAGCACATTTGGATTGGATTTCCAGCTCATGCAGTTTTGAAGTTTAGATAGATATTAAAATCATGTTCTTAGATTATTAGATGCATATAACATTGTCCATCATATATTACATTGTTCAAGGATTTTGTTTTAATAAAATTGTCAATTTTCTTTTAACACATGTTGTTTGAAATATCCTTGAAATGTTGTATGAATGTGTTGAATGCATTGTGACAATTGTAAATTTTGGTCAACAAAAGTCAACTGTAGTCAAACAAAGCGTACGTTAATCCATATGTTGAAAAGTTATTTTCCATAACTTTTGCGATGAATTATTAAATATTATAACACTACGTATGCTAATTCAAAACAATTATCGAGTAAACGTCGAAAATACGGACAGTAAGCTACTGTAGCGTAAAAATTCGATAATCATGCAATTATTATTTTGAGAATAATAATATTCATAAAACGATCTACTCGTAAATACGAACCAGTGGATATATAGAACGTCGAAAACGGAGTTCGTATGTGAAAGTTACGACGATTTAACCGTTGTGAGCGGATAAATGTACACAGGGTTCGGACGCAAAATACAAAATGTGGTGTCTTAAACATCAATTATAAAATAAAAATTCATATATTATGGAATGTAATAATATCTAGTATTTAATTTCAAAGCCAAATTCAATTTCCGGTAAAATGCCGAAAATCGCGAAATCGGAAGAATACTGCGCTTAAACGCGTATTGCAACATCCAACGAGTTGTAATTCAATCAAAATGAATGTTTGGCAATGTTTTTACACAAAATAATTATTTAGAACTTCGTTTCGTCAAAAACTCATAAAAATTCACTAAAACGTCTTACGATTTTATAAAAATCATCTATTTTTATAAGTATATTGCTATTTTTATAAAAAACTAACCTACCCCACCCCACCCCTACCCCAAATCGGCAGCCATATGACCAATATCCCAACACAATCTTCATTTTACTATTCACTATCCTAGTACTAAAAGCCTATGAATAAAATAAAACCATAAAATCCATATTAAATCTAATAAGATATATCACTTTTCATTTGAATCAAGAGAATCAACCAACACTTTCTCTCCTCCTCCTCCCTCTCTCAAGATCGGCACACACACACACACACACACACACACACTCCACCACCTCTTCTCCAATCCGCCACCACCATACACCACCACAAAACACCATCATCTTGCTCTATTTCAAAAGTAAAACATCCCATTCTTGGTAAGCTACTTCCTCTTGTGATTTTAAACATTAATACACAAGTTTTGTTCCATTTACACACACTAACATCTATGAAAAACATTTGGGTAATAGCATTGTCCAAGGGTCCTCCGAGCTCCAAGGCTTGAATCTTTGTTCCTACCGCTAATCTCTCGAGACTAACCTAGTTTCTAAGCAAAGCACGCTTCAAGGGTGAGTTCATACCCCTCATTTTCATCTTTTCTAAACTTTTTTGGGGAGAATACAAGTTTATACACCTTAAATATTGTTTTATCCAAGTTTATATGTGCTTAAATGTTACAAATGATGATTTACACAAGTTCATAAAACTAGTTGTTGTGTAAAAATGTTACATCTTGGATAAGAATGTTATAAAAACGAAAACTAGAAGTTGTGTACAAATGACCTTGACATGAAATATGGTTAGATCTATGTAGTATAAACATTATGACATATTATGTTTGTGTAAAAGTTACAAAACTACAAATAAAGTGTGTAAAATACTAGATCTTTAACATAAACGTCATAAAAACGAAAACTAGTAAAAACTACATTTTTGTAACCGGAAATACTACTTTCTAGCAAAAAATGGTTATAACCAAGTTATTACACCATTTTTGTGGGAAATATCTTAAAAGATGATATTTATAATCATGTGAATAAGTTATTTCGTTATTATTCGTAAAAATATGACTAGCACGACGGAATACTAAAAATAGACTATTATTGGAATAGTTTATGAACACAAAGTTATTATGATATTTTGAACAAGACAAAATAATTATATAAAATTATATAATTATTAAACATTACTATATTATCATGGGAAAAAAATGATAATGGATAGTTATAAGAGTTTTCATATACAAATTTTACGTAAACAAGTTGATTGAATACATACATTTTTGTGAGATGAATCTTCACAGTACTTTATAAGTACCTACTATAAGTCCTGAAAATTGTAACCAGAGTCTCGGTAAGAGAGCGTGATATTTGAGTATAGATCTATACGGGCTTGACAACCCCGCACCTATGCTGTTAGCTACAGCTAGACCGGCAGGTCTGAGGTGTCCAAATGTCTAACATTCCGACTCCTGAAGAACGTCGCAGCAGGCCAACTAGTCACAGTATGGTTATAGGGTGTCTCACAGGGGAAAATAATCAACTTTATATTTTTATAAATTGTTTACGTGGGAATATACATTTCTAAGGAATTTACACTACAATTTACGTATTACATTTTAGTCTTTGGGATTTAAAGACTGACATTTCTATGAGAAAATATTGGATTTTCTTGGTTTTCAACACTATCAATAATAAATAAAGGACTTTTCTTACGCAAATTCTTATGAACTCACCAACTTAATTGTTGACACTTTTTCAACTACTTGTATTCTCAGGAAATTGATAAGGTAAACCACCAGTGCTGTACGAAGGGACGTTACGACGTTGTTTTACTTACTTTTTACATCATTTGTAATTATATTTGAAACATGCAACATTAAACTATGTAACCTTTGCAATTATTTAATGATGGTTGTTTTGCTTGGAATCACTATTATTCAACTTTGTTATGATATTGTTCATGAAGTCATCCACCCTCGAACATTTCCGCCATTACGGTTTGGGGGTGTGACATGCATGATTAGTAATAACTTGAATATTGATACATCCAAAGTGTTTGGATTCAGGAATTATGTTCTTTATGATTGTTAAAGTGAATATTATAAGAATCAATTCAACCAAAGGTCCAGTTGGACAGGACTTTGGAATCATTTGACTTAGAGTCACATGATGAATTAAGTTCTTAATGTGTAAATATATGAATCAACCAAAGATCCAGTTGGACAGGACTTTAGAATCATTTGACTTAGAGTCAGATGATGATTAAGTTCTTTATAAAGCACAAGTGGCAAGAAATGAATCACCCAAAGATCCAGAGGATAGGATTTTGGAATCAGTAGACTTAGAGTCAACTGAAGATTGCAAGTCTTGAACAGAGTTAACAAAGTCATAAGTTTACATAGAGATGTAAAAGAAATTGAGATTAGGAGCAACGGACACATCAGTTTTTGTGTATTGCTCGAATATTCAAATAGAACACAATTGTTTGTACTTCACGATATTCGTCATTCGGTATGACGAATATGGCTTCGCTTATCAGAATAAGCGATTGAATTGAAACCTTGAACAGTTCAAGGACTTCAAAGGAAGTACAAGATCCACAGAACCTGAGTGACAACATAAACTGGGAAAATGTTTCATAGTTCAATCTCTTCCAAGAATATTAATGGTTATAATGTGTCTTAGAGAAGATGATGGAGCATTGGTCGAAACAGTTTGATCCTCGATGTATGAGATACATTGTCAATTAGTATTTGATGAATTAAACACTAAACCAGTCAGACCATATAAACCATATTCCGACCGCATCCTAGACTAAGTAGGTCTTGAAGACATTGTCTGAAATGTAAAGCTGGGATTGTCCCACTTGCACATAGAGAGTCCAGGGTCTTGTAGTGTTTTTCCGAACATCATGACTAGCCTGAACGTAATCAGTAATGTCATTTCACTGGCTATCCCACTGTACCAGAAAAAGAAAGAGCTCTTTTAGAAAGAACTCATGTTCTAAGGAAACAGTGGGAGTTGGGACAGTCCTGAATGAGTTCAGGATTGGCCGAGTGAAAGAAACTTTAGTCATCACTAGGCTTAGAGTAGAAATCAGATTTCTATTTCAACACTGACATAATCTTTTCTTAACCAGTAGTACTGATCACCATCATAAGTAGTTATGATCAGGGTGACATGCCGATTGGTGGTAGAACACTATAGTTGGTACGGATTTAAAATCCGACTACTTGGAAGCATTGGTGAGCCCGGTTGCTGCCAATTAATAGAACCTTAAGACGAGATACAGTCTATGTGACAGTTTGATTGATTTTACACATGGTCTAAAAACCAGTGGGAGTAATTGAATCATCAGAGGAAAGCAACATGAACATAAACGTACCTTCAGAACATCTGGTTGAGTGAGACGATACTTAGAGTCAAGTAATTGACTTCGAGAGAAGCAATCTCAATAGAAGATGAAAATCCAAAAGGATTCTGCATGGCACATTGTAAGTCGTTAGTGGAGCGTGTGTGGATTACCGGCACACTAATAGGGACTCATATAGAGTATGCCAATACAAAGGTACAAGGGGCCGGGATTACCCCCACGAGCATCTCGCAAGAAAGGATATTCAGATTCTCAAAATATGCCAAACGATTGGATTTTGAGAAAGTGCTGAAAGATTTCCATTAAGATGTCAGAAAAGTTTGGATTCTCAAAATATGCCAAAAGTTCTGGATTTTGTGAATAGTCCATATCCGTGTCAAAACCAGTGGGAGTATCACTGTTATCTATTATCTCCATATGTGGGTTACATACTGTTTCTAGGAAACATCTCTTTTCATTACAAAGTGTAATGACTTGGTGTTAAGAGACGGATCGCTATGAAAGACTTAATAGAGATACGACATACTCAGGTGGTTGTAAACGTCTATGAGATAGATCGAAACTCTGCCAAGATGATCTTGATGAGATTCAAGATACATAGCCCCAGGAAATGAACTTCCTGCCATTGCAAAGAGTGATGACTTGGCATGAGAGATATAAGGAAGGTGCAACATGTTGGATTAGGTGTCAAATCCATGACTAATAATTTGTATTTACCTAATTGATAGTAGAAAAGTCCATTTTGGTTGCCCTCATGGCTAGAGGTTTAGCAGAAAATCCAGGAGAGAGAAAGATTGATTTATTATATGATTAATAAATCAATAGAAATAAAATAAATAGTTTATTAATATATTGTGGTGATAATATATTAATTAGAAACTATATTAACTAATTAGAAATTAATTTGGAATTAATTGGAATTAATTTGGTGATTAATTTGATTAATTAAAGGTGCAGGGGCTGAATTGTAATTATTCAATAGTTGAGTAAGTGACAATTATGGTAGTTTAAGTGGGCAACGAAATTATGGAGGGATTATCCATAATTTCGATTATTATATGTTAGGATAAATAGATTTGAATTGATAGATAAAGGTTTATCTTATTTGAATTCAAAAAGGTTTATCTCTAAAGGCTTATCTGGTGGCCACTTGGAAACTATAAATAGAGACCCCTAGGCACCATAAAAGCCATGACTTTTTCCTCTCTTCCTTCTCTCTGGAACTTTCGAAAACCCTAGTTTTGGGTGTGACTTCATTTGAGGCAAGGCACTTGCGTTGCTTAGTTTGCAAGAAACAACTAAAAGGTTAATTTTTTCTGATTTTATTCTTTTAGTTATTTTCTTGTGGCCTTTAGGAATTTATTGTATGTTCAATTAGAAGAAAACATAGATCCAATCTAGGTTGTATGTGAACTTAGGATTTTAGTTCATAGATTTGCATAAAACCTTTCTGTGGTATCAGAGCATTTTGGTTGTTTTCTTGTTGAATTTCTATAATTGTCTTCCTAAAAATTAAGGTTTAATGCTTATAAACCCTAATTGGCCATATCGATTTTAGGGTTAGGGTTTTGGAAACCCTAGCCCCTCCCCTCTATGATTTTCGATTTTCTCATTAGGGTTTTAGAAGGCTTTCTATTTTTGGTAACTTTAATTATTTAAATGGATAACCTTAAACCCATTATTTGTTAATTTTGAAAATTAGGGGGTTTAAGATAGGTTTAAATTAATTTGATTAATTTGTGATACCTATCTAGTTTTAATTAATTTAATTAATTGTTTAATTAAAAGATAATTAATGGTTTAATTTAATTTTAAATTTAATAGTTTTAAATTTCGAAAAATTAAAAGATAAAACTAGGAATATTTTAAAAGTCTAAAATATTTGGATTTAATTAATTTAATTAATTGTTTAATTAAAAGATGAATTAAATCTTTTAAAGGTTTAATTTAATTTTAAATTTAATAGTTTAAACTTCCAATAAATTAAAAGATAAACCAGGAATATTTTAAAAGGTTTAAAATACTTCTTATATATATTATAATTAAAAGTTAATAGTATATGTATAAGATAATTGGTCAGTCAAATCAATAGTAGGCCTCATTCACGAAGCTGGTCTATAAGGAGGGTATAAGGAAACTGCCTATAAAATGGCGGTTGAATGGGTGTCCACTCTCACCCACCGCTCTCTTGATAAGTGGAGGGTCGTTAGCCGAACGGATTTGATAGGACAACTAAATCTCATTAAAAGTATAATGTTATTAATGAAAGTACTAGAACAACTTTATAAAATCCCAAATCTAGTTACTTTAGGAAAATGTGAAAATATGTTAACCCATGAAATTGCACATTACACTTTATGAGACATTAGTGGAGCGTGTGTGGTTAACCGGCACACTAATAGGGGCTTATAAAGAGTGGTAATGGGTTTATCATGATTTATCATTGTTGATGGAGCGTGTGTGGTTAACCGGCACATCAATTAGAGATGATAAATGACATTGAGGTTACCGAGCATATTTGCATGGTTATTCACATCCAGTTTGTGATCCTCGGCATCCCAGTCACAAACAGTGGAGCATATCCGAGATTAAACATGCCATTGAATAGTTTAATGAATTTCAACAGATCTAGGAATTTCATAAGACTGAAATTGATAAATGTTTATCTACCTTAATGACCATTATGTTGTGATTACGACATCCCTCTTCACACTATAGTTAGGGTATTTTGGATCCTAGCCTCATTAAATAATATATTGGGTAATTGTTTAAGAAGGATTAAAATTAAACTAATTCAAATTTTATAGATGTCTAAAGATAGTGTCAATTCTCCTCCTTCTCCTCCTTCACCCATTTCTGAGAGTCTCAGAAAGCACCTGTTCAATATGGTAAGGCTGACTGGCCTTGGCTATGTGATATGGCTTTGCAATTAGAGAATGATTCTTAGTTTTGCTGGCAAACTATATCTGACTGAGTGTCCGCTCCTTGTTCTACCAAAGCATGGCATCGTACAGTAGCTTGTGATGAGCATGACCCCTTGACTATCAAGTCAAAGAAAGTTCGTTGCATCATGCTATTTATCATTGACCCCGAGTTCCGCAGGGATTTAGAATTCCTGGGTCAGATAAGTTAGCACAGCTGGTTGAGGAAAGGTTCCGAGAACTGGTTGAAAAAGGAACGAACTAGGATATTCAAAGAGCTTGAAGTTTCAAGCTAGAAGGAAGTAGCACCAGTTTGCATGTTCTCATGATTGACGGATACATGGGCAAACTGTATAAAATTAGGTCACCCCTTCTGATCGGGAGTTAAGCATTAGCTCGACTCGCTGATCTGTTCATCCAGATGAACAGAAAGGGTAACCAGATTAAGAAAATCATGGAAATGCATTCAATGTCGACTCTGTATGAGTCGTTCATGGAGAAGCATAGTTCCATTGATTCAGCTGCTTCATGATTGAGCCCAATATTAAGGCACATCAAGAAATGATCCAGATCGTCTGGACCGATTGTTCGATGTATCAAACTGGGAATCCACAAGGTGGGACACAGTCACAGAAAGATTGGAAAAATGCTCCAAAGCCGAACGGTTTGGCAACTCAGGAATATCTTAAAACTCAGAACTCCTGATCCTTAATTCCTTGATACATAATGTGTTTATCACATTTGCTCTGTATGCATGGACTAGGTAGGATGCGGAATTTTGTTGCAAATGAGCACATTCGGATTGGATATGAAGCTCATGCAGTTTTGGAATTTAGTTAGATACTATGACCTTGTTATTAGCTTATTAGATGCGTACGCCATTACCTGTTCGAGGATATTTCGGTTTTATAAAATGTTAATTTTTCTTTTAATACATGTTTATCCTTGAAATGTTGTATGAGTGTGTTAATTGCATGAATGGTAATGACTTGAATGATGATGCATCCAAAGTGTTTGGATTCATGAATTGTGTTTTCTATGATTGTTAAATTACATTTTATAAAATCAATTCAACCAAAGGTCCAGTTGGACAGGACTTTGGAATCATTTGACTTAGAGTCACATGATGAATTGAGTTCTTAATAAAACCATGTGTGGCAAGAAATGAATCACCCAAAGATCCAGTTGGACATGACTTTGGAATCATTTGACTTAGAGTCATATGATGATTAAGTTCTTTATAAAGCACATGTGGCAAGAAATGAATCACCCAAAGATCCAGAGGATAGGATTTTGGAATCAGTTGACTTAGAGTCAGGTGATGATTGCATATCTTGAACAAATTAACAAAGTCATAAATTTACATAGAGATGTAAAAGATATTAAGATTTTGAGCAACATACACATAAGTTTCTGTGTATTGCTCGAATCTTCGAACACAACACAATTAGTTATACTTCATGATATTTGCCAATTAGTATGACAAATATGGCTTCCCTTATCAGAATAAGCGATTGATTGAAACCTTGAAGTGTTCAAGGATTTCAAAGGAAGTATAAGATCAACAGAACCTGAGTGACAACATAGAATGAGAAAATGTTTCACGGTTTATCCTCTTCCAAGAACATTAATGGTTATAATGTATCTTAGGGAAGATGATGGAGCATTGGTCGAAATAGTTCGATCCTCGATGTATAAGATACATTTCCAATTAGTTTTTCGATTAATTGAATATTCAACCAGTCAGACCATAGAAACCATATTCCGACCACATCTTAGACTAAGTAGGTTATGCAGACACTGTCTGAAATGTAAAGCTGGGATCGTCCCACTTGTACATAGAAAGTCCAGGGTCATGTAGCGTTCATCCGAACCTCCTGACTAGCCTGAACCTGATCAGCAATGTCGTTTCATTGGCTATCCCGCTGTACCTGTGAAAGAATAGCTTTTTTAGAAAGGACTCATGTTCTAAGGAAACAGTGGGAGTTAAGACAGTCCTGGATGAGATTAGGATTAGCCAAGTGAAAGAACCTTTAGTCATCACTAGGCTTTGGGCAGGAATCAGATTCCTGTTAAACCTGACATACTCTTCTCTTAACCAGTAGTATTAGTCACCGTCATAAAGTGTTGTGATCTGGGTGACATACCAATTAGTGGTAAAACACTAAAGTTGGTACGGATTAGCAGTCCGACTACTTGGAAGCATTGGTGAGCCTGGTTGTTGCCAAATAAGAGAACCTTAGGGCGAGACACGTCTATTTAACAATTTGATTGATTTTACACCTGGTCTAAAAACCAGTAGGAGTAACTGGATCATCAAAAGAAAGTGACATGGATAGAAATGTACTTACTGAACATCTGGTTGAGTGAGACGATACTCAGAGTCAAGTAATTGATTTGGAGAAAAGCACTCTCAATAGAAGATAAAATCCGAAAGGATACTGCGTGGCACATTATGAGACGTTAGTGGAGCACGTGTGGATTACCGACACACTAATAAGGACTCACAAATAGCATGCAAATAAAGTATGTACATGGCCCCGGGATTCATCCCACGGGCACCTCGCAAGAAAGGAAATTCGGATTCTCAAAATGTACTAAGAGTTTTGGATTTTGTGAACAGCCTGAAAGATTCCCATAACTATGTCAGAAAGGTTTCAGATTCTCAAAATGTGCCAAAAAGGTTTGGATTTTGTGAAGAGTCCAAAAGAGTCAAAGCCAGGGGGAGTGTCGCTGTTATCTACTATCTCCATATGTGGGTTACATACTGTTTCTAGGAAACGTCTTTTTCATTACAAAGTGTAATGACTTGGTGTTAAGAGACGGATTTCTATGAAAGACTTAATAGAGATACGGCATACTCAGGTGGTTGTAAACGTCTATAAGATAGATCGAAACTCTGCCAAGATGATCTTGATGAGATTCAAGATGCATAGCCCCAGGAAATGGTTTTTCATATCATTGCAAAGTGTGATGACTTGGCATGAAAGAAATAAAGAAGGTGCAACATACTCACGTAATTCACAAACATCTATTGGATAGATGAAATCGTCAGCATAGACCTAGCCATTGTAAGCATAATCTTGATAAGATTCAAGATGCATGAAAAGAGTCTCCGAAAGGAAATAGTTTTTCGAAAATCATGACACAAGGATTATAAATAATCTTTGGATTCCGAAAGGGTTTGGAATAAGATTAGATCGGGTTCCACAAGTTTCTTGGATCGATCAAAATGTCATGAACATATCCTGATGACATGATGCTTAGGGCATAGTAAGTTGGATTCAGGACATTGTCTGGCTGGGAATACTGGATGGTTTGTTTTCATTGGGAAATGATTGGGGTGAAAGTAATAGTAATAATTTGAAAGATTTTTCAAAGTGGTAATTTGATGTCAAAGGACTTCATGGTTAAAGAATCTTATTGGTATTCTGATGGAGCGTGTGTGGTTCACCGGCACATCATAGCACCTCGAATCAGTCTTAGGGTGCAGTCACGTAGACTAAAGACCCCTAGAACCATAAGAAGTCACAGTACACATTACAATAATGGAGTTAGGAGAGAAAAGACAGGATAACGTATTGAGATGTCATCGGAAGAACATCCGATTGGATCATCTGCAATAAAGTGCCTTAGTATAAGATACTTTGGATACATAGAAAGAGTGAAAGGTTCATAAAGACATAGCTATAAAATTAGAATTGACAGTTTAAAAGAAATCTTGAAACCGATAATAGTTTATGACAAGATCCGACTTGGTGATTACCTCGTAGAGACTTGGTAATAAGCAGGAGTAGCTGCCAGTCAGATCTTTATGTTTTTCTTTCACATGTTTTACTTTCCGAATAATTTAATTATTCAGAATGGTCCACAGTCGCTCATACTTTGGGAAGTAAGTATTGAATCAAGACTGTCATGAATTGGTTTGTAGACTGTCTAAGGAGTTAGACATAGCAATATGATTGCTACAACATTCATGGTACTTAGAAATAGAGATTTGAGTATTGGATAAATCCACGCTCAATAGATTGCTTCATGGATTATATCACAAGCAATGTTGAGACGATAATATCTTATGATCTTGAAGTGGAGAGATATGAGTTATAATTTACAAGGCAGTTGTTCATTGATGGTACGAAAACGCATCGGTAACTCGATGTTATAAAACGTGTTGTTGTGAATAATTTGACTGGTAAAAGATATAAGCATATGAGTTGAAGCTTATTCGTTCCTTGACCCTGATGGGAAACAGATATCTGTAGGCCTCTTGATGAGTTTGAAGTTGACTAAAGTGCTGGCCAGCCAGGACTGAATTGATGTGTTCAATTATAAGTCCTAAAGTCATAAGCAGAATCGGAAATCGGGAAACTGAGTACCGGACATAGATTGATCTCAATCCATGTCTCATGTCCGGAAATATCTTGTTGAACGAAGGATCATATGATCACTTATCTATGGACAGAACTAACTAGGTCAGAGTTCGGCAACAGTTTCTAGGAAGCTACAGTTTGTTGATTAATTAGAGGTTAAATTAGTAATTATAGACATAGACTTATCCAAGTGGGAGACTGTTGGATTAGGTGTCTAAGCCATGACTAATAATTTGTATTTACCTAACTGATTGTAGCAAAGTCCATTTGGGTTGCCCTCATGGCTAGAGGTTTAGTAGAAAATCCAGGAGAGAGAAAGATTGATTTATTATATGATTAATAAATCAATAAAAATAAAATAAATAGTTTATTAATATATTATGGTGATAATATATTAATTAGAAACTATATTAATTAATTAGAAATTAATCTGGAATTAATTGAAATTAATTTGGTGATTAATTTGATTAATTAAAGGTGTAGGGGCTGAATTGTAATTATTCAATAGTTGAGTAAGTGACAATTATGGTAGTTTAAGTGGGCAACGAAATTATGGAGGGATTATCCATAATTTCGATTATTATATGTTAGGATAAATAGATTTGAATTGATAGATAAAGGTTTATCTTATTTGAATTCAAAAAGGTTTATCTCTAAAGGCTTATCTGGTGGCCACTTGGAAACTATAAATAGAGACCCCTAGGCACCATAAAAGGTTAGTTTTTTCTGATTTTATTCTTTTAGTTATTTTCTTGTGGCCTTTAGGAATTTTTTATATGTTCAATTAGAAGAAAACATAGATCCAATCTTGGTTGCATGTGAACTTAGGATTTTAGTTCATAGATTTGCATAAAACCTTTCACAACATACTCACATAATCCATAGACATCTATCAGATAGATGTTATCATCAGTATAGACCTAGCCATAGTAAGCATGATTGTTGGGAGTTGAAATATGAGAATAGATGAACTAATATAGATATGGATTCGATTACACAATCAATCACACAATGATAATGCAACAGAGCTTAATTAAACAATAAGATATGAATAACATGTGCCGAATGATTCGATTAGAACTTTGGTTTTACAGTTGGGTTTTCTATCTTGGAGATATACAATTCTCGTAAACTAATCTTGTAATCTCTCATTTGACACGGTATGGTATCACTGATATTTATACTGAATCAGTGATACCAATAGTACACCTTTTAAAGAGAATATCCTATCAGTGTACTAGCCAATATGATAGAAGATTCATGCAACACGTATTGTACTATACGCGTGCACACAAAAGACAAGAGGACAGGCTGTGAAGTCTTCGGATCTTTTATGCATAGCACTTCGGAGTCTTTAGACTTCGGTGTCTCCTCTTGTTTATTCACTTCGGGGTTTCTTATGGGTAGGACTTCGGATATATCAGCACTTCATCACAAATGATCTCAACAATCTCCCCCTTTGTGTGAAGTGCATCCGAAGCCTATACTCGAAAATTTCTCTTGTATGCCTGCTTCAGAGTCTTTCTTACTGCAAGATACCAGTTCATATGATCTATAAACTCTTTCATTTTCTCAGTGGAATTTGCATGGCAGGCATTCACATGAGAAATCATCCCTGTGATG
The DNA here is from genome assembly GCA_023525715.1 of Cichorium intybus. Taxonomy (NCBI): domain Eukaryota; kingdom Viridiplantae; phylum Streptophyta; class Magnoliopsida; order Asterales; family Asteraceae; genus Cichorium; species Cichorium intybus. Next base: position 68,549,805 of record CM042015.1, on the reverse strand, counting down.
AAGGAGGAGGGATGGAGGCCAATGTAGTCTATTTCAAAGAACTTGATTGTGACTTCGGTTTCATTTCGAAGTCCTTTGAAAACTACGCCATATGGTTCGTCTAAGATTTCTCCATTCTTGAATCTTGCTATGTTCCGAACTACAACAGGAGGAGTGTTCAAAGGTTGTCTGTAGTAGGAACATAGCTCCAGGTCATGTTTTGCAAACCGGAGAAGATAATTGTTGAGGAAGCCCAATATGTGATTTTTGATAGCAAGGGTAGACATTTCAGCATGAGCAGCATCCCCGCTTCGCAGAAGATCAAGAATCTGGATGAAGTCCATAGGATTCATGATGGGGAAGTCTGCAATTGAGAATCTGGATTTGACTTCGTTTGCCCCCCTAAGAACAAGAAATTCATAATTTCTGAAGCCCAAATAGACTTCAGCTTCTTTAATTGAAATGATTTTCTTTATCTTGTTCAGACTCCAAACATAGCTCTGCCGTTGAATGTATTTGGCATGAAAGTTTATTTTGTTGGTCCAAAAACTTGCTTTCTGATCCTCAGGTACCGAAGAGACGAATTGAAGGAAAGCGAAAGTCTTCGGATTGAATGGAATGTCAAGCTGGATGTCTTCGGAGTCAACAATTGCAAAACTTCGAAGAGGAAGTCTGTTAAGTACATTTGGATTTTGAAATCCAAATATCTTGATTGCCTCAACGGTCCATTCACCATTATCTCGAGCAAATTCATTTATCTTGATCATCAAATTGTAATCTGCTCGTCTGGCCTTGTATGTTTCTTCCATGTGTGGGGCAATTATGTTTTCTAGTGATCGGTCTGTTAAGCTTCCAGCTCCAGCCGATCCACTAGCACCCATGCCAGTGGTTGTAATGGTTGAGGTTGAACGACCTGCTGCAGGGATCTGTCTAGGCCTGCCCTGTGGCCTAGACAACCTGTCAGAAAAATTTATCAGAGGTTGAAGTGCAACTCTCAACTTTGTAATCAAATCTTGTGTGAGAGCTGCATTCGTTCGTTGCAATTCCTCTGTAAATCTAGTGACATCCGAAGTGGTTTGTGTGACATCCGCCTAAAATGGATTCGGGTCAACCCAACCCAATTGGAAATTTAATAAACCCTACTCAAGATTACTTGATGCTAATAGGATCAAAATCCTTACACTACGATATAAATTGACGTTAATATCAATATAGCATAGTATAACGTTATAACTATAATCAAATTAAATTATAATACCATATTAAAATCAAATCAAAGTATGATGCTCTAATTAAATTAAAATAATCAAACTTGAATGCTATAATTAAACTTCAAATCAAAGTAGATTGTTATAATAAAATAATAACCTATTTTTTATAAAACTCTATTTTTATAAACACTACATTAAATTTTATAAAACTCTTAAGATGCTTGTGTTAGTGGGGAATTATGAAGACCACCAAAAGTAAAAGGTTATTCCCATTGTCTCCCACTTACACCTCCCATCATCTTTCCTTTCATTTTTCTCCCAACACATTATTCTCATCACCACTCAAACCCTCTCTATTCTTTCTCTCACTCTCAATCTCGAAATTCTTCCAAGAAATATCAATTTTTCAGCCAAGAACAATCCCTCATACTCAAATCTCCATCCCTCTTGAAGCATTCATCAAGGTATGTTGTTAAAAGTTCCAAATTCATACATGAAACAAATTAAATCCACCAAACTATCTAAAACTCATTTTATGCATAAACCTGATTTTTCTCAGAATCCCATAAATAAAATAAGAAGTTCTGGAACTTTTCAGAAAATAACTTATTTGTATTGAATTACTATAATTATTGCAATATAATAAGGCAATAATTCACATAAAATACTTTTTGCAGTCAATAAATTCTGGGAAAATTTTGGAACAACCCATATATTAAGTAAAGTGGATTTATAAAGTTTCATGTATTTATATTACTGTTTGATGCTTATTGTGTATTTTATTTTGTTGTAGATAAATAAATTGTAAAATATAGTTATGTATGTTAAAAACTAGATTTTATATTTTTCACACCTTGTTAACATTTTAAAGACTCCATGACAAAATTTACAGATTTTTGTAAGAATGTTTGCTTATTTTTCCTGATTTAATGATTATTTAATGGTTTAAATTGATAATAAATAGCTACACATGTCCAAAAATTATAAAACCTTATCATAATATCATATATAACATTTTAATCATAAATAAAAAGTCTAATGAATTTCTCTTAATATTTCCCTATTATTTATGATTTTATTGATTAGTTAATATTGAAAAACATAATAAATACTCCCCATAGTCAAAAATATCTAAAATATTTACAGTAGGCTCAATATAATGTTAGAAAACTATGGTTAATTTTCCAGAAGTTTTGGGAATCATTTATTATTTTTCCTGAATTTTGTTGTGGTTTAATTATTAAAATATTAAATAAATACTAAAGCAGTTAAGAAAAATATGCAAATTTTACAGTAATTACTATTTTATGAAATAATGATTTTTGAATAATTTCAGAATGTTTCATTACTGTTTAGTATTTAAAACCATTTTCCTAAATATCTAAGCATGTAAAAATGCCTTTTTAATGATTATTTCATATAAATAATTGTTTATAATATATAAAATCTGTAAATACTTATAATTTGACAAGTTATTATTTTAATAAGAAATTATTAAAATCTTTCCTAAAGTGAAAATATAAACTAATTAAGCAAAGTAATTAATTCAATTTAAAATTCATCTAACCTATGAATACATTAATATTCAAAACAAAATTTGATTATTGTTAATTCATCTAATATAAGAATATGTGTCTAATTATTTTTATTAATACTCCATTCCCGTTTAGTAGTTCCTAAACCAAAACTATTAATTATAATAGGTTTCACGTCGTTTTGACCCGAGCCGTCTATCGTACAACACGCGTATTCCGTTTGGACTAATGTGAGTAATCTACCCCATATTTTATAATTTTTAATACTTTTGGGGTGTATCATGTGGTTCTAATATGTTTTCAACTTCATTTTATTATTTTATCACAATTGAGACATTGTTGGGACATTTATACTTGAATCATTATTTGTATAATTATTGTTTGTTTACGCTACATGTACTTGTAGTGCATTATCATTTTAGTCTAATCTCCATGACTATGCCCGTATTCTTGAGGTACGTTATGGACAATAATAGCGCTATTGGGTTGACCACCCCGCCTTGGGACGCTAAGGTGATTGATCGCACGTGGTTGTGTGTGTATGATGATTAGATGCTCCATCCTATATATACATATATATGTATATATAGGGTGAGGACTTATTGTTGTTGTTATCATTTGTTAATCAATTTTTGATTTATAAACTGTTATCTCAATAACAGTTGCTTGCCAACTTCAAAAGAAAACAAATTTCAAATTATTCAAACTCACAATTTTCTTTAATAAAACTAGATTACTCACCAACTCTCGTAGTTGACCTGTTTTTACCCATGATGCAGATTTGAAGAATGAAGTTGATGAAAAGTAGGGTGTACCTTAGAAACCCACAAGACTATTTAAATTTGATGTAATAAATGTTATTGTATTTTGATTTGTATTTATATGTTGTGGATCTTGTTTGCATACTTAGTACTTAATTGAATCTAATCATATTATAACATAGTTGTCATGAGACTTTGAACAATATATCACGCCTTGATCGATTCCGCCAAGGATCGGGGTGTGACAAATTGGTATCAGAGCCCTTGACTATAGGGAATTAGGTTAATTGCCTTGACCTAGTCTATAGCCTCTAGGGTCTTCTCGTATGCTAGTTTATAAAATGCACACACAACTGCATGCAATTCGCACTTAGAAAATCCTAGGAATACCTTTGTGTGCTAATTGCTCCCTTATGTGCTTACGTATTATTTCCGACACTTATATGTGTGCATACACTTGTGAATTTTCTCCTCTTTCTCTTAAAATCACACACATACTCAAATGGTTTCAAAATAAAAATTTATATACATATATATTCCTTAGAGCTCATAGGAAATTAAAAGTCATCCACTCTAGTTGGGTAGGATCGAAGTAATGGACGTGTAGTAACTGGAAGGGGGAGGTGCCGGTAGCCCAAAAGTCCTGACTAGGTAAGCATTCGTATACATCCCAATCAACCGAGGGACCAGTTTGCTTACCTGGGGACCAAAGGCGAGAGTTCCCAAACCTATAGGCCAAAGCGCGTTATTCACATTACTTTTGAGCCATCAAAATACCCGACCTTATCAAACATATCCGAAAGGATACACTCCAAAATGGCCAACTCATTGGACTATTAAGTTCCCTAATGGGCCTAGAAGTGGGAAAAACATGTGAAAACTTAGTATTGTGGGGGCCCACGCAATTGCTACATGCTTCACATTTAGTACCCATGGAAAGCCCAAAAGGTGCCTAACACTCCTAACCATGGCCCAACAAGTGTTTTACAATCATTTTACCCAACAATGTCTACAAACTTAATTTCCATAATCAATTTACAAATAACTCACAAGTCCATATGCGTGTTTCTCATAGATGGCATTACGACCCCCATACGCTGCTCGTAACAACCGAAGGCTAGCCGCCCTTATCGCTAAGGAGGTAGCAAATGTCATCCCAACAATTACAACCCTTCTTCAAGCTCTTCAGCCGCAAGCTCCAGCAACCACTCATCGTTGCTCGTTTAAGCACTTTCGTAGCTGTAATCCGCCTTACTTCAAAGGCATAGATGGTGCCACCGCACTCCTCACATGGATCGAAGAAATGGAGAGTACTTTCATCCACAGCGAGTGCCCTGAGGACCTGATGGTCCGTCACGTTACAGGGTGCCTCCAAGGTCATGCTCTCTCATGGTGGAACCTAGAAAAACGGGCAAAAGGAGAGGTTGTTGCCTTGGGAATGACCTGGTCAAAACTAAAGGAACGCATGATAGAGAAGTTCTGCCCGGACAGCGAATTGCAAACTCTCAAGGAGGAATTCTGGAATCTGAAACAGGTGGGAGGAGACAACGCGACCTACACTAATAGATTCTATGATCTTTCAAGACTCCTACCTCATATGGTTCAACCTATGAAAACTGCAATACGCCGCTACATCAAAGGGTTACCGCGCCAGATCCTTGATTCGGTGACCAGCAGCAGGCCATCTACCCTGGAATCCACTATTGAGATAGCAGGTCAACTCAACGAGGATAATGTGAACGATGGTGTCCTCCCACGCAAGGGTTTAAAGATGTCTACTGAAAAGCCGACCCTTGAGACTCCCCTAATTGTCAAGTCCGAGTCCTCACACCGACACGACAAAAAGAAGCGGAAAAGCCATCACCACAACCATGCTGTTATTACCCCTGCCATTCCTATCTCCCAAGTCACCCCACAAGCCCAACCAAACAAAAAGCCGTATACTGGACCTCACCCCCTCTGTAACCACTGTAACTATCACCATATGACCACCAGCCCGTGTCGCCTTTGTACGACTTGTGGTCGCTATGGCCACTTGGCAGACACATGCCGTGCACCAAAAACTCAGCGACCCTTCGCTCTACCCTCAAATCAGCAAACACAAACCCGGTATCCAACTGGAACATGCTTCAACTGTGGTGACCCCACCCATTTCAGAAACGCGTGTCCTAGGCTTGTCAATATCATTAACACTCAAGCCCAGGAAAATCCAACAATGCATGTTCCAGCTCCCAAAGGCCGAGCATTTGTCATTACCGCAACCCAAGCACAGACCGATAACAAGGTCGTAAATGGTACGTTTCTCATAAATGACTGCTACGCGTCAGTACTTTTTGATTCAGGTGCCGATAAAAGTTTTGTGTCTTTGGAATTTGAACCCATACTTCACACACCTCGCACGATTCTTGATGAAAACTTTACCGTAGAAGTCGCCAATGGAAAATACATTTCACTCAATGCAGTCATCCAAGATTGCACTTTCGATTTTTGCGGTCATAAATTTTCCGTCAATTTAGTTCCTATGGAACTTGGTAGCTTCGACATCATCGTGGGAATGGATTGGCTATCCCAAAACCATGCTGAAATAGTATGTTTCGAGAAGTTCATTCGTATTCCTCTTGCCGACGGTCAAAGTCTTCGTATTTATGGCGAGACTCGTTCGAAAAAGCTTAGTCTTATGTCATGTACTCAAGCTCGATCATATCTACGTAAAGAATACATGGCTTTCTTAGCCCATGTGGTGGAAACAAAGGTCACAGAAAAGAAGATAGAAGATATTCCGATTGTACGAGACTTTCCCGACATCTTTCCCGATGACGTATCTGGACTCCCTCCAGTACGTGAGCTAGAGTTCCGCATCGATCTCGTTCCTGAAGCTGCTCCCATAGCCAAGTCTCCATATCGGTTGGCTCCAACCGAGATGCAAGAATTGGCAAGTCAGCTCCAAGAATTAACTGATAAGGGATTTATCCGCCCTAGTACTTCACCCTGGGGAGCCCCGGTTCTCTTCATCAAAAAGAAAGATGGTTCGTTTCGTATGTGTATCGATTATCGGGAGTTAAATAAATTGACCATCAAGAACCGATATCCGTTACCTCGGATCGACGACCTTTTTGATCAGCTTCAAGGAGCTTCATGCTTCTCAAAAATCGACCTCCGCTCGGGTTATCACCAACTTCGAGTACGGGAAGAAGACATCCCCAAAACCGCTTTCCGAACCCGTTATGGTCATTACGAGTTCACTGTTATGCCTTTTGGCCTAACGAATGCCCCTGCCGCATTCATGGACTTGATGAATCGGGTATTTAAACCTTATCTCGACCGTTTTGTTATCGTCTTTATTGATGACATCCTCATTTACTCCAAGACAAAGGCAGACCATGAAAGACACCTTCGTCTAACTCTCCAAACATTGCAAGGAAATCAGCTTTATGCCAAATTTTCGAAATGCGAGTTTTGGTTAAATGAGGTACAATTCCTCGGTCATATTGTAAGTGACAAGGGTATTTTAGTCGATCCCGCAAAAGTTGAAGCAGTCAAGAATTGGAAAGCCCCACGTACCCCCAAGGAAATTCGGTCATTCCTCGGTTTAGCCGGCTATTACCGGCGTTTCATTTCAAATTTCTCAAAGATCGCTTTACTGCTTACTTTTCTCACTTGCAAGGGTACGCCATTTGATTGGGGACCCAAGCAGGAAGACGCTTTCCAAACTCTTAAACAAAGATTGTGTGACGCTCCAATTCTTACACTCCCTGAAGGATCCGAAGATTTCGTGGTATATTGCGATGCCTCCAATCTCAGTCTAGGTTGTGTTTTGATGCAAAGGGGAAAAGTTATAGCTTACGCATCGCGACAACTCAAAATCCACGAAAGGAATTATACGACTCATGATTTGGAGCTCGGTGCCGTGGTTTTCGCTCTTAAAATTTGGAGGCATTACCTTTACGGCACTAAATGCGTAATTTTCACCGACCATAAGAGCTTGCAACATATTCTTAATCAAAAGGAAATCAATATGAGGCAAACACGATGGGTCGAACTCCTAAATGATTATGAGTGTGAAATACGCTATCATCCGGGCAAGGCGAACGTCGTAGCCGACGCGTTAAGCCGAAAAGAACATGCCAAAGCATTTCATTTAATATGTTCTCCTATCTTGTCCAATCTCAGCGACCGAATTCGAGGAGTCCAACACTCGGCAATTACCGAAAATGACATGCCCACGGGAATTGATGGGGAGTTGGAATCTAAATCTGATGGTATTTTCTATTATCAAGATCGCATCTGGATCCCAGATCGCGACAATCTTCGTACATTCCTGATGGAAGAAATCCATAAAACTCGATATTCCATTCATCCGGGCGCTGACAAGATGTATCATGGCTTGAGAACCAATTATTGGTGGTCGGGAATGAAAAAGGATATTGCTTTATTCGTAGCCAAATGTCTTACATGTTCCAGGGTCAAAGCAGAACATCAACGACCCTCTAGACTATTGGTCCAACCGGTAATCCCCGAGTGGAAATGGGAAGCGATCACCATGGATTTCGTAACCAAACTTCCCCGTACCACAAAGGGACATGACAGCATTTGGGTAATCGTTGACCGTTTGACTAAATCTGCTCACTTCCTTCCCATCCGTGAACATTTCAAGGTCGAACAACTTGCTCGGATTTACATCGACGAGATAGTTAGTCGGCATGGCATCCCTCTCAGCATCATTTCAGATCGTGATGGGAGATTTCTCTCTCGGTTCTGGCAATCACTTCAAGAAGCCATGGGAACCCGCCTCGATCTCAGTACCGCCTATCATCCTCAGACCGATGGTCAATCTGAGAGGACAATTCAAACACTCGAAGATATGTTGAGGGCGTGTGTCTTAGATTTCGAAGGAAACTGGGACTCTCATTTACCGTTGGTGGAATTCTCCTATAATAACAGTTATCATTCTAGCATCGGGATGCCACCATTTGAGGCATTGTATGGCCGTAAATGCCGATCTCCTATTTGCTGGCATGAAATTGGCGAGTCCCACATAATTCGCGCAACAGTGGATTCTCCAATCGTTGGTCCTGAGCTTATCCAGGAAACAACCGACAAAATCACTCAGATTCGCAATAACCTCCTCACAGCTCGTAGCCGACAAAAGAGTTACGCCGACAAGCGACACAAACCGCTTGAATTTACCGTGGGTGACATGGTCATGTTAAAAGTGTCCCCATGGAAAGGTGTGGTTCGATTTGGACGTAAGGGTAAATTGGCACCACGCTATGTAGGCCCGTTCAAAATCCTGAAAAGGATCGGACCAGTAGCCTACGAGTTGGATCTACCAATAGAGCTTAATAGAGTTCACCCAGTATTTCATATAGCCAACCTCATGAAGTGTTTAGCTGACGAGAACCTTCATGTTCTTCTCGAGGATATCCAAATCGACGAGACAATGCAATTTATCGAGAAACCCTTGGAAATTGCAGACCGAAAGGAAAAGCAACTCAAAAGAAGTCGCATTCCCCTGGTCAAGGTTAGGTGGCAGTCAGTGACAACGCCTAGTGATATCAAGTATTTTAGGCGTTGTTGAGCCCTGTTCTTGGTAAAATTATATCATATATGCATGGGTATTCTCACTTTTCGTGTCAGGACTTGTCGGGAGAAAAAGAACATAAACAGGGACTAAAAGTGTACAAAAAGGAAAAAGTATGGAAAGAATGCAAAATCAAGAGAAGACGTACGCGCGCCGCGGGTTTATCTCCTGCGCGCCGCGGATGTAAGGCGGTGGAACACATTTAAATGACGAAAAAACGGGGAAAGGATAAGTACGCGCGCCGCGGATTTCACATTTGCGCGGCGCAGTCACGGGAAATTTGCAACTATAAATAGAGGCATTTCCGGCCGAAAACCCTAGCAAAGACTTGGTGTAAACATCGACCTAGAAGCTCTTTGACTCGAGGATTCCATTTCAGAAGCTATAATTTGGTATTTTCATGTTTTTAGATTTTATTTCACTTTAGTTAAACATTTGTAAGCTTGAGTTGAATCTTTGGGTGTGACAACCATCGATCTCCAGCTTAGGGTTCTGTTTTTGGTAGTGTTTAGTTACTGATTTTGATGTTTGGATATTGGTTTTAGTAAATGCAATCATTCGGTTAATGTTGATATTGGTTTTTCGGTGTTTTGAATGTTAGTTTGTTATTTGGTTGTTTGATTGTGATTGAACTTGTTTGTGACTTAGTTGGGACTGTTTTCCCTTGCTGAGAACAGTGGCTAACTTGGTTAGGTTAGGCATTAAACTTTGGCTATTAACTGTCTCTTAGAACTGTTAGTTATTAGCTAGTTTGTGCTATGCTCGGTTTTGCTAGTTTGAATGCCTTCAATTGCTCCTGATTCAGAGATGTACTTCTGAGTTCAGAAAGTAACTAGGTTATTTGGACATAGCTAAGCTTGGCTTGGGTGTTTGAATATTGCTTTGAGGTAGACAGATAGAAATTAATTCCTCCGACTATAGCCGTGACACTATTAGTTGGTAATCTCTCATCTAGGCTGACCACGTAGCTCCTGTGGATCGACCCTGACTCCACTATACTAGTGAATGTTAGGTTAATTCTTATTTTTGACCGCATGACGACCTCTGCGTGCACGTCAAATTTTGGCGCCGTTGCCGGGGAGCTGTGAGCTTAGGTTAGGTGAGTTGTAGGACTTAGTTTCTGATTTTTTTTATGTTTGATTTTTGTTTGCTGATTTTTGGTATGTGTACATCCTTATAATGGGTGATTACATGTACTCGGATCAATATTATGAAGATTATGAAAATCCGGCCGACACCTATTACGAGGATGGTTGCTACAATGGATCATTCGATGACAATGGATGGCGGACCGAGGAGTCATCTCAGCTTGAGAATTCTGTAACTTGGGCCCAACTTTGGGTATTCATGTATAACAACTACCATGAGCAGAAGGACCAGGCTGAAGCTCTTGAAAAAGTGCAAGCTTCTTTAGATAGGTTAGAGGAAAGTTGGAAATGTTCACCACCTTCGCTAGAACCGGAAGTGAGTGATTTTTATACCAATGATAATGTGTGTGAACTTGCATCACCTGAATATGTGATGGAAGGGCATACACTGTGGGAAAATCAAGAGACCATTGAGATGGTCGAAACGGTTGTTGAGGAAGAGGTTGTAGGTGACAATGCTACCTTTGACACAACAACTTTTGATGTTTTTGAGAGTGTTAGTAATGTTGATCTGGTGTTGGGTGAATCCATACCATCACCAGAAAATTTGGTTGATAAGGATGTTGTGGAGGGGGCTGTAAGTGACAGTACAGATCCCAGCCCAACAACTCCTGAAATTTTTGAAGTTGTTGATGTTTTTAGGGAAGGTGGTGTAGATGACAATATTACCCCCAACCCTGTGATTTTTGAAAATTTTGAGAAACTTGAAAGTAAGGATCCGATGTTGGGTGATTTTGTACCACCATCAGATCAAACCAGTCACTCACTCTTGGTCCCGATCCACCTGTTGGACGATGACCAAGAAGATGATGCTGACGAGTTGATTTTTGAAAATAATAAACATGATTTTATCACCACTCATGATCCATTCATGAATGGAAAATTAGATGTGATCAATACCATCGATGAGGAGACATGGAAGCATCCCGATATGTTGCCTTCCGATCCCATTCGATTGGAAAATTTTTATTGGTACTGCAAACCAAAATTGCAACCTGAAGATAGCATGTGGGACTCTGGAAAAATGAGATCTTCAAAACAACTACTGGGAGCGGCACTGGACGCGCTTCATGTCAAGTCTTTGACTTTGAAGAGATGCAGAAGGAAGGACCGAGCTTGGAGGTTCAAAGCCACTTCCAAGCACTCGCGGGAAATCATCGGGAGACGGCAACTGTACAGCAGCAGGAGAACTGACAAGCCATTCGACCCAGGAAAGTTTGAGGAGCATGTGGGCAACGAAGGGACGGTGATGACTGAAAATCAACGAAGAAGGAAGGCATACGATCCACCGTAGCTGTAGAAGGGCAGCACGTCTGGCTGAAGATGTTAAACTTAGCGCTTGTTGGGAGGCAACCCATCGTTTCATAAGTAGATTTTATATTTCTTAAGATTAATTTAGAAAATACATCAATCGTTTGCAGGCATTAATGGTTTGAAGCAAGTGTGGGGTCGTGCGAAAAGGTTTTGAAATTTTCAAGACCGCGCCGCGGATTTTTGTATTGCGCGACGCGGGGTCGGAACTCAACCCGATGCGCAGGGGTTGAATTGGCGACACGCGCGCCGCGGAACAGGGAAATGCGCGCCGCGGGAAACGATCAGACGGTTTTCGCCTTTATCCGGTGAGCCGCGGCTCACAACTCAAATCACACGACTCGGAGCTCTGGTGATCAAAAATTTCTTGCATTTTTTCTTGCTTATTGTGTTGCTACTACCAAGGTACACTCTTTTAACTATCTATTAGCTGTTTAAACTAGTTATTAGGTAGTTAATTTTAGGGTTTAGTCCAAAAAGTTCAAAAACTTAGAATCACTAATGCTAGCCCATCGGGTGTTTGTTTTGCCAAATGGACACCCTAGATGAGCTAGTCGGCACTTCAGCTACCTTGTGGTATGTTTATACTGAGATTTAGCAGGTTAAAATGGGGATTTGATCCCGGGTTTGCAAACAGGCGTACGCCGCGCCGCGCCCTTGCTCTTGGGCCGCGCCGTGGTTCGGTAGGGAAGAAAAGGGACTGATTTTGCAAAAAAATTTTTTTTTTTTGTTTTGTGGCTATATTTTTCTTTCACAGATGATGTTCAGACGAGACCATGCCTTCCTTCAGTTTCCCGCAGAGCTTGACACTTCGGTGGAGTATACCTCGCGGAGGGACGCGTTGATTCATCGCCGGGTTCTTGAGGCGACGGTTATAGATCGAGACATCCTGAGGGATGCTGGGCTCTGGGAGGCGATTGAGCCATTCTTACATCGCACTTGGATCCACGAGGAGGCATCATTCACATGTCATGGTTGGGACAGGATCATGGCCACGGACGAGGACGTGGTCTATACGGAGCTGCTACTGGAGTTCATCTCCACTGTTCATTTCGCTCCCAGGGCGGGAGACCCACGCTCCAGGATGGTCCGTTTTCGTTTGGGAGGTGTGCACCGGGAGTGCAACCTCCGGGAGTTCGGGAGGCGCACGGGCATTTACACGCCAGCGGACCTCCAGCACCGTTTCTTCACCCGGTTCTTCGGGTCATGCATTCAGGGGGAGCCGGAGCGCCCCCCCCAACATGGAGGTTTGGGCACCGCTGTCCAACGTTAGGTATGAGGCAGGGGCCTCGAGGGAGAGCCACTTGCGTGATCCTCTTCATCGCCTCATGCACCGTATCGTCTCCACCTCTATCATGCATCGGGAGGGGGGCGAGAAGGTGTCGGGTGATGATATGACATTTTTGTGGGTTCTCCTCGACCCGTCCCAATTCCTCCATCTTCCCTTTGCCCTCGCGATTGCCTTCTCCACCCACGCGACCGGCGCCTCCTCCAGCAGCCCTTTAGCCAGGGGGTATTTCATTACCCGCCTGGCCCGTTCCTATGGCATTCTTACTGCCCCAGTAGCTGCCTCTCTGACTGCTCTGCCTCCATCGCGCACGCCAGCACGCACTTTGGAGAGGATGTTGCTCATTGAGCAACAGCGACCAGGGCAGTACATCCGGGCTCCGATCGAGCCTCCTCAGGCACCTCAGCCTGCATACGCCCAGCCCGGCAGGAGACGCCGGAGGCCAGAGCCACCGGCACCAGAGCCTGCACAGCCGCGGCCACAGCAGGATGACTCACCAGCCCTCAGCCGACTGGAGGCCAGAGTCGCGCGGATTGAGGACCAGCTCTCGAGGACCCAGGACCAGCTAGAGTGGATCGGGGAGGTACTTATACAGATCGCATCATCCCAGGGCAGACACCCCCGACCATTCCCAGCCCAGTCTCACGATCATGAGGCTGGACCCTCCAGGTCGCCGGGTAGTGATTGATGTTTTCTTTCTTTCTTTCTTTCTTTTTATTTTTGGGATTTATGTATAAACTTATGACACATCTATCTGTATATTATTTTATTATTTTCTGTCATGTGTGTTTTCAATTTTTGTTTAAGTTGTGCATGATATATCAAATTGAGAGGGAGTTGTCTCAGACAAGTGTGGGGTCACCGTGCCCCCTCCACTTGTCTTGATCACCGGCGTGTCCTACTGTAGCGCTACAACTCCAGCATATGAATCGAGGATCTTTTTTTGTACGCATTATACCTGTGATATTGAGCACCAAGCAGTCCATCGTCCAAAAAGGGGTAACTCTTTCTCCCTTGTTTTAAAATAATTTTTTGTACAATGGGGACGTTGTACGGTTTTAAGTGTGGGGTGTGGACGGTCGAAAGAGATATTTTTGAAAATTTTGCAGAACTGATCAATTTTTCAATTTTTAGCAATATTTTTCAAAATTTTTAATGAATTGCAATTTTGAAATGAATGGTTTGTGATTGTGATAGCATCAGTATTTTTCAAGAAATACTGTTTAGTTGTGATCATGCTATTAGTTAGTCAAATAAGTTGAGTTTTACGAGTTTAGAAGATTGAGCCGTTTTAGGATTGGAATTTAGGAAGGAAAAGTCAATTTGTGGCCTTTGTTGTTCGAGCCGGTAAGTCTAAAATGGGTGGGCCTTATGCACCTTACCACCTAAGATCGTCTGGTCTGGGATGGTATTTCTGAAAGCTCGCTACACAGACAACATCGAAAGTCATGGACAATTCCTTAATGGCCTTTAGAATCTGAACGAGTAAGTACACTATATTGTGGACAGAAAGTTTGTAATCAAAGGTTCTTTAGAAAGCCATGAATTCCAAAGAACCACTCAATTATGTTTTCACAAACTATTCCATTCTAACTCGAAGAGCAATAAGCTTTGAAACTAAACACATTCAAAAACTGTTCGATTCTCTATTATAATTTGTTAAAAACTCTCTTGCTTGGGGACAAGCAAGGCACAAGTGAGGGGTGTTTGACAACGCCTAGTGATATCAAGTATTTTAGGCGTTGTTGAGCCCTGTTCTCGGTAAAATTATATCATATATGCATGGGTATTCTCACTTTTCGTGTCAGGACTTGTCGGGAGAAAAAGAACATAAACAGGGACTAAAAGTGTACAAAAAGGAAAAAGTATGGAAAGAATGCAAAATCAAGAGAAGACGTACGCGCGCCGCGGGTTTATCTCCTGCGCGCCGCGGATGTAAGGCGGTGGAACACATTTAAATGACGAAAAAACGGGGAAAGGATAAGTACGCGCGCCGCGGATTTCACATTTGCGCGGCGCGGTCACGGGAAATTTGCAACTATAAATAGAGGCATTTCCGGCCGAAAACCCTAGCAAAGACTTGGTGTAAACATCGACCTAGAAGCTCTTTGACTCGAGGATTCCATTTCAGAAGCTATAATTTGGTATTTTCATGTTTTTAGATTTTATTTCACTTTAGTTAAACATTTGTAAGCTTGAGTTGAATCTTTGGGTGTGACAACCATCGATCTCCAGCTTAGGGTTCTGTTTTTGGTAGTGTTTAGTTACTGATTTTGATGTTTGGATATTGGTTTTAGTAAATGCAATCATTCGGTTAATGTTGATATTGGTTTTTCGGTGTTTTGAATGTTAGTTTGTTATTTGGTTGTTTGATTGTGATTGAACTTGTTTGTGACTTAGTTGGGACTGTTTTCCCTTGCTGAGAACAGTGGCTAACTTGGTTAGGTTAGGCATTAAACTTTGGCTATTAACTGTCTCTTAGAACTGTTAGTTATTAGCTAGTTTGTGCTATGCTCGGTTTTGCTAGTTTGAATGCCTTCAATTGCTCCTGATTCAGAGATGTACTTCTGAGTTCAGAAAGTAACTAGGTTATTTGGACATAGCTAAGCTTGGCTTGGGTGTTTGAATATTGCTTTGAGGTAGACAGATAGAAATTAATTCCTCCGACTATAGTCGTGACACTATTAGTTGGTAATCTCTCATCTAGGCTGACCACGTAGCTCCTGTGGATCGACCCTGACTCCACTATACTAGTGAATGTTAGGTTAATTCTTATTTTTGACCGCATGACGACCTCTGCGTGCACGTCAGTCAGCACGTGGACCCGAGTATACCTGGGAGCGTGAGGATCAAATGCGTACCAAATACCCGCAACTTTTCTCTTAAGGTACTCTGTTCTTAAATTTCGGGACGAAATTTCCTAAAGTAGGGGAGACTGTGACATCCGCCTAAAATGGATTCGGGTCAACCCAACCCAATTGGAAATTTAATAAACCCTACTCAAGATTACTTGATGCTAATAGGATTAAAATCTTTACACTACGATATAAATTGACGTTAATATCAATATAGCATAGTATAACGTTATAACTATAATCAAATTAAATTATAATACCATATTAAAATCAAATCAAAGTATGATGCTCTAATTAAATTAAAATAATCAAACTTGAATGCTATAACTAAACTTCAAATCAAAGTAGATTGTTATAATAAAATAATAACCTATTTTTTATAAAACTCTATTTTTATAAACACTACATTAAATTTTATAAAACTCTTAAGATGCTTGTGTTAGTGGGGAATTATGAAGACCACCAAAAGTAAAAGGTTATTCCCATTGTCTCCCACTTACACCTCCCATCATCTTTCCTTTCATTTTTCTCCCAACACATTATTCTCATCACCACTCAAACCCTCTCTATTCTTTCTCTCACTCTCAATCTCGAAATTCTTCCAAGAAATATCAATTTTCCAGCCAAGAACAATCCCTCATACTCAAATCTCCATCCCTCTTGAAGCATTCATCAAGGTATGTTGTTAAAAGTTCCAAATTCATACATGAAACAAATTAAATCCACCAAACTATCTAAAACTCATTTTATGCATAAACCTGATTTTTCTCAGAATCCCATAAATAAAATAAGAAGTTCTGGAAATTTTCAGAAAATAACTTATTTTTATTGAATTACTATAATTATTGCAATATAATAAGGTAATAATTCACATAAAATACTTTTTGCAGTCAATAAATTCTGGGATAATTTTGGAACAACCCATATATTAAGTAAAGTGGATTTATAAAGTTTCATGCATTTATATTACTGTTTGATGCTTATTTTGTATTTTATTTGGTTGCAGATAAATAAATTGTAAAATATAGTTATGTATGTTAAAAACTAGATTTTATATTTTTCGCACCTTATTAACATTTTAAAGACTCCATGACAAAATTTACAGATTTTTTTAAGAATGTTTGCTTATTTTTCCTGATTTAATGATTATTTAATGGTTTAAATTGATAATAAATAGCTACACATGTCCAAAAATTATAAAACCTTATCAGAATATCATATATAACATGTTAATCATAAATAAAAAGTCTAATGAATTTCTCTTAATATTTTCCTATTATTTATGATTTTATTGATTAGTTAATATTGAAAAACATAATAAATACTCCCCATAGTCAAAAATATCCAAAATATTTACAGTAGGCTCAATATAATGTTAGAAAACTATGGTTAATTTTCCAGAAGTTTTGGGAATCATTTATTATTTTTCCCGAATTTTGTTGTGGTTTAATTATTAAAATATTAAATAAATACTAAAGCAGTTAAGAAAAATATGCAAATTTTACAGTAATTACTATTTTATGAAATAATGATTTTCTGATAATTTCAGAACGTTTCATTACTGTTTAGTATTTAAAACCATTTTCCTAAATATCTAAGCATGTAAAAATGCATTTTTAATGATTATTTCATATAAATAATTGTTTATAATATATAAAATCTGTAAATACTTATAATTTGACAAGTTATTATTTTAATAAGAAATTATTAAAATCTTTCCTAAAGTGAAAATATAAATTAATTAAGCAAAGTAATTAATTCAATTTAAAATTCATCTAACCTATGAATACATTAATATTCAAAACAAAATTTGATTATTGTTAATTCATCTAATATAAGAATATGTGTCTAATTATTTTTATTAATACTCCATTCCTGTTTAGTAGTTCCTAAACCAAAACTATTAATTATAATAGGTTCCACGTCGTTTTGACCCGAGCCGTCTATCGTACAACACGCGTATTCCGTTTGGACTAATGTGAGTAATCCACCCCATATTTTATAATTTTCAATACTTTTGGGGTGTATCATGTGGTTCTAATATGTTTTCAACTTCATTTTATTATTTTATCACAATTGAGACATTGTTGGGACATTTATACTTGAATCATTATTTGTATAATTATTGTTTGTTTACGCTACATGTACTTGTAGTGCATTATCATTTTAGTCTAATCTCCATGACTATGCCCGTATTCTTGAGGTACGTTATGGACAATAATAGCGCTATTGGGTTGACCACCCCGCCTTGGGACGCTAAGGTGATTGATCGCACGTGGTTGTGTGTGTATGATGATTAGATGCTCTATCCTATATATACATATATATGTATATATAGGGTGAGGACTTATTGTTGTTGTTATCATTTGTTAATCAATTTTTGATTTATAAACTGTTATCTCAATAACAGTTGCTTGCCAACTTCAAAAGAAAACAAATTTCAAATTATTCAAACTCACAATTTTCTTTAATAAAACTAGATTACTCACTAACTCTCGTAGTTGACCTGTTTTTACCCATGATGTAGATTTGAAGAATGAAGTTGATGAAAAGTAGGGTGTACCTTAGAAACCCACAAGACTATTTAAATTTGATGTAATAAATGTTATTGTATTTTGATTTGTATTTGTATGTTGTGGATCTTGTTTGCATACTTAGTACTTAATTGAATCTAATCATATTATAACATAGTTGTCATGAGACTTTGAACAATATATCACGCCTTGATCGATTCCGCCAAGGATCGGGGTGTGACAGTTTGGGCGGCAGTGAGCTCTTCAATTTTTGCTCTGGCCTCATCAAGCTGTTTTTCAAGCTTGGTACTTTGCTGGATTTCACTCCGAAGTCCTTGCAAGGTTTTCATGACTTCGAAGTTAGTTTTATCGGTCTTCTCAGTGAGAGCATCAACCTTCTTGTTGATGGAGGTGACAGCGGATTCCAACTTCTTTTCGAAGGAAGATTGGATCTTATTTTGTTCATCTAAGAGCTTCTTCTCAAGACACTCCACAGACTCTTTCATTTCTTTGGATAGAGTGAACTCCAAAGATTCTATCTCTTCGGTGATGTCACCAATGGTTGGTTTTGTGGGGTCAAATCCTGTTTGAGCTTGAATGAGAGTGTCAAGCTTGGAGTTGAGGACTTTGTACTGTTTCATTAGTACAAAGCCTTCATCCGGTAGGTCTTCTTCTGATGCTCCTTCAACATTCAAGGGAGCCATGTGAAAGGCTTCGAAGAATGCTGCCGAAGTGGGGATTTGTCTTGATGGTGATATGGGTAAGTCAAACTCTGGTAATGAAAAATCAATACCAGAGATAGGTATTTCGGAAGTTGGAGGAGCAGTTGTTGGTGGAGGTGGAGGAGGAATTGTATGTGGAGGTGTGTCAGGTCTGGTTGATTTTGGTGGTGATGGAGGGACAGTTGTTTGTGGTGGTGTAGGTGGTTTGGATGTTCTTAATGGAGATGGAGGAGGTTGGTTTACAATTTGTTCTTCTTCTTGTTGTTGTTCTTCTTCTTGTTGTTGTTCTTCTTGGACTGTAGATGGAGTCCTTTCAGAGTCCGAAGACTCATCCACAGGAATCAGTTTCCTCTGTCTCTTCGGCTGTTTTCTCTTCGGTGTGGTTTTCACCAAAGTCTTTCTTTTCTTTTCTTCTTTCTTCGGACCACTTGGTCCACCTGTCATCTTCTTTTTCCCTTTTCCCTTGGGAATTTCTAAGACAGATGTCTCCTTGCTCAAATCACGAGTAGGATAAGGGATCACCAAAGTATTGCGGTAAGAGCTTACTTCGTCGAATTACCAAACAAATAAAAGAGTAATGTAAAATGGATGCAGTTTTTAATGATGGGACAGAAATTGTGAAATGTCAAAAGACCTCTAAATACTCTTCAATTAAGAATAGTATAGTAGTGGTACGAGTCGAACCCAAGGGAATTGATGCGAGTAATCTCTTGCCAAGTTTTCACACTCTTAGAGATTGGGACAAAGAAATATAAAGTTCAAGGGGGGATTTGTCAAGTCGCTTGATAAACACAAAAAATTAATAAGAATGTGATTAATATAATAAAACGGACATTCGGCTTCTAGTCTAATCAATCTTGTCGCATATTCATACTTGAATGAAATTAAGAGTTAAGTAATGGTTCTTGTCAATGGAAAAATGACAATAACACATCAACTTAGAAGAAATCCAAATTAATATGCTCAATACTTCAATGGTCGCTATTTGTGAAAGAAGTATTGTTTTCTCATATATAAGTAAATACCTCAATGGTCATCTTGAAGAGATAGATGTATCTCAACCGAGACAAGATACCACTTAAATATGCGAGCTTTAATCCAAATTCAATATTCCGTCCCTTTAGATGAAGGAACTAAGAACAAGTATGTAATTTAAGACATAGAAATCAACCGGGACAAAAGAAACATGCATCACTAATATAGAACAAGGATTAGCACTTAAATTCTATAAAAGGTATGCACAACACAATGGTCAACTAGTGATTAATGCTAAAATTGACCAAGAGTGATGCTTTATGCTCTTTTGTTGGTTCTTTACTTATTAAGAGCTTGATTGATCTCTCGTGTCAAGCTTTAACAAGTGAAGTTACTTCTAAGATGTTACTAACAATGATCTTCAAAACAATTGAAAATACATCTAACTATAATTGGTCAACTATCGGAATAGAGTGATCGACTAAATTCCAAAGTAGGGACCAAATTTGTAATAAAATTTAAATGACAAAACTGGACCAAAACAGTTTTAATAACTTCAAAACTTCATTCCAAGCATAAATATTAATGACTAGAAAGATACATGACTAAAAGCCGAATGTTATGAGATTTAGCCACTCATGTTGACTAAAATCTGCATAATTGCAAATAAAGACATTAAAACTAACTAAGAATAAGAAAATATCTAAATGTATGAAGTGATGTTCAAGTGTGTTGAAGTGTGTTGAAGTGTGTTGAAGTGTTGGATTGTGTTGGATGCTCTCAATAACTCCTCCCAAATGCTCTATTTATAGTCCTCAAATGGCCCTGGAGAGATCTCAGATCGGACTAATCAAATGATGAAAATCCCATGCTTCAAAAGTTGATTTGCTGGAAGATTCCTGCTGCACATGGCTTACAGTGCAGACACGACTCGTGTGTTTGTAGCCTTACAAAAGACACGACTCGTGTGTATTGAAAGTACATTGCCATTTTGTCATTCCAGGTGGAACACGACTCGTGTGTTTTTAGTGTATAAATGAACACGAGTCGTGTCAGTGAGGCAGGGGGTTTTCGAGGCTATTTTCTCCGTCTCTTGTCCGATTTCCTTGAAACTTGGCGTGAGGCTCCCTTTTGACATTGTATGGTGGTCCATATTTTTTAATGCCTGCAAAATATACCATTTTATGCAAACAAATGGCTTTTGCTCCAAAATGAACACATTAGACCGAAAACATGCGTATAGCATGCTTTAAAGGCAATAAACGATGCTGAAAGCGGTAAATAAACATATAAAAAGGTGTATAATTATACACCTATCAAACATCCACAAGCTTAAACTCTTCTTTGTCCTCAAAGAAAACAAGAAAAACTTAGACTAATGGGTGAAAGAAGGAAAACAAAAAGAAAGTGTGAAACCTTTTTATGTCAAATTGCGCCAACATTATCACTAGCAATGATGTGGTTAACATATCGTCCCTGTATTTGCCTAAAATTTCACATTTGTGAAATAGTAGATTGTACTAAGAAACAAATATTCGTTAAACAATAGCATAGCCACGTCATATATTGATTATAACACCACTACCGTGACTTTCACCGCGCTTAGCAAGAGCAACACAATACAAGGTCAGTGCTCACAATTTTTCGCTCTTCTCATATCTGCACACAATTCGCTGATTGCGACTCACAAATGTATTCCGCCACTCATATGGAATTAGGGTGGTGTTTACACTCGGATGTCGAACTTGGACTCATGTTAATATGACTTTGCCTCAATTATCATATTGACCACCTTTATTAAAACTTGTCAATTCAAATAAATGATCTTCCAAAATTATAAATACAATAAATTACAACTCGATAAATGTAATACAAATACAAAAGAGAATAAACATTCTATTTTTGGATTTTCTTTGAAATGAGTAAAATCGTTTGGCAATTATTTTCAAAAGCCATTTTCGCTTTATTCTATTTTTTGGAAGTTTATTTAATTAACACACATGTTTGGTTCTTGGTTTTATTTTTTTATTTTTTATTTTATATATATATATATATATTCTTTTTAAACCAATTTTTTAGAACCAAACAAAATATTTCTGGAATTTCACCATTTATTTGACTCGATATACAAATGTAAAGATTTTGTTTTTGAAATTAGAATTATTGAACGAATAATAATTTCAAAATTTTTGTTTAAAAATGACCAATTTGGTCAAGACAAAATGATATGAAATTTCGGAAGATTTGGAATTGACATGTTAGAAACAAAGGTGCTGGTCAAAGTGTGATTACGAAGGCAAAACCTGTAACATTAACCAAGTCGATTGCACACATTGAGATTCTCACGGGGTATCTGCATCTTGTATTGCTGTTTTTGCTAAAAATAGATTCAGTTAAAATAGATGTCTTATAAACTGTTCATACGTGTGTATGCTAAGTACATTTGACAAACAAAAGTTTTTTAACACAATCTAAAATTTTGCAAAGTGAAAAAATTTTCAACCACAAGGTAGATAGGCAACCATAACATTGAAAATAAAGATGCAACATAATTTAACAATCATTAGTTTTCACGAGGGTAAGAAAAGAAATGCGATAAATAACAAAAGTTTTAAACACACAAAAATTTTGGTTTTTGTTTTTCAAGATTTTCGATAAAAAGAAAGAAAAAATAATATAGAAGTGAAAAATGCTAGCATCTAACATCGTTATACCTCCACAAGCTTAAAAATAAGCGTCGTCCTCGAAGCTTGCGGGAAGTCTACTGTGGTCCTGGAGGTGGCGGGGGGTGTTCATTAGCATTCCCCATCCAAGATTGTTCAGTAAGGTTTGTATGCCATCAAATACGCCTATCTCTTGCAAGGTGTCCACACAGATAAATTTTTGGGAGACGACCTCCCTTTCTTGCAAGGCCACAAAGCGGTCTCTTTGGCCAAAATCTGAAAATCGGACACCATCAATACGGGGGGGAGAGTCGCTCCTTTGTCGCGAACTTGAAGCACCATCTCTGGACCTTTTCCTGTAAGTTTCCAAGGCCATTTCAATCTGCACAACCAAAAATTAGCAAAAACAGCACCCAAGTTATGAATCATCAAGGAATTTATACATTTGACAATGTTTTAGCTTTGTATTCCTGTGATTTAGAGAGCATCATATGATTCATTAAGTCAAAATTAAGCTAAAAAGATTGAATTTATCATGATTGGGACAAAATTCACCATTTTGAATTTTGGATGAAATGGATGTTTCAAAGCTCAAATCACACCACATTGCACATCCACAAGCTTGTATGTGCAATGGATTAGAACAATTTCATCTAATTCAAAATTTCAAGGAGAATTAGGGTTCTTGGTGTTCTTCCCCAATTTGGGTGATTTTTGCCCTAATCATGTTAATTTCAAGGTAATCAAGCAATAAAACATCATAAGAACACTAATCTAACATAAAAGATCACATATTTCAAACAAAAATCATCAATTTTGAGATTTCTCAAAAACTAGGTTTTTGAAGATTTCTTGATTTTTTGATGATTTCATGGATAAATCTTTAATTTGATGCAATATAAGTGTTAGAAAGATGAATTATAGCAAAATATACATACCTTTGGAGCTTAATTTGGTTGAAAATGAAGATTTTTGGGCGGTTTTGTGTGTGTCGGCCGAGAGAAACCCGAGAGCAAAGGGTGTGAGGTTGTTTGCGCAAATGAATAAGTCACAGGATGAAGCTCTTAATCTGCCCAGCGACACACACGACTCGTGTGGTTTCAGTGAAGAAAAACACACGACTCGTGTGTTGTGACTTGAACTGTTCTTGTTATTTTACTGAACACGACTCGTGTATAATTGCACAGGGGGGAAACACGACTCGTGTATATCCTCTGTTAAGGAAAAAAAATTTCGTTTTTTTTATTTTTTCGCTCGGTGACTCCAAAATTTTTTCGACACTTCCGTACACTTTATTATACATTAAAAACACCGAAAAGTAAAAAAAATCAAATAAAAACATGTTAAAACACGCGAAAACGAAGCACACAAATACCGTAAAATGAAAATCGGGTTGCCTCCCGAGAAGCGCACTTGTTTAACGTCTTTGGCTCGACACGGGCCCGTGTTTGAGCTTTAGGACTCATACACGGGGGCTTAGGAAAGTTTTAGCCTGGACATTCCTCTATGTCCACTCCTTGATTGGTAGTGAAACACTCGGTGAACCGTTTGAGACGGTGTTTGTTTCTCGCTTGTTTTGGTATAGGAGGTGGATCTCTATTTTGCAAATCCAGATCATCGTGTTGATGATCATGGCGATCCACAGGCTTGGACTCTTCAGTAAGTCCAATTGTTGTTTCGTTCATTGAAACCATTGCCACTAAATTATTGTTAGATATTGTATGTTCATTTGGCAACAATGAATCATTTTCCCTTAGGTCTTCGGGAGGCACATCACTCGGGTAGCGGGTGGATTGATCGATATTAAAGGTTACAACCTCACCATCGAATTCCATAGATAGGGTACCATTAAAAACATCAATTTTTGTTCTCGATGTTTTTAGGAATGGTCTCCCTAAGAGTGTAGAACTTGAATTCGGTGAGTCGTCATCTCCCATATCGACGACATAAAAGTCAGCGGGAAAAACCAAGTTATTCACTTGTACTAATATGTCTTCCAATACGCCTTTCGGACGTACCGTAGACTTATCGGCCAATTGAATAACGACACCGGTACGTTTCAATGTTCCTTTCTTTAAGTTTTTGAAAATTGAAAGTGGTAGAACATTGATAGAGGCACCGAGATCAAGCATGGCTCTCGGTATGTATGTGTCCCCCAATTTACAAGGGACCGTGAATACGCCCGGATCCTTGTATTTTGGTGGCAATCTTTTTTGTATGATCGCCGAGACATTCTCGTTGACTTTTATTGTTTCATCCCCTTTGAGTTTCTTTTTAGATGTGCAAAGTTCCTTAAGGAACTTAGCATATCTTGGAACTTGTTTAATAGCCTCAAGTAAGGGAATATTTACCTCCACCTTGCGGAATGTGGCCATGATTTCTCGATCTTCCCTTTCTTTCTTTGATTCCAAGAATCTTGAAGGGAAAGGAGGTGATGGAGTATGGATTGGTGGCTCCGCTTGTTTCGTGCCCTCTTTTTCAGCATCCTCGGGCACAATTGGATCTTTGCAAACCTTCCCGCTTCTAAGGGAGATGGCACTCACATTGTGCCTTGGGTTTGCTTCCGTTTGGGCTGGCAATTTAGTATCCAGCCTACTTTCCAACTTGCCAACCGTTGTTGCAAGTTGTGTCATTTGTTGCTCCAAGTTTTGGATGCTTGCCCTTGTCTCTTGCTGAAAAGATATTGTATTTTTAGCCAAATTAGAGACAATCTCCTCTAAAGACATACCTGAGGGGTTTCGTGGTGCGGTATGTTGTGGTTGTAGGTATCGTGGTTGATATTGAGATCTTGGTTGCGCATTTCTCCACGATTGATTGTTGTCAAAATTCCTGGAATTTTGTCCCACGTGGTCACCCATAGCATTTACATGCTCGTTTTCATCTTGTAAGGATGGACACATGTCGGTTGGATGACCGTGTTGGAGGCAAATTCCACAAGCTCTTGCCTTTGGTTCGATCCCTCTCTCTTTTGTTAACAAAATAACGGCTTTTGTTAATTCATTTAATTGAGTTTCAATAAGAGGGGTACTTACTTGTTTTTCTCCTCGTGGAGGGTCGGGATACCATTCATCTTCCCCGATCGAATGCTTCGAGTCTTCGGCCAAAGTTGCAATTAAGGCCCGGATTTGGGACGGAGTCTTGTCTAGTAAGGCTCCACCGCTTGAAGCATTGATAATTCGCCTATCAAGGTGAGATAGGCCTTCACAAAAGTATTGGAGAAGTTGGTGCTCCGACAAACCGTGTTGTGGGCACCGAGAGCAAAGTTTCTTAAACCTCTCCCAATATGTGTGCAAGGACTCTCTTCGTCCTTGGTGTACGGTGAGAATTTCTCTACGTATGCTCGAAGCTTTTGGCTCCGGGAAGTATTTGTCAAGGAATGCTTGAGCAATGTCGTTCCATGTTGTTATCGTCCCCGGTGGGAGATAGTACAACCATTCTTTGGCGGCATCGTAAAGAGCAAAGGGGAATGCCCTTAGCTTGATTTGGTCCTCGGTCACATTATGTGGTTTCATACCCGAACATACCACATGAAACTCCTTAAGGAATTTATGGGGGTCTTCATTTTCCAAACCTCTAAAGGTTGGAAGTAAGTGTATGAGCCCGGACTTTAGCTCAAAATTCTCCACATTGGGATAATTTATACACAAAGGTTGTTGTGTATCTTTTTGGGCACCCCATTGTCTTAAGGTCTTTTCTTCGTCACCCATTTTTAATGGATTAGTAGAAAAATCAGAAATAGGAGTAGAAGTAGAAGTAGAAGGTGGCGTAGGAGAGAGTGTTGATGTAGTGTGAGATTTTTGGTAATCAAGCTTCTTTCGAAGTTTGGTTTGTTTTCTTAATATTTTTGTAGTTTTTTCGATTTCTTTGTTGATCTCAAGAGGTGTACCTGTTCGATCAGATCTGGGCATAAAGAGTTAATCATAAGCCAATTCCCCGGCAACGGCGCCAATTTGTTGGTCGTCGAATTACCAAACAAATAAAAGAGTAATGTAAAATGGATGCAGTTTTTAATGATGGGACAGAAATTGTGAAATGTCAAAAGACCTCTAAATACTCTTCAATTAAGAATAGTATAGTAGTGGTACGAGTCGAACCCAAGGGAATTGATGCGAGTAATCTCTTGCCAAGTTTTCACACTCTTAGAGATTGGGACAAAGAAATATAAAGTTCAAGGGGGGATTTGTCAAGTCGCTTGATAAACACAAAAAATTAATAAGAATGTGATTAATATAATAAAACGGACATTCGGCTTCTAGTCTAATCAATCTTGTCGCATATTCATACTTGAATGAAATTAAGAGTTAAGTAATGGTTCTTGTCAATGGAAAAATGACAATAACACATCAACTTAGAAGAAATCCAAATTAATATGCTCAATACTTCAATGGTCGCTATTTGTGAAAGAAGTATTGTTTTCTCATATATAAGTAAATACCTCAATGGTCATCTTGAAGAGATAGATGTATCTCAACCGAGACAAGATACCACTTAAATATGCGAGCTTTAATCCAAATTCAATATTCCGTCCCTTTAGATGAAGGAACTAAGAACAAGTATGTAATTTAAGACATAGAAATCAACCGGGACAAAAGAAACATGCATCACTAATATAGAACAAGGATTAGCACTTAAATTCTATAAAAGGTATGCACAACACAATGGTCAACTAGTGATTAATGCTAAAATTGACCAAGAGTGATGCTTTATGCTCTTTTGTTGGTTCTTTACTTATTAAGAGCTTGATTGATCTCTCGTGTCAAGCTTTAACAAGTGAAGTTACTTCTAAGATGTTACTAACAATGATCTTCAAAACAATTGAAAATACATCTAACTATAATTGGTCAACTATCGGAATAGAGTGATCGACTAAATTCCAAAGTAGGGACCAAATTTGTAATAAAATTTAAATGACAAAACTGGACCAAAACAGTTTTAATAACTTCAAAACTTCATTCCAAGCATAAATATTAATGACTAGAAAGATACATGACTAAAAGCCGAATGTTATGAGATTTAGCCACTCATGTTGACTAAAATCTGCATAATTGCAAATAAAGACATTAAAACTAACTAAGAATAAGAAAATATCTAAATGTATGAAGTGATGTTCAAGTGTGTTGAAGTGTGTTGAAGTGTGTTGAAGTGTTGGATTGTGTTGGATGCTCTCAATAACTCCTCCCAAATGCTCTATTTATAGTCCTCAAATGGCCCTGGAGAGATCTCAGATCGGACTAATCAAATGATGAAAATCCCATGCTTCAAAAGTTGATTTGCTGGAAGATTCCTGCTGCACATGGCTTACAGTGCAGACACGACTCGTGTGTTTGTAGCCTTACAAAAGACACGACTCGTGTGTATTGAAAGTACATTGCCATTTTGTCATTCCAGGTGGAACACGACTCGTGTGTTTTTAGTGTATAAATGAACACGAGTCGTGTCAGTGAGGCAGGGGGTTTTCGAGGCTATTTTCTCCGTCTCTTGTCCGATTTCCTTGAAACTTGGCGTGAGGCTCCCTTTTGACATTGTATGGTGGTCCATATTTTTTAATGCCTGCAAAAGATACCATTTTATGCAAACAAATGGCTTTTGCTCCAAAATGAACACATTAGACCGAAAACATGCGTATAGCATGCTTTAAAGGCAATAAACGATGCTGAAAGCGGTAAATAAACATATAAAAAGGTGTATAATTATACACCTATCAGGTGTGGTTTTCACCAAAGTCTTTCTTTTCTTTTCTTCTTTCTTCGGACCACTTGGTCCACCTGTCATCTTCTTTTTCCCTTTTCCCTTGGGAATTTCTAAGACAGATGTCTCCTTGCTCAAATCACGAGTAGGATAAGGGATCACCAAAGTATTGCGGTAAGAGCTTACTTCATTACATTCCATAGGAACCTTGGAGAGCATAGCTACAGGTATTTGTGTACAGTAGACTGCGGGTTCATCATCCAATGGGGATACAGTGATTGGAGTGTACCTCATTTCGGGGAGAGAGGGGTCTGCCACATATCCAATCTTTTGATAATGGGCATGAACAACAATTGCCCAGAACCTTGCATTTGAAATTTCAGTTCCCTTCAGACTGTGATTGATGTGTGAACGGAAGTCAGCCCATAGAATCGAGGCGTAATCAACTTTGACATCATAGTAGATTCCGAAGAGTAGGCTCTGAAAGGCCACACTTGCAGAATCTAGCCCTGAAGTTCTTCCTGAAAGACATCTGAGGAAGATACTGAAGTAGTATCTCCACAGATCGGGCAGTTGGTTCTTCTTAAACATGCTGATCTTCTCGAGTTGAGGAAAGTACCCCATTTCTTTGAACATATCAACGAGTTGCTCAGCAGAAGGAGTGACAATCTCCTTGGGATCGTAGATGGGAAGATGAAGAGCCTCAGCAAATTTCTCCTTGGTCAGTTGCACTTTCTTAGTTTTTCCATTTACATCAATGGCTTCAAAGTATACGGATTTCACATGATTGTTCGTGTCGAACAGAGCATTCGAGGTGTAATGTGCCCTGTGAACAAGTGTTGCTGGAATCGATGGTGTGCAGGTTAGGGCATAGCCAAGAATCGATCTCTTCAAGCATTCGACAAGAGCATCGATGGGCTTAGGGTAAAGTTGTAGGTTGTTGCGTAGTACCAGATTTGCAGACTGGCTTTTGAGAACAGGTACTGAAATAGCTTCAGTGGTCTGAGAAGATCCTTCATCTGCCATTGTTGGACGTTTGATGAAAATGAAGAAGATGAAGTAAGTTGTGTTTGCAGAGAGAATTCGAGAGTAAGATTGCAAAGAGAAACGAGAGTTGTGTTCGCGTAAAGAGTGTGATGGATGAGGTGGAAGGTTTATATAGTATTCGTGGTCCCTAGGCCATTTAATGCACGTTTAAAATGGTCCAGTAGAAAGTGGACACCTCATCACCTGCTCGTGCCACTTTCTCTGCAAAAAGGAGAAATATACGGCTGTCAGTTACAATTAGGGGTGTTCAAAAATATCCGTATCCGTGAAACCGATCCGAAAAACCGATAATCCGATCCGGAAAAATCCGAAAAACTGGATACCCGAAGTTTCGGATATCCGAATTTCGGATATCCGGTTTTCCGGATTCGGATTCGGATATTAATTTTGGCAATTTTCGGGTTTTCGGATTATCCGAAATCCGAAATATATATATACATATTTGATATTTTTCAACTTTTTAACCTGGTAAATGATAAATAAACATATATTTTGATAATTATAAGGTAATAAAAAACACAAAGGAAAGGGGTTAGGGTTATTAACGAGTCTTCATTCTCATCCTTTCTTCCAATTGCGACTGCTTCAAGTCTTTATCCTTGCTTTCGAGTTCTGATTTCGACTTTCATATTTACCGTTCTTCTTTTTTACTTTTTGCTTGGTTGTTACTCAGTTACAATTTACAACGAGACGTCACCGTTCGTCATTCACGACCCAACACATGCGATCGACGAGTACAACCGATAGACTTTGTTCAGGCGTATGTTATCAACTTATCATATTACCGGACATCGTTTATAGTTCCGAATTCATACTCTCAACTTTCAAGACTCAGTCGATTAAGGTCACTGAGACACTGACTAACAGCGGTAAAGGTAATTAAATTTACAGCATTTAATTTGTCTTTGTTTGTTTGCGTTTTTCTCAAAACAATTTCATATGTATTGACTATTGTACACTGATTTTGTCACTTGTCGTGGTGCACTTGTGAGTATTTGGTTTGAATATAAATTAATTGTGTTTGATTTTGACCAAATATTGAGAATCGAGAACTACAACATTCCCTGTTGGCAAAATCCAAGTAACAAAAAACCAAATATTTACAATTGAATCTATTCTTTGTTTCTTTTATTGCTTTTATTTACTTATTAATAGCTTTGACATGATTTCGGATAGATGGTTTTGGTATCCGTATCCGAATCCGAAAATTCGGATATCCGAAAATTCGGATATCCGAATTTTCGGATTCGGATACGGATACCAAAACCATCTATCCGAAATTTCGGATATCCGAAATTCGGATATCTGAAAAAACGGATATCCGGTTTTACCCACCCCTAGTTACAATGATTCAAAATTTGAACTGTTATCTTTTGAGACGTCATTATGATTAATGTTTTTCATTTAATTGTCATTGACAGCTGTAACCAAACGGTTAAAACTCAAGGAATGTTTGTCTCTGTGATTTATCATAAATATAGAAATCATTTGAACATTTAATTGACTTCGCAGTTATGAAAAATTATGACCATTGAGGGTACGCTTCAGAGCATAAAGTTCCTCACTTCGGTGTGTTTGCTATTGACTCCGAAGAGTGTTCGGTCACTTCGGTGATTGACAAATGATTGCAAAGTGTTCATCACTGTACCGAAGTCCATATGTTTTTCTCTTTGTTTTTCTATAAGTTTTTGAATTTTCTTTTGACTGATGCAGTATGTCGTTTAACCTTAGTTTTCATGAATAATATGAAAAGATGATTTATTCGAGTTAATGTTCAGAGTCGTTCGAATCATGTTGGAAGTCCATTTTTCAGTTGGAAGTTTGTTTGATTCAATATCGGTCATGAATTTATAAGTCTAATCACCCCATCACTGACTTGATTTCGCATTAGGAAACATGTTTATAGTTGTGCTTATGTGCCTCAAAATTTTCAAATATAATAAAGATAACATCCTTTGCATTTGAAATTTAAAGAGGTTTTCATTCATGAATTGAACATCAGAAGTGTTTCAGAAGGTATGATTGGATTGTTTTGAAGATTCGTTTGAAAAATTTATTCCTTTTCATCAGTTGAAGTGTTTGGATACTAAGCTCAGATGACAAGCCTTTGAGCTTCGTACACCACTCCTACTTTATCATTTAAGACAGACTACTTGAAATGTTCATATTCCTCTACAAGGTACTCGACTATGTTATAGGAGCTCCTTGTACCGTTATTTAAAACAGAAGAATAAGCTTTTGAATGCTGATTTTTCTTTTGCATTCCCTTGGTTATCTTTTGATTTTTGTTTGTCTTTGTTTCTTTTGACAATTGTTTTCTATTTTTCTTTTTCTTTCTTGTTTTCTATCTTGACTTTCCTTATCCGAAGATATGGATCATCACCATATGTTTTCTTTCTTTGGTGCATTTTGTTTTTGTTTTAAACAGTCCTTGTGAATGAAAATCTTCATATAGTTCAATTTTGTATCATTTAATGAAAAGAGATTTAAATTTGCTTATCAAACGATGTTGGTTCTATTTTTGAGGAAAACTTCGGAGCACTTTGAATTATCCTTTGTAGTTTTGAGGCTACATGATTAGTTTGAAGTTGAAGCGAGTCAAGTTTTGAAGGGTGGTTAGAAATAGACATTATGTTAAGGTTATTGAAATCAAACAAGGCTTCAAAGTGTAAAATAGCCTTGACCTCATTTCGAAGTCTGTTTTCTTACCAATGTTTCAAGTCGATTCCCAAATACCTTTTAGTGCAATAAGGTATGATTTTCAGAATCTAAAATCAAAGTTTTGTCCTTTACTTGGTTAATTCATGAGAGTAAAGTTAAACTTTGTCATTTTGCATCAGAATTTTCTTTTCGTTTGGTATAAATTTTTCTTGTTTTTGAATCTTTAACGGATGAGGTTTGTTGGGTGTTGAAATATGAGAATAGATGAACTAATATAGATATGAAATCAATTACACAATCAATCACACAATGATAATGCAACAGAGCTTAAATAAACAATAAGATATGAATAACATGTGCCGAATGATTCGATTAGAACTTTGGTTTTACAGTTGGGTTTTCTATCTTGGAGATATACAATTTACGTAAACTAAACTTGTAATCACTCATTTGACACGGTATGGTATCACTGATATTTATACTGAATCAGTGATACCAATAGTAAACATTTTACATAGAATATCCTATCAGTGTACTAGCCAATAGGATAGAAGATTCATGCAACACGTATTGTACTATACGCGTGCCCACAAAAGACAAGAGGACAGGCTGTGAAGTCTTCGGATCTTTTATGCACAGCACTTCGGAGTCTTCAGACGTCGGTGTCTTCTCTTGTTTATTCACTTCGGGGTTTCTTATGGGTAGGGCTTCGGATGTATCAGCACTTCATCACAAAATATCTCAACAATCTCCCCCTTTGTGTGAAGTGCATCCGAAGCCTATACTCGAAAGTTTCTCTTGTATGCCCGCTTCAGAGTCTTTCTCACTGCAAGATACCAGTTCATATGATCTATGAACTTCTTCTTCTTCTCAGTGGAATTTGCATGGCAGGCGTTCATATGTGAAATCATCCCTGTGATGAAGGAGGAGGGATGGAGGCCAATGTAGTCTATATCAAAGAACTTAATTGTGACTTCGGTTTCATTTCGAAGTCCTTTGAAGACTACGCCATATGGTTCGTCCAAGATTTCTCCATTCTTGAATCTTGCTATGTTCCGAACTACAACAGGAGGAGTGTTCAAGGGTTGTCTGTAGTAGGAACATAGCTTCAGGTCATGTTTTGCAAATCGAAGAAGATAGTTGTTGAGGAAGCCCAGTAAGTGATTTTTGATAGCAAAGGCAGACATTTCAGCATGAGCAGCACCCCCGGTTCGCTGAAGATCAAGAATCTAGATGAAGTCCATAGGATTCATGATGGGGAAGTCTGCAATTGAGAACCTGGATTCAACTTCGTCTGCCCCCCTAAGAACAAGAAATTCATAATTTCTGAAGCCCAAATAGTCTTCAGCTTCTTTTATTGAAATGATTTTCTTTATCTTGTTTAGACTCCAAACATAGCTTTGCCTTTGAATGTATTTGGCATGAAAGTTTATTTTATTCGTCAAAAAACTTGCTTTCTGATCCTCTGGCACCGATGAGACGAATTGAAGGAAAGCGAAGGTCTTCGGATTGAATGGAATATCAAGCTGGATGTCTTCGGAGTCAACAATTGCAAAACTCTGAAGAGGAAGTCTGTTAAGTACATTTGGATTTTGAAATCCAAATAGCTTGATTGTCTCAACAGTCCATTCACCATTATTTCGAGCAAATTCATTTATCTTGATCATCAAGTTGTAATCTGCTCGTTTGGCCTTGTATGTTTCTTCCATGTGAGGGGCAATAATGTTTTCTAGTGATCGGTCTGTTGAGCTTCCAGCTCCAGCCGATCCACTAGCACCAATGCCAGTGGTTGTGATGGTTGAGGTTGTAGGACCTGCTGTGGCTGCAGGGATCTGTCTAGGCATGCCTTGTGGCCTAGACAATCTGTCAGAGAAATTTATCAGAGGTTGAAGTGCAACTCTCAACTTTGTAATTAAATCTTGTGTGAGAGCTGCATTTGTTCGTTGCAGTTCCTCTGTAAATTTGGTGACATCCGAAGTGGTTTAGGCGGCAGTGAGCTCTTCTATTTTTGCTCTGGCCTCATCAAGCTGTTTTTCAAGCTTGGTACTTTGCTGGATTTCACTCCGAAGTCCTTGCAGGGTTTTCATGACTTCGAAGTTTGTTTTATCGGTCTTCTCAATGAGAGCATCAATGGTTGGTTTTATCGGTCTTCTCAAGACAATCGACAGACTCCTTTATTTCTTTGGATAGAGTGAACTCCAAAGACTCTATCCTTTCGGAGATGTCACCAATGGTTGGTTTTGTGGGGTCAAATCCTGTTTGAGCTTGAATGAGAGTGTCAAGCTTGGAGTTGAGGACTTTGTACTGTTTCATTAGTACAAAGCCTTCATCCGGTAGGTCTTCTTCTTATGCTCCTTCAACACTCAAGGGAGCCATGTGAAAGGCTTCGAAGAGTGCTGCCGAAGTGGGGTTTTGTCTTGGTGGTTATATGGGTGAATCAAACTCTGGTAATGAAAAATCAATACCAGAGATAGGTATTTCGGAAGTTGGAGGAGCAGTTGTTGGTGGAGGTGGAGGAGGAATTGTATGTGGAGGTGTGTCAGGTCTGGTTGATTTAGGTGGTGATGGAGGGACAGTTGTGTTGAAAATACGATAACTGATCTCCACGAATAAGGTTTTTAAGCCGATTACTGTGTGACAGATATGTATTTTAGCTATTATATCCGGAATAAATAAGAGTTGCGGAATAAATATAAACTAAAATTAAGTTACTGAAAGCTATAAATAAATAAAATAAAGCGGTAAATTTAAACTAGACAGTATTTAAATAGACAGAAAGCGGTAAATAAAACAAAAGTTAGAAGTTAGAGGTTAGATGTAATAAACGCCATTATCAACGATAAAGTGTTTTTACAATAAATAAAAGGTTAGAAGTTAGAAGTTAGAAGTTAGATGTCTCGGTTAAATACAGTCCACATATGTTGTTGTTGTCATGGTTCAATTTGTATGTCTTGGAATTTAGTACAATTGATTTATAAAAGTTTAAATAAATCAATAATGGCACAGGTAAATTATTGAAAAGAACTTATCGACAGCAGAAGAAGATGGTGTTTTTCTTTGAAGCGTCGAATCTTGAGGTTGTGCGGTTTGGTTCTTGTAGAAAGGATGGTATGCTCGGTTTTTCTTGCTGAAATGGTATTTCTTCGGTTTTGTGTTGATTGGAGGTTGGATGTATTGGTGTCGGGTGGAGGTTTTGTTTGGTGTAGGGTAGAGGTTGTTTAGAGGTTTGAAGTTTTGGTGTCGGGTGGAGGTTGTTGTTTCTTGCGGTTATATGGTTTGATTCTTGTTGCCAAAATCAGAAATTTGAGTGTCTTGAGGTGTCTGGTCGTGGGTTTCTTTGAGAGTGTATGAGTATGGTTATGTGTGTGTAAGAATGGCAAGAGGTGAGCTTCTTATTTATAGTTGCTGACATACAGTGTTCGCGTCGCGACCATCTGGCCGTCGCGTCGCGAGGGTGCGTTTGTCGTGTTGCTTTTGGTCGGCCACTGGTTAGTGCGTTGTGTTGGTAGCCTCGCGATTGAAAAGTTGGTGGTGTCGCGTTGAAGGCTTCGCGTCGCGACCAGGGCCTCCGTCGCGTCGCGATTGCTGTAGCAATCTGGACTCTTATGTTTTGCTCTTCTTCACGTCGCGACCATGATGTCCGTTCCGTCGCGTCGCGATTGCTGTAGCAATCTGGACTCTTATGTTTTGCTCTTCTTCACGTCGCGACCATGATGTCCGTCGCGTCGTGATTGCTGTAGCATTCTGGACTTTTATGTTTTGCTCTTTGGTACATAGCGTCACTTCCTCAGGTTTGGTTGTTTTCTCAAAGTTTCTTGGATCTTGATTCATTCTTGTTTTTGATCTCGAGTCCATGCAACCTGAAATAAACTGATAATATTTGTCAGATAAAATAAAAACAGTTCATCTTATTTCAGTGATGGTCACATACAAAAATATTATTTTCAACAATTTCCCCCTATGTGATCATTACTGAAATAAGAACAAATTAAAAGGTAAGGTTGAAAATTCTTGAAATTTGGATAAAACATTTATAAAACCATATCACTTGTTTTGAAAAAGTGTGACTAGATTTTACTTATGTTTTGAAAAATGTTTGTCAAGAATATTTGTTTCTAAATCAAGGTTTCATGTTCAGTTATCAAAAGGTTTTTGTATATGTATTTTCATAATATTCCTTAAGATTTTATAGCATTTATAAAGACGACAAGTGATCTTTATAGGTCGATTCAGATGAACGCTCATAGGTATAGCTCACACTTGATTGAGGTGTTTGTTTGTTCTGGATGCAGAACTGGTGTATAATCACTAAAGATGAGGGATATCTCTCAGTTTGAAGGTGTTGACTTATGCTTAATGTGGATTTATACCTATATACTTTAGTCACTTGGTCTTCATATTAGATAATCAATCACATAAGATTGGTTTCGGCATTACTCTGAGGGTTTCTTCATTCATGTCATTGATGTTCACTCTCTCTCCGTCGGGAAATACATGTAGAGGGGTTTAGAAATTTTCATAGTGCAGTTTGCAACTGAGAATATTCAATTATGAAGGCTACAGTATCCCGGTAAATCTTCGGTTTTGACAGCTATATATGATAAAGCATTTGAGAATCCGTTGTTTGGAAAATTTTGAGAGATGTCTGTCTTGATGGATTGTTGTTGTAAATCTTTCTTTTCTTTGGTGAAGTGTTCACCTTTGTCTTTATCTTTTCTTGATTTGTGTGAATACACATTGTATAAAAGATATCTGATGTGGTTACCAATTGTGATTTGTTGACAGCATTTGTTGGAGATGACTTTGCATTTTGAGATTTGATTTCCATGTTTTCTTTTGGTTTTCTTGGATATGACTTGTCGTTTCTTCAATTGTGAGACTTGTTATGCAAGATGATAAATCTTTTCTTGATGTGGCTTGATTGAGGATAGGGATAAGTGATATAAAAGACAGTTTGTCTAATATATAAGAAAATGATTGTATCGTCCCTGGTCATTTTGATATCTAAGCAAAAATGAGACTAGCATCACGGTATAAGAGTATAAATCCTATAAGTCACAATGAAAACACCTTTGCTCACAGAAATGAATTCCACTTAGCAGTTGAAGACGAGGCACAAATTCTCACATGGGTTTGGTTTTCATCTGAATCTCCTGATCTTATGTCCCTTAATAGATAAAATCGTTATAATTGAAATAAATTCAAAGGGAATAGGAGAATGTACATAACGAAAATTTTGAGATTTGAACATTCACTTTAATTTAAGAATCAATATGACTGAGAAACTTCATCGAGCATAAGTATCTGAAAATTTAGTCAAGAAGATGTTAATCACATGGTTTTATAAAGACTTTAAAAGATAAAACTTTATCCTATTTTTTTTTGTGATTTTTGATTATGTGGATGTTTTTGGAAAATTTTGGTTATTTGAATGTTTTTGGAAAATTTTGGTTATTTGAATGTTTTTGGTAAAATTTTTTTGAATTTTCTATTTGAATGAAAGTAAACACTCTTTTGTACAAACAAAAAGTAAGAGATTAGGGATGGATGTTATCTGGATTTAACATTCCTAGACGGCCTAGAAAGTATTGAAACTTGGTTTCGTCTAGAGGCTTAGTAAAGACATCGGCAATTTGATCTTCGGTGTTGATGAAGTGCAATTCGATATGACCCTTTTGAATGTTGTCTTTGAGGAAATGATATCGAATGTCGATGTGCTTTGTCATGGAATGGTGCACGGGATTGTGAGAAATGGCAATAGCGCTGGTTGAGTCACAAAATATGGGAATTTGTGAGACTTTGTAGCCATAGTCA
The DNA here is from genome assembly GCA_023525715.1 of Cichorium intybus. Lineage (NCBI taxonomy): Eukaryota > Viridiplantae > Streptophyta > Magnoliopsida > Asterales > Asteraceae > Cichorium > Cichorium intybus. The sequence continues at coordinate 68,512,053 of CM042015.1, read as the reverse complement.
CGTAATTGAGTTTGCATCCACATGACTTGTGAACAGCAGCTTGCGGCGGCTACATATTCAGCTTCTTCGGTTGAAGTGGACACGCATGATTGTTTCTTTGAAGTCCAACTTACCAGTCTGCCTCCTAGAAATTGGCAAGAACCAGATGTGCTTTTCCTGTCTAGTCTGCATCCTCCATAGTCGGAGTCGGTGAAGGCGTTAAGCTGAAAATCAGAGTTAGCTGGATACCAAAGGCCAAGAGATGGAGTTCCTTTAAGATATTTGAAAATTCTTTTCACAGCTATAGCATGAGATTCCATAGGATGGGCTTGGTATCTGGCACAGACACATGTAGAAAACATTATGTCGGGTCTACTGGCTGTGAGGTATAGGAGTGATCCTATCATTCCTCGATATTTCTTTTGATCAACAGGCTTGCCATTTAAGTCTGCATCTAATTTGTAACCAAGGGCCATTGGGGTTTTTGCTGTATTGGATTTGTCAAGAGAAAAACGAGTTAGAAGATTTTTGACATAATTTTCTTGATTGATGAAAATTCCATTTGATGATTGTTTGACTTGAAGTCCAAGAAAAGTAGTCATTTCTCCTATCATGCTCATCTCAAATTTGCTCTTCATTAAATCTGCAAACTTGATACTCAAAGATTCATCAGTAGAACCGAAAATAATGTCATCGACATATATTTGAACGATTAACAGATGTTTATTAAAGATTTTACGAAAGAGAGTTTGATCAATTGAACCTCTTTTGAATCCTGATTCTTCTAGAAATGTTGACAATGTTGAATACCAGGCTCGAGGTGCTTGTTTTAAGCCATAAACTGCTTTTTGTAACTTAAAACTGTGATTTGGGAACTGTGGATCTTCAAAAGCTGGAGGTTGTTGAATATACACATCACGATCAATCTCTCCATGTAAAAATGCACATTTTACATCCATTTGGAATACTTTGAAGTTCTTGTGTGCTGCATATGCTAGAAAGATACGAATGGCTTCGAGTCTTGCAACTGGAGCATAAGTTTCATCGTAGTCGATTCCTTCTTATTGTGAATAGCCCTTGACGACAAGTCTTGCTTTGTTTCGACAAACTATGCCTTGATCATCAGTTTTGTTTCTGAAAACCCATCTTGAACCTACTACAGTAACATCGGGAGGAGTAGGAACAAGATCCCATACTTGGTTTCTTTCGAATTCAGCTAGTTCTTCTTGCATGGCTTTGACCCAGTCTGGATCTTTGAGAGCTGAATGGATGGTTTTGGGTTCAGTCATGGATAAGAATGCTCCGTATAAACATTCATTTGAGGTAGCGGCTCTTGTTTGAATACCAGAATTGGGATCTCCTATGATTTGTTCTGTAGGATGATTCCTGGTCCATTTGTTTAGGCGAGTTTTTTCAGGTATTTCGATTGGTGTTTCTATGTCCCATTGTTCTTCTTGGTCAGGTGATTCTGTTGGGAATAGATTTTGGTTGTTGTCAGATATGTCTTTTTGGATTATGGGGTGAGAATGAGGTAATGAAGGTTCCCCCATAGATGATGCACTGGGATCATTTTGAATAGGTGGATTGGGAGTGTTCAAAGAGGGATTTAGTGTTGGTAGTTCCCCCTCAACTTGATCTGCATTTTCTTGGTTTGATTGTGAAGTTTCTGCATCGTAGTTTCCTGTAGGAATAGTAGAAGATGTTAGAAACTCAGAATTATAAGCGGTTTTGGGTTGTTCAAAAAGTAAATCAAGATCGATTTCTATGTCCGTAGAAGGCATTTGTTGAATTGGATTTTGAAAAATATTATCAATCATTTTAGAACCAAAATGTTTACGATCCAATTTCCTGACATAAAATTCATCGAAATGAACATCAGTACTTTCTTCAATTACTCTAGTACGTTTGTTCAGTACTCGATAAGCAGCTGAGGTAAAAGAGTAACCAAGGAAAATTCCTTCGTCTGATCTTGATTCAAATTTTGAAAGGTGATCTTTGTTATTCTTTATGAAGCATCGACAACCAAAAATATGAAAGAATTTGATGTTTGGTTTTCGGTTGTTAATGACTTCATATGGTGTTTTATGAAGATGTTTATGGATTAAAGAACGATTTTGAGTGTAGCAAGCTGTGGCTATTGCTTCTGCCCAGAAGTATTGTGGTAGATCAGCAAAGATAAGCATTGATCTTGCAGCTTCACACAGAGTTCTGTTTCTTCTTTCAACAACTCCGTTCTGTTGTGGAGTGTATGGAGCTGATAGGTCGTGTTCAATTCCCTGGTTTCTGAGAAACGAATCTAGAGTTATGTTTTTAAACTCAGATCCATTATCACTTCGGATTCTACGAACAGGTCGTTTGAGCTTTAATTCAATCTGTTTGATGAAGTTGATCATTTCTTCAGGTGCTTCTGACTTTAGCCTTAAAAAGAAAACCCAAGTAAAGCGTGAGTATCCATCAATAATAACAAGGATGTATTTCTTCCCTTTTATGCTTTGGGTTTTTGCAGGGCCACAAAGATCAATGTGCAGTAATTCTAGTGGTTCGGATACACTAGATTCAGAAATGCTTTTATGAGAGGATTTGGACAGCTTTCCTCCTTCACAAGTTGCACAAAGAGTTTCATTATCAAGTTTCAGAAGTGGCAGTCCGCGAACAAGATCATTTGCAATTAACTTGTTGATGTAGCCGAAATTGAGATGGGAAAGACGACGATGTCACAACCAACTAATATCAGCTGAAGCTTTGGATAAGAGACAGATGTCTGGTTTTCCATAGATAAGGTCCATATCTAGTGGATACATGTTGCCTAGACGATCAAAATTAACTAGAATGACTTTGGTCTTGGCATCCATGATTGTGCTTCGTTGTTTGGTGAAAAGAACTTCATGATTGTTGTCACAGAGTTGTGATACGCTGATTAGGTTGTGTTTCAGGCCGTCAACGTAGGCTACTTTCTTGATGGTGAAGTGACCATTTGTTATGTTTCCATAACCTTTGATTCTTGCAGTCATGTTATTTCCAAAAGTAACATCTTGTTTGGATTCTGTGGGTTTGAAGTCTCGTAGAAAGCTCTGGTTTCCTGTCATATGCTTGGAGCAGCCACTATCAATATACCATGTGCCATCCTTAGGCTCTCCAGCACAAAGTGCCTGCAATTAGACAGAAAGTTTAGGTACCCAAACCATGGTGGGTCCTGATTTGTTAATGGTTTTTGATAACTTGGAATCATTGTAGTATTTGTTGATTGTACGGAATGGTTGAGGTTTAAGTTGATTTATTAGATTTTCCCAAAGTGAGATTTGTTTTTGAAAACCTGTCATTTGAAATGATTTCTGATTTTGTGAAAAGTATCCTATATGTGAAGTTCTGTTTGATAACCTTTTTTTGTATCTGGGATTTTGATGATTTTGAAAAACATTATGATGATGGAATGGAATTTGGTGAAATGATGGATTCTGAAAGTTCTTTGAGAGATTGAAGTTTTTCTCTTGTAAGCGATTTTGAATTGGTTTTTGAAAAGGTTTTTGTTTTGGATTAAAGGTTTGTTTTTGTGGCACAGAGACTGGTTTCAAAGATTTCTCTTGGGTTTCTTTGAAAACAGTGGGCTTGCTTTGTTCTTTTGGTTTAAAGACAGCTTGAATGGGTTGTTTATTTGTCTGCTGTTTCTTTGAATACTTTTGTCCCAGACTGTTTTTTCCAATAAAGGTTGAGTTTAAAGAGGGAAAGACAGTTGGAGCAGAAGTACTACCATTCTGATGAACATAATTTTCTCCATTTAAGAAATTTTCAAGTTTGATCGTGCCATCATTCTTTGTTAGTTTAGTAGATCTCAATTGATGAGTTACTGAACTAGCAGAGTCTGATTCAGATTTTACAACTCTTTTGAATGACTTGTTGAAAAAAGTATCATCTGGGCTGCAGTTGATAACTGTTTCATCATCTGAATCGTCCTCATTAGCAGATAAGAAAAAATCTGGTAGAGGCGATTTAGAATTTTCACAAATTGTCCCATTTTTCTTTTCAGTCTTTTCATTTTCAAAGGATTCTCTTCCAATTCCTGGTTTATAATTCGTATCAATTTTGCCAGTTCCTAAGTTGTTTGCTTTAGTGAAAACATCATCACTCAATTTTCTGGCAATATTGATAGAATCCAGTTTTCCTTGAAATCTTTGATTTTCGGATTCAAGAAATTTGATTTGCTTTGAAGAATCATCTAGTTTTAGAATTAAACTAGTGTTATTGTCAATTAAATCTTGAATTTTTTGTTTTAACTGAAGGACTTCCTTTTCTAAGGTATCTTTTATTTCAGATGAAATAACAGATTGAATTTTTATTTCTAAGTCCCTTTTTTATTTTAGAGCTTCATTTAATTGTTCTTGGACGTGATTATTTTCTTCAGATTTTCGTTCAATGTCTCTTTCAAGTTTGTCTCTAGTCCTTGTAGATTCTCCAAATCTGAGTTGCAAGGTTTGTAATTCAGATTTGTAGATATCAGATTTGACTATTGTGTCATGATACAGTCTGAGATCAGCTTTTAGACTGTTCTCAATCTTAGTCATGTGGGACTCAAATGGTGTTCTTGAAAGACCTAGTTCTGAGATCATAGACCATACCTGATCGATGACATATGGAGCTCTTGTGGTTGGTTCATTATCAGCCATGAAGCAGAAGTTTGACTGAGCTGGTTCAGTATCTGTTTCATCATCAGAAGTTGGCCAGTGTTCCACGCTAGGTTCGCGGAATGCCATCAAAGCTTTTTGTTTTGCTTTCTTTTATTGTTTCTTCAGCTCTTCGGCTTTTTGAGCATAGTAAGCTGAGTCTTTGACCTTTACTTTGGCTCGACAATCTCGGGCATAATGATTTAGTCCTTTGCATTTGTGACAAATGATTACGTCATCATCATCATCGTTATTGTCAGCCTTTTGGCTCTTAACGGGTGGTCTTTCAGATGCTTGAGTTTGTTTCTGTTGAGATTGTTTTGAATGATTTTGCTGAATTCCAGAACTTTGGTTATTATAAGAGTTGTGATTATTTTGAAATCCACGATTCTGAAAGTTTTGTCCAAAAGTGGATCTTTGTTGGAAATTTGGTCTGAAGTTTGATTGATTATGATGTGGCAAAAATCTTTCGAGATTAGTGTTTGCTACCAAAGCACACAATTGTTGGTAATCAGCTTCATTATTTGGATCAGACAAGTCACAAGAATTACTTAAAAAAGCTTGGTTTTGACTTAAATCAATTTGACTTTGATCAAGAAAATGTGTTTGATTTTGAGAAGATGTTGACAAAAGAGCAAGTGGTCCTCCAAAAGAAGTAGATGTTGGTGGGTCAATCGAGGATTCATACGATTGTAATTCTCCGTACAGATTGTACAAAGATTCAGTATGAATTGCTGGATTTCCCTGAATGATGAGTTTGACCATTTTCCAGCTTTCATAAAGGTTGTTTAAAAATTTGAGGTTTATCTCATGCTGTGACTTTTTGATGCCCAAATTATTCATTTTGATGGTAATGAGATTGAACCTGTCATGAGCATCATGGATGGTCTCATGTGAAAACATTTTGAAGTTGTCAAATTCGTTTAAAACAGATGTTTTCTTGTTTCCAATGATTCCCTCATTTCCTTCAAAACGATTTTTCAAAGTTTGCCAAATTTGGTTTGCAGTTAAAAGGATTATATCATTCATTTGGCTTAGAATACTGTGGGGTATTCCAGACACAAGTTCCTTTTTGGCTTGAAGTTCAAGTTTCTTCCTTTCATTCAGTATATCCAAGTTACTCGTAAGAGAGGTCATGTTATCTGGTAAGATCCGTCTACACATTTCCACACATCTTCACTTATAGAGTTGAGATGAAGATTCATACGACCTACCCATGATTTATATTCTTCGGGAATAAGAATGGGTGCTCGAGTACCTGAACCTATACTGTTAGCAATAGATACAGAATTTATGTTTGAGTAGTTTGCGGAAGACATTTTTAGTTGGTTTTTTTTTAATGTTTTTTTTTGAACAAGTGATATTAAGATGAAATTTTTAAAGAAAACTTATTGGTGGTTTATAAAAACGCTACACAAAAGTTTTCGACAAAAATTTCAGATTAAATCACACGAGCTCTGATACCAATTGTTGAAAATACGATAACTGATCTCCACGAATAAGGTTTTTAAGCCGATTACTGTGTGACAGATATGTATTTTAGCTATTATATGCGGAATAAATAAGAGTTGCGGAATAAATATAAACTAAAATTAAGTTACTGAAAGCTATAAATAAATAAAATAAAGCGGTAAATTTAAACTAGACAGTATTTAGTGCCCGTTTGGATGTGCTTATAAAACTCCTTATTGACTTATTGGTTTTTTGGAAAAGCCATAAGTCAATAAGTAAGGGCCTCCTTACTTATTAAAAACTGCTTATAAGCCATAAGGAAGGGGAAATAAGCAGTTTTTAATAAGTAAGGAGGCCCTTACTTATTGACTTATGGCTTTTCCAAAAAACCAATAAGTCAATAAGGAGTTTTATAAGCACATCCAAACGGCCCCTTAAATAGACAGAAAGCGGTAAATAAAATAAAAGTTAGAAGTTAGTGGTTAGATGTAATAAACGCCATTATCAACGATAAAGTGTTTTTACAATAAATAAAAGGTTAGAGGTTAGAAGTTAGAAGTTAGATGTCTCGGTTAAATACAGTCCACATATGTTGTTGTTGTCATGGTTCAATTTGTATGTCTTGGAATTTAGTACAATTGATTTATAAAAGTTTAAATAAATCAATAATGGCACAGGTAAATTATTGAAAAGAACTTATCGACAGCAGAGGAAGATGGTGTTTTTCTTTGAAGCATCGAATCTTGAGGTTGTGCGGTTTGGTTCTTGTAGAAAGGATGGTATGCTCGGTTTTTCTTGCTGAAATGGTATTTCTTCGGTTTTGTGTTGATTGGAGGTTGGATGTATTGGTGTCGGGTGGAGGTTTTGTTTGGTGTAGGGTAGAGGTTGTTTAGAGGTTTGAAGTTTTGGTGTCGGGTGGAGGTTGTTGTTTCTTGCGGTTATATGGTTTGATTCTTGTTGCCAAAATCAGAAATTTGAGTGTCTTGAGGTGTCTGGTCGTGGGTTTCTTTGAGAGTGTATGAGTATGGTTATGTGTGTGTAAGAATGGCAAGAGGTGAGCTTCTTATTTATAGTTGCTGACATACAGTGTTCGCGTCGCGACCATCTGGCCGTCGCGTCGCGAGGGTGCGTTTGTCGTGTTGCTTTTGGTCGGCCACTGGTTAGTGCATTGTGTTGGTAGCCTCGCGATTGAAAAGTTGGTGGTGTCGCGTTGAAGGCTTCGCGTCGCGACCAGGGCCTCCGTCGCGTCGCGATTGCTGTAGCAATCTGGACTCTTATGTTTTGCTCTTCTTCACGTCGCGACCATGATGTCCGTCGCGTCGTGATTGCTGTAGCATTCTGGACTTTTATGTTTTGCTCTTTGGTACATAGCGTCACTTCCTCAGGTTTGGTTGTTTTCTCAAAGTTTCTTGGATCTTGATTCATTCTTGTTTTTTATCTCGAGTCCATGCAACCTGAAATAAACTGATAATATTTGTCAGATAAAATAAAAACAGTTCATCTTATTTCAGTGATGGTCACATATAAAAATATTAATATCAACAAGTTGTTTGTGGTGGTGTAGGTGGTTTAGTTGTTTTAGGTGGAGATGGAGGAATGGCAGTTGATGTAGGAGAAGGAGGTTGATCAGCAAACATTTCTTCTTCTTGTTCTTCTTGGACTGTGGATGGAGTCCTTTCAGAGTCCGAAGACTCATCCACAGGAATCAGTTTCCTCTGTCTCTTCGGTTGTTTTCTCTTCGGTGTGGTGTTCACCGAAGTCTTTCTTTTCTTCTCTTCCTTTTTAGGACCACTGGGTCCACCAGCCATTTTCCTCTTCCCTTTTCCCTTGGGAATTTCTAAAACAGATGTCTCCTTGCTCAAATCACGAGTTGGATAAGGGATCACCAAAGTATTGCGGTAAGAGCTTACTTCATTACACTCCATGGGAACCTTGGAGAGCATAGCTATAGGTATTTGTGCACAGTAGACTGCGGGTTCATCATCCAATGGGGACACAGTGATTGGAGTGTACCTCATTTCGGGGAGAGAGGGGTCTGCCACATATCCAGTCTTTTGATAATGGGCATGAACAACAATTGCCCAGAATCTAGCATTTGAAATTTCAGTCCCCTTCAGACTGTGATTGATGTGTGAACAGAAGTCAGCCCATAGAATCGAGGCGTAATCAACTTTGACATCATAGTAGATTCCGAAGAGTAGGCTCTGAAAGGCCACACTTGCAGAATCTATGTGACACCCGTGTCCCAGGAGAGACTATAGATCAAAAGTAAGAGCGTTTTGACCTTTAGTGTGACTAAATAATGATGTTAAGGTCATTATGAGATAAGAAAAATATAACGATCAAAGCCTAGGAGTCAAAACAGAGCAAAAAGCGGAAAAACGAGACACTTTTTAGTGTCGGCGCCTCGCGACGCGACGACCATGACGGTCGCGACGCGACGGCTGTCAGCAGATCCGTAAATCGCGCCGTAAATTGCGCAATCAGGCAATCATTCGAGGTGAGTCATCGCGACGCGAGCCCTGCTTTGGTCGCGACACGAGGGACGACCAGAGGCCTATAAATGCGAGGTTAGAGCCCTCATTTCGACCCAGAACACCCACAAAACATCTATACGTTATAGAAGAGAGTTCTAGTGAGAAAAATACGCTGAGAGATGATAGTGAGAAGTAAGGAGTCAGCGGTAGCTAGCGTTGAGGTGCTCGGGAGCTATCGGGAGCCTAGAACGAGAACCGTGCCAGGACTCCGGAAAAGCACCAAACTCAGGTGAGTAATCGCTACCGTATCTCCCTAGTAGTTTATACGTGTTAAACTATAGTAGAAAGAGATTATTGAATGAAATACAGGATAGTACAGTTATGATTTATGTGTTAGTAATTACGAGGAAAGTAGATATGCTACGGATCCGTTTGACGATTCTGGCCCAGGAGAAGCAGTGTATCATGAGGTGATGCTAAGTAGAGTGATTAACCAGTAGTGTAGTGTCCTTGCAGAAGGATGACATATGACATAGAAAAAGATATTAAGTAGATACTGTGTGCCAGCTTCAAATGTTGCACCAGTATTGGTCTAGTAAAATAGAGGGGATATGGATATCCCATAAAACAAGCATAGGAAATCGTGTAGACAGTACCAAATAATGAATTTGGTTAAGAACAATAGTACCGACAGATAACCCGGTGCGGAACCGGTAAACACTTATAACATAGTAGCAACGAATGAGTCGCCGTATAATAAAAATAGGCGGCATAATAGAAAAATACAGAACGGTATACGACACCGTAAGTGAGTAACGTCAGACAGTACGGTAATGCTATAAGTTACCAGACAGTAGGAAGAAGTACAGAAAGACAGACAGTATGGTAACATATAAGTTACCAGAAGATAGACGGTATGGTAATGTACAAATTACCAGACAGTAAATGTACAGAAAGAAATAGTAAGTAAGCAACGTTAGACAGTACGGTAACGATATAAGTTACCAAATAGTAGAGGAGAGTGTAGTAAGAGTGTACGAGGAATGAGTTTCATCGGGTAATACGGTAATTTCACAGTATGTTGTACGAGTAAGGAAAGTGATCGTATGACGGTCAAGTGTAGTAAAATGAATCTGTGAAACGAGTGTGGCTATTTAGGCCATACTGTGATTCGATTACTCACTAAGCTTTATAGCTTACCCTTTTATTTTATATGGTTTTGCAGGTTTAGGTAACGCTCGGCTTGGATCATGGGACGATCCCTGGTGATATTATCTTGTAAAACTCAGGCTTTGGAGAGCCGGGGCGTTACAAATGGTATCAAAGCCGAGATTTGAGTGAACTAGGTGTCAGTAGAAAAAATTCCTAGACTCAAATCTGTAGGTATATGTAAATTACCTAATGATAGGTAATTATCACAAACATATTGTGATAAGGAGAGAGATGGGTAAATATCACAAACTTATTGTGATAAGAAGATAGATAAAGATAAAGCAAACTATACATAGTAACATACTATGAGTGTTAAAGAACTCCTTAGAAATTTAAGGAGAAAAAGATAGTAAGAACAGAGATAAGATAGCTTGTTAAAAAAATATAAACAAGAAAGTAAGTGAGAAATAAGCACTACAAGAAAGTATTAAAACATGAGAATGGTACATAAAGTACCAAAGAAGATAAGAAGTATACTCATAGAGTAATGTAAGAAAGCTGAAAAATAAAAGAACATAAAATAAGAAAGCAAGCAGTTTTGAGAAAAGAAACAGTTTAAGTAAACAGTTTTGAGAAAGTAAAAGAAAGCTAAGAGTTGGCTTTTAGCCATAAGATATTTTTGAAAGTATGAATTAAAAGTCAAAAAGGTAAGAAAGAATGAAGAGAAAAGTAATAATAAAAGTAGCTCTATATAAGAGCTAAAAGAAGTCTATGAAAAGCTAAAATTTTAAAATAGTGGCTCTACATATGAGCTAAAGGTTTGTTTAAAAGAAGTTTAAGAAAAGCTAAAATAGTAGCTAAACATACGAGCTAAAAATGTTTTACGAGTCTGAACTATGTTTCAGAAAAGAGATATGAGATTTGAAAAGAGTTTTGAAAAGCTATGAGATTCGCTCTATATAAGAGCGAAAGATGTTTTAGTTTAGCTAAGACCAATTTGAAACAAATGACACTAGAGAAGAGAAGAGAAAGATGTCCGGACAGGCTTTCGCCATTAAAGGAAGCCTAGAAGACACTACTGGGATGGTACCTCCCTTCGCGAAGTAGTTGTCTAGCTTAGTATACCCTTGTGTTTGAATATGTTCCAAGTCACAAAGGGGAGACAGAATGAGCATAACCTAGCGGACGGATCTGTTCTGTTCCGCGAGGGGAGCTAGTAGAACGAGTTTCATGAGTATCAGTTGATCTTATGCTAAGAGAAAGGAAAGAGTTAAAGAAAGAATTATTTTCAAAATAAGGGTTATTTTATAACCAAGAAAGATTAAGGGTCCTATAATGACCAAAAGTTATGATAGAATTTTTTTTAACAAGATAACAAAAGAGTCGTTTTATGACCAAGAAGTGAAAAAGAGATTTTTCTAAAAAGAGTCATTTTTATGACTAGAGTATGTAAAAATTATTTTAAAGTATAATAGAGTCACTTCATGACTAGAAAGAGTAAAAAGATAATTTTTATTAAATAACGAAAGACCCAACTTTAACAAAATATAATGATATTTTTCAGTTGGAAAAGTATGAATGTAGTAAAAGTCACAATAGTAAGTATATGAGAAAGCGAATATGTACGGGATTGGTGAGTTTTGATATAGAAAGAGAAAGAATACAAGTATGTTATACCACACGGTATATGAGTTAAGAGAACCAGCGAGCCAGGAAACCTAGTGTAACATTAGAATCAGTGCGTATAAGTGATTATAATAATAAGGGCCCGTATTATTATAATCACATGATATGTATTGATGCTGATGGAATCATGAAGGAATCATGGTAATCTGGTAGAAAATATAACAAACATAAAATTATGTTATAAAATGAGTAAGAGGTACGGGAACCCTTGTACCCGAAAGTATAAAGTCAAGCAAGTATGACTAACGATAAGAGAAAACCAGTAATGATAAATGTAGTATGGTAATAATACCTAAGTGTGTAGAAGAATGTGTACACAGGTACATAAGAGTTAGTTTGAGAAGTTACTGAGATTTCGGGGACGAAATCCTGTAAGGGGGAAGGTTTGTGACACCCGTGTCCCAGGAGAGACTATAGATCAAAAGTAAGAGCGTTTTGACCTTTAGTGTGACTAAATAATGATGTTAAGGTCATTATGAGATAAGAAAAATATAACGATCAAAGCCTAGGAGTCAAAACAGAGCAAAAAGCGGAAAAACGAGACATTTTTTAGTGTCGGCGCCTCGCGACGCGACGGCCATGATGGTCGCGACGCGACGGCTGTCAGCAGATCCGTAAATCGCGCCGTAAATTGCTCAATCAGGCAATCATTCGAGGTGAGTCATCGCGACGCGAGCCCTGCTTTGGTCACGACGCGAGGGACGACCAGAGGCCTATAAATGCGAGGTTAGAGCCCTCATTTCGACCCAGAACACCCACAAAACAGCTATACGTTATAGAAGAGAGTTCTAGTGAGAAAAATACGCTGAGAGATGATGGTGAGAAGTAAGGAGTCAGCGGTAGCTAGCGTTGAGGTGCTCGGGAGCTATCGGGAGCCTAGAACGAGAACCGTGCAAGGACTCCGGGAAAGCACCAAACTCAGGTGAGTAATCGCTACCGTATCTCCCTAGTAGTTTATACGTGTTAAACTATAGTAGAAAGAGATTATTGAATGAAATACAGGATAGTACAGTTATGATTTATGTGTTAGTAATTACGAGGAAAGTAGATATGCTACGGACCCGTTTGACGAGTCTGGCCCAGGAGAAGCAGTGTATCACGAGGTGATGCTAAGTAGAGTGATTAACCAATAGTGTAGTGTCCTTGCAGAAGGATGACATATGACATAGAAAAAGATATTAAGTAGATACTGTGTGCCAGCTTCAAATGTTGCACCAGTATCGGTCTAGTAAAATAGAGGGGATATGGATATCCCATAAAACAAGCATAGGAAATCGTGTAGACAGTACCAAATAATGAATTTGGTTAAGAACAATAGTACCGACAGATAACCCGGTGCGGAACCGGTAAACACTTATAACATAGTAGCAACGAATGAGTCGCCGTATAATAAAAATAGGCGGCATAATAGAAAAATACAGAACGGTATACGACACCGTAAGTGAGTAACGTCAGACAGTACGGTAATGTTATAAGTTACCAGACAGTAGAAAGAAGTACAGAAAAACAGACACTATGGTAACATATAAGTTACCAGAAGATAGACGGTATGGTAATGTACAAATTACCAGACAGTAAATGTACAGAAAGAAATAGTAAGTAAGCAACGTTAGACAGTACAGTAACGATATAAGTTACCAAATAGTAGAGGAGAGTGTAGTAAGAGTGTACGAGGAATGAGTTTCGTCGGGTAATACGGTAGTTTCACAGTATGTTGTACGAGTAAGGAAAGTGATCGTATGACGGTCAAGTGTAGTAAAATGAATCTGTGAAACGAGTGTGGCTATTTAGGCCATACTGTGATTCGATTACTCACTAAGCTTTATAGCTTACCCTTTTATTTTATGTGGTTTTGCAGGTTTAGGTAACGCTCGGCTTGGATCATGGGACGATCCCTGGTGATATTATCTTGTAAAACTCAGGCTTTGGAGAGCCGGGGCGTTACAATCTAGCCCTGAAGTTCTTCCTGAAAGACATCTGAGGAAGATACTGAAGAAGTATCTCCACAGATCGGGCAGTTGGTTCTTCTTAAACATGCTGATCTTCTCGAGTTGAGGAAAGTACCCCATTTCGTTGAACATATCAACGAGTTGCTCAGCAGAAGGAGTCACAATCTCCTTGGGATCGTAGATAGGAAGATGAAGAGCTTCAGTAAATTTCTCCTTGGTAAGTTGGACTTTCTTGGTTTTTCCATTTACATCAATGGTTTCAAAGTATACTGACTTCACATGATTGTTCGTGTCGAACAGAGCATTCGAGGTGTAGTGTGCCCTGTGAACAAGTGTTGCTGGAATCGATGGTGTGCAGGTTAGGGCATAGCCAAGAATCGATCTCTTCAAGCATTCGACAAGAGCATCGATGGTCTTAGGGTAAAGTTGTAGGTTGTTGCGTAGTACCAGATTTGCAGACTGGCTTTTGAGAACAGGTACTGAAATAGCTTCAGTGGTATGAGAAGATCCTTCAGCTGCCATTGTTGGACGTTTGATGAAAGTGAAGAAGATGAAGTGAGTTGTGTTTGCAGAGAGAATTCGAGAGTAGTGTTTGCGTAAAGAGTGTGATGGAAGAGATGGAAAGTTTATATAGTATTCGTGGTCCCTAGGCCATTTAATGCACGTTTAAAATGGTCCAGTAGAAAGTAGACACCTCATCACCTGCTCGTCCCACTTTCTCTGCAAAAATGAGAAATATACGGCTGTCAGTTACAATGATTCAAAAATTTGAACCGTTATCTTTTGAGACGTCATTATGATTAATGTTTTTCATTTAATTCTTATTGACAGCTGTAAGCATACAGTTAAAATTCAAGGAATGTTTGTCTCTGTGATTTATCATAAATGTGGAAATCATTTGAACATTTAATTGACTTCGTAGTTATGAAAAATTACGACCATATGCTTCGGAGCATAAAGTTCCTCACTTCGGGGCTTTTGTTATGGACTCCGAAGAGTGTTCGATCACTTCGGTGATTGCCAAATGATTGCAAAGTTTTCATCACTATAACGAAGTCCATATGTTTTTCTCTTTGTTTTTCTATAAGTTTTTGATTTTTCTTTTGACTGATGCAGTATGTCGTTTAACCTTAGTTTTCATGAATATTATGAAAAGATGATTTATTCGAGTTAATGTTCAGAGTCGTTCGAATCATGTTGGAAGTCCATTTTTCAGTTGGAAGGTTGTTAGATTCAATATCGGTCATGAATATATAAGTCTAATTACCCCATCACTGACTTGATTTCGCATTAGGAAACATGTTTATAGTTGTGCTTATGTGCCTCAAACTTTTCAAATATAATAAAGATAACATCCTTTGCATTTGAAATTTAAAGAGGTTTTCATTCATGAATTGAACATCAGAAGTGTTTCAGAAGGTATGATTGGATTGTTTTGAAGGTTCGTTTGAAAATTTTATTCCATTTCATCAGTTGAAGTGTTTGGATACTAAGCTCAGATGACAAGCCTTTGAGCTTCGTACACCACTCCTACTTTATCATTTAAGATAGACTACTTGAAATGTTCGTATTCCTCTACAAGTACTTGACTGTTGAAAATAGGAATAACCGTTCTCCACGAATAAGGGTTATTAAGCCGATTACTGTGTGACAGATATGTATTTTATCTATAATATGCGGAATAAATAAGAGTTGCGGAATAAATATAAACTAAAATTAAGTTACTGAAAGCTATAAATAAGTAAAATAAAGCGGTAAATTTAATCTAAACAGTATTTAAATAGACAGAAAGCGGTAAATAAAATAAATGTTAGAAGTTAGAGGTTAGATGTAACAAACGCCATTATCAACGATAAAGTGTTTTTACAATAAATAAAAGGTTAGAAGTTAGAAGTTAGAAGTCTCGGTTAAATACAGTCCACATATGTTTTCGTTGTCAAGGTTCAATTCGGATGTATTGGATATTTGGTACAGTTGATTTATAACAGTTTAAATAAATCAATAACGACACAGATAATTTCAAAAGAACTTATCGATAGCTGAGGAAGATGGTGTTTTCTTTGAAGCGTCGATTCTTGTTCTTTACGGTAGGATGAGGTTTGGTAGTTTTTGGTGTTTGGTGAAATGGGTTTTTGGTATCGGTTTAATTGAGATGCACGGGGTTTTTGTGGTTTAGTTTTCGTGGTGTATGTATTTGGTAGAGGGTGTGTAGGTTTTGTAGTTTGGTATTCGGGTTGAGGTTGTTTAGAGGTTTGAAGTTTGGTGTCGGGTAGAGGTTTTGTTTTTGGTGTAGGGTAGAGGTTTTGTTTGGTGTCGGGTAGAGTATGGGTGTAGCGGTTTTGTTTGGTGTTTGTTTGGACGTGGATTTTCTTTGGTTGAAAAGAGTTTTCTCTAGAGAGTTTTGGCAGGTTTTTTGCTCTTTGGACGTGGGGTAATCTTGATGTATTGGTGCTTGAATGGGTTTGGTGTGGTGTAAGGTTTTTCTGCACTGCACAAGAATGGCAAGAGGTGAGCTTCTTATTTATAGTTGCTGAGAACAGGGTTCGCGTTGCGATCAAGACTTCCGTCGCGTCGCGAGGGTGCGTTTGTCGTGTTGCTTTTGGTCGGCCACTGGTTAGTGCGTTGTGTTGGTAGTCTCGCGATTGAAAAGTTGGTGGTGTCGCGTTGAAGGCTTCGCGTCGCGACCAAGACCTTCGTCGCGTCGCGATTGCTGTAGCAATCTGGACTTTTGTGTTTGCTCTTCTTCACGTCGCGACACCTGTGCCTGTCGCGTCGTGATTGCTGTAGCAGGGTGACATTTTTGTATTTTGCTCTTTGGTTCGTAGCATCACTTCCTTAGGTTTGGTTGTTTTCTCAAGGTTTCTTGGGTCTTGATTCATTCTTGTTTTTGATCTTGAATTCACGCAACCTGAAATAAACTGATAATATTTGTTAGATAAAAACAGTTCATCTTATTTCAGTGATGGTCACATACAAAAATATATTTTTCAACAATTTCCCCCTATGTGATCATTACTGAAATAAGAACAGATTAAAATGTAAGGTAGCAAATTCTTGAAATTTGGATAAAACATTTATAAAACCATATCACTTGTTTTGAAAAAGTGTGACTAGATTTTACTTATGTTTTGAAAAATGTTTGTCAAGAATATATGTTTCTGAATCAAGGTTTCAGGTTCAATTATCAAAAGGTTTTTGTATATGTACTTTCATAATATTCCTTAAGATTTTATAACATTTATAAAGACGACAAGTGATCTTAATAGGTCGATTCAGATGAACTCTCATAGGTATAGCTCACACTTGACTGAGGTGTTTTGGTTGTTCTGGGTGCAGAACTGGTGTATAATCACTAAAGATGAGTGATATCTCTCAGTTTGAAGGTGTTGACTTATGCTTAATGTGGATTTATACCTATATACTTTAGTCACTTGGTCTTCATATTAGATAATCAATCACATAAGACTGGTTTCGGCATTACTCAGAGGGTTTCTTCATTCATGCCATTGATGTTCACTCTCTCTCCGTCGGGAAATACATGTAAAGGGGTTTAAAAATTTTCATAGTGCATATTGCAACTAAGAATATTCAGTTTATGAAGACTACAGTATCCCGGTAAGTCTTCGGTTTTGACAGCTATATTTGATAAAGCTTTTGAGAATTCGTTGTTTGAGAGCTGTCTGTCTTTATGGATTGTTGTAATAACTCTTCTTTTGCTTTGGTGAAGTGTTCACCTTTGTTTTATCTTTTCTTGATTTTCGCGAATACCTTTTGTGTAAAAGATATCTGATGTGGTTACCAGTTGTGATTTGATGACATCATTTGTTGGATATGACTTTGCGTTTTGAGATTTTGAGTTTTCTTCTGGTTTTCTTGGATATGACTTTGTCGTTTCTTCAATTGTCAGACTTGCTATGCAAAATGATAAATCTTTTCTTGATGTGGCTTGATTGAGGATAGGGATAGGTGATATAAAAGACAGTTTGTCTAATATATAAGAAAATGATTGTATCGTCCCTGGTCATTTTGATATCTAAGCAAAAATGAGACTAGTATCACGGTATAAGAGTATAAATCCTATAAGTCATAATGAAAACACATTTGTTCACAGAAATGAATTTCACTTAGTAGTTGAAGACGAGGCACAAATTCTCACATGAGTTTGGTTTTCATCTGAATCTCCTGATCTTATGTCCCTTAATTGATAAAATCGTTATAATTGAAATAAATTCAAAGGGAATAGGAGAATGTTCTTAACGAAAATTTTGAGATTTGAACCTTCACTTTAATTTAAGAATCAATATGACTGAGAAACTTCATCGAGCATAAGTATCTGAAGATTTAGTCAAGAAGATGTTAATCACATGGTTTTATAAAGACTTTAAAACATAAAACTTTATCCTAATTTTTGTGATTTTTGATTATGTGGATGTTTTTGGAAAATTTTGGTTATTTGAATGTTTTTGGAAAATTTTGGTTGTGAGAATGAGGTAATGAAAGTTCCCCCATAGATGATGCACTGGGATCATCTTGGACAGGTGGATTGGGTGTGTTCAAAGAGGGATTTAGTGTTGGTGGTTCCCCCTCGATTTGATCTGCATTTTCTTGGTTTGATTGTGAAGTTTCTGTATCGGAGGTATTGTGGGTTTGAAGTCTCGTAGAAAGCTTTGGTTTCCTGTCATATGCTTGGATCAGCCACTATCGATATACCATGTGCCATCCTTGGGCTCTCCAGCACAAAGTGCCTGCAATTAGACAGAAAGTTTAGGTACCCAAACCATGGTGGGTCCTGATTTGTTAATGTTTTTCGATAATTTGGAGTCATTATGGTATTTGTTAATTGGACGAAATGGTTGAGGTTTAAGTTGACTTATCAGATTTTTCCAAAGTAAGATTTGTTTTTGAAAACCTGTAAGTTGAAATGGTATTTGATTTTGTGAAAGGTATCCTATATGTGAAGATCTGTTTGATAACCTTTCTTTATGTCTGGGATTTGGATGGTTTTGAAAAACATTATGATGATGGAATGGAATTTGGTGAAATGATGGATTCTGAAAGTTCTTTGAGAGATTGAAGGTTTTCTCTTGAAAGCGATTTTGAATTGGTTTTTGAAAAGGTTTTTGTTTTGGATTAAATGTTTGTTTTTGTGGCACAGAGACTGGTTTCAAAGGTTTCTTTTGGGTTTGTTTGAAAACTTTGGGTTTGCCTTGTTCCTTTTGAAGAGCAATTGGTTTAGATGTACTGCCTTTCTTGTAAAAGGAGTTTTGGTTGGTAATTTGGATTTGGTGGGTTGAAGACCTATTAGTGAAAGATCTTTTGGAAACAGTGAAATCAGTATCATCTGGGTTACAGTTGATAACTGTTTCGTCGTCTGAATTTTCCTCATTAACAGATGTGGATAGATCTGTTAGAGTTGATTCAGAGTTTTCACTGTTAGTCCTGGTTTCTTGTTTGGCTTGTTCGATTTCGAAGGATTCTCTTCCTAATCCAGGTCTGTAATTCGTATCGATTTTGCCAGATCCTAAGGATGTTGCTTTGATGAAAATATCATCACTTAGTTTTCTAGCAATATTGATAGAATCCAGTTTTCTTTGAAATCTTTGATTTTCGGATTCAAGAAGTTTGATTTGTTTTGAAAAATCATCTAATTTCAGAATCAAACTAGAGTTTATGTCAGTTAAATCTTGAATTTTTAGTTTTAACTGAAGGACTTCTATTTCTAAGGCATCTTTTATTTCAGATGGAAAAACAGATTGATTTTTTATTTCTAAGTCCCTTTTTTGTTTTAGAGCTTCATTTAATTGATCTAAGACGTGATTATATTCTTCTGATTTTCGTTCGACGTCTCTTTCAAGTTTGTCTCTAGTCGTTGTTGATTCTCCAAATCTGAGTTGCAAGGTTTGTAATTCAGATTTGTAGATATCAGATTTGACTATTGTGTCATGATATAGTTTGAGATCAGCTTTCAAACTGTTCTCAATTTTAGTCATGTGGGACTCAAATGGTGTTTTTGAAAGACCGATTTCTGAGATCATAGACCATACCTGATCGATGACATATGGAGCTCTTGAGTAGGTTGTGGAAGACATTTTTGGGTTGTTTTTTTTTTTAAATTTTAAGAATTTAATTTTTTTAATTTTTTTTTTAATTTTTTTTTTAGTTTTGAAAGGATTTTGAACAAGTGATATTAAAATGAAATTTTTAAGGAAAACTTATTGGTTGGTTATAAAAACGCTACACAAATAAAGTTTTCTCCACGAATAAGGGTTATTAAGCCGATTACTGTGTGACAGATATGTATTTTATCTATAATATGCGGAATAAATAAGAGTTGCGGAATAAATATAAACTAAAATTAAGTTACTGAAAGCTATAAATAAGTAAAATAAAGCGGTAAATTTAATCTAAACAATATTTAAATAGACAGAAAGCGGTAAATAAAATAAATGTTAGAAGTTAGAGGTTAGATGTAACAAACGCCATTATCAACGATAAAGTGTTTTTACAATAAATAAAAGGTTAGAAGTTAGAAGTTAGAAGTCTCGGTTAAATACAGTCCACATATGTTTTCGTTGTCAAGGTTCAATTCGGATGTATTGGATATTTGGTACAGTTGATTTATAACATTTTAAATAAATCAATAACGACACAGATAATTTCAAAAGAACTTATCGATAGCTGAGGAAGATGGTGTTTTCTTTGAAGCGTCGATTCTTGTTCTTTACGGTAGGATGAGGTTTGGTAGTTTTTGGTGTTTGGTGAAATGGGTTTTTGGTGTCGGTTTAATTGAGATGCACGGGGTTTTTGTGGTTTAGTTTTCGTGGTGTATGTATTTGGTAGAGGGTGTGTAGGTTTTGTAGTTTGGTATTCTGGTTGAGGTTGTTTAGAGGTTTGAAGTTTGGTGTCGGGTAGAGGTTTTGTTTTTGGTGTAGGGTAGAGGTTTTGTTTGGTGTCGGGTAGAGTATGGGTGTAGCGGTTTTGTTTGGTGTCGGGTAGAGTATGGGTGTAGCGGTTTTGTTTGGTGTTTGTTTGGACGTGGATTTTCTTTGGTTGAAAAGAGTTTTCTCTAGACAGTTTTGGCAGGTTTTTTGCTCTTTGGACGTGGGGTAATCTTGATGTATTGGTGCTTGAATGGGTTTGGTGTGGTGTAACGTTTTTCTGCACTGCACAAGAATGGCAAGAGGTGAGCTTCTTATTTATAGTTGCTGAGAACAGGGTTCGCGTCGCGATCAAGACTTCCGTCGCGTCGCGAGGGTGCGTTTGTCGTGTTGCTTTTGGTCGGCCACTGGTTAGTGCGTTGTGTTGGTAGTCTCGCGATTGAAAAGTTGGTGGTGTCGCGTTGAAGGCTTCGCGTCGCGACCAAGACCTTCGTCGCGTCGCGATTGCTGTAGCAATCTGGACTTTTGTGTTTGCTCTTCTTCACGTCGCGACACCTGTGCCTGTCGCGTCGTGATTGCTGTAGCAGGGTGACATTTTTGTATTTTGCTCTTTGGTTCGTAGCATCACTTCCTTAGGTTTGGTTGTTTTCTCAAGGTTTCTTGGGTCTTGATTCATTCTTGTTTTTGATCTTGAATTCACGCAACCTGAAATAAACTGATAATATTTGTTAGATAAAAACAGTTCATCTTATTTCAGTGATGGTCACATACAAAAATATATTTTTCAACATCGACTATGTTATAGGAGCTCCTTGTACTGTTATTTAAAACAGAAGAATAAGCTTTTGAATGCTGATTTTTCTTTTGCATTCCCTTGGTTATCTTTTGATTTTTGTTTGTCTTTGTTTCTTTTGACAATTGTTTTCTATTATTCTTTTCTTATCCGAAGATAAAGAACATCACCATATGTTTTCTTTCTTTGGTGCATTTTGTTTTTGTTTTAAACAGTCCTTGTGAATGAAAATCTTCATATAGTTCAATTTTGTATCATTTAATGAAAAGAGATTTAAATTTGCTTATCAAACGATGTTGGTTCTATTTTTGAGGAAAACTTCGGAGCACTTTGAATTATCCTTTGTAGTTTTGAGGCTACATGATTAGTTTGAAGTTGAAGCGAGTCAAGTTTCGAAGGGTGGTTAGAAATAGACATTGTGTTAAGGTTATTGAAATCAAACGAGGCTTCAAAGTGTAAAATAGCCTTAACCTCATTTCGAAGTCTGTTTTCTTACCGATGTTTCAAGTCGATTCCCAAATACCTTTTAGTGCAATAAGGTATGATTTTCAGAATCTAAAATCAAAGTTTTGTCCTTTACTTGGTTAATTCATGAGAGTAAAGTTAAATTTTGTCATTTGCATCAGATTTTTCTTTTCGTTTGGTATAAATTTTTCTTGTTTTTGAAATTCTTTAGTCTTAAACAACTCTTTATTTTTGTCTTTAAAGGATGAAGTTAACATTTGTTCAAGTGATTTTCACATTTGAAGAATTTATTTTGAAGAAAAGTTTGTTCCGCAGACCTCCGAAGTGATATTTTACTTCAGAATACTGCGGTGAAGCAGCAAGTGTTTTTGCTTGTTTTATTTTGAAGAAAAGTTTGTTCCGCAGGCCTCCGAAGTGATATTTTACTTCGGAATACTGCGGTGAAGCAGCAAGTGTTTTTGCTTGTTTTATTTTGAAGAAAAGTTTGTTCCGCAGACCTCCGAAGTGATATTTTACTTCGGAATACTTCGGTGAAGCAGCAAGTGTTTTTGCTTGTTTTTCTCCGATGACCTCCGAAGCCAGAATTTACTTCGGGGATCAGCGGAGTCTATTCTTTTTGTAAATTTTCAAGATAGCAAGTTCTCCGATGAGCTCCGAAGACAAAATTGACTTCGGGGGACTGCGGAGTTTATTTTTGTGAAATTTCAGAACAGAGTAAGAGTGAACAAATCTGAAAATTATTGAAGAGTTGATACATCTATCATTCCAAGTCCTCGAACGATTCTTGTGAACGCTTCTTCATTTAGAGCCTTTGTGAAAATATCTGCCAATTGTTCTGTAGTGTGAACAAAGTGCACCTCAATATTCCCCTCCTCAACATGACTTTTTATGAAGTGATAGCGAAGAGCTATATGCTTCGTCTTGGAATGTTGAACCGGATTGTGGCATATACGAATTGCACTTTGAGAGTCACAGAACAAGGGAATTTTTCTCATATTAATGGCATAGTCTTTCAATTAACTTTGAATCCAAATGATCTGCGAAGTGCATGCAGCAGCTGCTACATATTCAGCCTCTGCGGTGGAGATAGAGACACATGTTTGTTTCTTGGATTGCCAACTGATAAGTTTTCCATCTAAGAATTGACAACCTCCTAGAGTGCTCTTGCGATCAATAGAGCATCCACCAAGATCAGAGTCTGAATATGCTTGAATGTAGAAACCAGAGTTTGCTGGATACCACAGACCATAAGCAGTAGTTCCATGAAGATATCGGAATATTGTCTTAACAGCGGCCAAGTGAGGTTCCCTTGGATCAGCCTGATACCTTGCACAATTGCAGACTGCAAACATGATGTCAGGACGACTGGCTGTAAGATAGAGCAATGATTCAATCATGCTTCGGTATTGTTGTATGTCGGTCTTTGGTTTGTCCAATGATGGATTTAACCTTGTACCTGCAGGCAAAGGAACTTTTGCTTTGGAGCAGTTAGTCATTCCGAAGCGTTCAAGCAGACTCCTCGTATATTTTTGTTGATTGATGAATATCCCCTCCTTAGATTGTTTGATTTTTAAACCAAGAAAAAAGTTTATTTTTCCCATCATACTCATTTGAAATTTGCTTTTCATCAGTTTTTCAAAGTCTTTTGACAAATTGGGGTCAGTAGATCCAAAGATTATGTCATCCACATAAATTTGGACTAACATCAAGTGAGATCCAACTTTCTTTCTAAAAAGTGTTGGGTCCACTGATCCCTGTTTAAAGTTTGATTCTTTTAAAAATTTAGTCAAGGTTTCATACCAAGCTCTTGGAGCTTGTTTTAAACCATAGACTGTATTGTCTAGCACATAACAATAATTCGGATGAGTTTTACTTTCAAAACCAGGTGGTTGTTCAACAAAAACGGTTTCCTCGAGATCACCATTCAGAAAAGCACATTTAACATCCATTTGATAGACATCAAAGTTTTTGTGTGCAGCATAAGCTAAAAATATCCGAACTGATTCGAGTCTGGCAACAGGAGCAAAAGTTTCTTCATAATCAATCCCCTCCTGTTGACAGTAACCCTTGACAACCAACCTAGCTTTGTTCCGAACTACGTTGCCTTCGGTGTCTAGCTTGTTACGGTACACCCATTTGAGACCGACAATTGAGGCATTTGCAGGTTTTGGAATTAGCCTCCAGACTTTGTTTCTTTCAAATTCTTCTAATTCCAACTGCATTGCTTCAATCCACTCTGAGTGATCAAATGCATCTTTGACGTTCTTAGGTTCTACCTTAGAGATAAAAACATTGAACATGCACAACTCAAAATTTTTGTTGAGATCTAATTGCTTTTGGTGAAGTTGTGCACGAGTCAGTACTTTATCTCGAACATCACCGATGACAAGTGATGGAGGATGATTTTTCGTCCATTTGTCCAAAGGAGGATAGTTTGGATCAAAATCAGGAGGTCCTTCAGCATCGATGTCCTCAATGTCTGAGGGATATCCCGAAGTGGAGGGAAAATCACCCATTAGCAAGTGATTATTCGAATTTGTGTTGGTTTGTGGTGTGTGTATTTGTGAGGTTGAGTTTGATATGTGCTCCCCCTGGATGTTTGTTGGTGTTGACGAGGTTGTAGCTTTATCCAAAGCGAGTGTTGTGGCTGAATTCGGAGTGGCAATCTCTGGCTTCCCTTGGATTGTTGGATGCATGGATATGATATTTGAAATTGACTGGGGAGTAGAGACAAGAGTGTTGGATCCTCTTGGACTGTTGGTTGATTCATCATTAGTCCTTAAATTTCCAGCACATCGGTTTGATGGCTCCCCCTCAACACTTACATTTTCGAAACTTTGGTTAGATGACTCTTCTTCAACAGAAGATGGTCTTTGTATGCTGCTTGTAGAAGAGTCATCAGGTCCGTCTGTGAGCTTGGAGAGTTCGGACTCATGGTTGTCTGGTGCTCTGACTTCGGAGTCCACAGCTCTTACAGGTTGATCAAATAAAAGTGAGAAGTCTGTGTCGAATGTTTTGATTTGAGTCTTGAGAGTAACCAAGGAAGATGCCTTCTTCTGATTTGTTATCGAACTTGGTTAAGTGATCCTTCATGTTTAAGATAAAACACCTACAACCAAAGATGTGAAGGAATTTGACATTTGGCTTTCTTCGGTTGAGTACTTCGTAAGGTGTAATATGGAATCTTTTGTGGATGTAGGATCTGTTTTGTGTAAAGCATGCAGTAGAAATTGCTTCGGCCCAGAAGTACATGGGCAAATTTGCAAAGTTGAGCATTGTTCTTGCAGCTTCACACAGGGAGCGATTTCTTCTTTCTACAACACCATTTTGTTGAGGAGTGTAAGGTGCTGAGAAATTGTGGTTAATCCCCTTTGTTTTCAAGAATCCATCAAGAGTCTGATTTTTAAACTCCAAACCGTTGTCACTGTGCACAGTTCTGACTTTCTTGTTGAGCATCAATTCCATTTTCTTTATAAAGTTGATGATTTCTTCAGCTGCATCGGATTTGTTTCGGAGGAACAACACCCAAGTAAACCTTGAATAGTCATCAACAATAACCAGAATGTACTTCTTCTTTCCTATGGATTCTATTGCAGATGGTCCACACAAATCTATGTATAGAACAGAAAGAGGTTCGGTGATTTTGGGGTTGATCACTGTAGGATGTCTTTGTTTTGTCTGCTTGCCATGTTCACATGCAGAACAAAGGGAATCATTGTCAAATTTGAGAGCTGGCATACCTCGAACCAAATCCATGGCCACCAACTTGTTCAGATCTTTGAAGTTCAGATGGGCAAGTCTTCGGTGCCATAACCAGCTG
Organism: Cichorium intybus; assembly: GCA_023525715.1. NCBI lineage: Eukaryota > Viridiplantae > Streptophyta > Magnoliopsida > Asterales > Asteraceae > Cichorium > Cichorium intybus. The sequence goes on along the minus strand of CM042015.1, from coordinate 68,486,744 downwards.
ACATCGGAGTTGGCTTTGGAGAGAAGACATAGAGATTGCCCACCGGTTACTGGCTTTAGATTTAATGGAAACATAGGTCCCTTCCTTTCTGATTTCAGTAAGACTTCGTTTGTTGCTTCTTTGGTGATTACACTCCCTTGGTTGTTGAAAGTTACAGCGTTTCCCGTTCCAACCACCAATTGAGATATACTCACAAGATTATGTTTTAATCCTTCAACAAATGCCACTCGGTTGATAGTGAATTGGCCATTTGTTATTTTTCCATATCCCCGAATTGGACATGTTTCATTATTACCAAAGCGTACGTTTCCAGCATCATCTAAATTCCTGTAATCCCTGAGATATTCCTTTCTCCCCGTCATATGTCTTGAGCAGCCACTGTCCATGTACCATTTTGAATCATACCGCTCATCAGACATAACCTGCAATCAATCAAGAAGGAGTCGGTACCCAATCAATCTTGGGTCCTCACGGTAAGCAAAGGATTCTTGAATCCATTTTTCTACGGCCTCTTCAGAGATTTCATTTGCATTTAAATCAATTAAATTCTCCGAAGCCTCATGTAATGAGCATGATTCCGAGGTGTTTGAACTGGATTCAGAAGAGTTTGTAGTTGAAATTAATGAGTCCGAAGTAACTGACAAAGTGACAGACTTCGGAACCCATTTTTGAATGGAAATTTTTGATTTGGAGGATTTTGAAGATTTTGAGGTTTTTGTTTTTGCAGTTAAGTTTTCTTTAAGATCATTTCTTTTCCAATTTTGTTTTGGTATTTCCATTTTTGACTTTGTTGAAATTGAGCTACACAACGTAGAGGTACAAAGATACTCTTCGTATGCCAATTTAAAGTCATTTAATGAAAGATCCTTATCCTTGAACATTTTCAAATTGTTGTCCAGCCATTTGTGGAATGTATCTATCAGATTGTTTCCTTTTGAAAATGTTTTCTTCGTCGGTTTTCTAAATTTAGGATTTGGAAAGTTAGGTTTCGTTGGTGTAAAGGTTGGTTTTTCATTTCGATTTTTAACTTCTGAGATTTTTGAGCAATCAGGCTTTGTACCAGAAGTGGAAGCAATTGCTTCATTTTGTTTCGAATCTCTAAAATGAGTTTTTCTTTTCACAAGATTTAGGGTTTGCTTAGTTTTTGAATTAACAACTGTGGGTTTTTGAGTTGGTTTTGAAGTCACCACTGCTGATTTTGGTTTTTGTAGAACTTGTAGTGCAGTTTTGTTTGTTGAAACTTTTGATTTTGAAATTTCATTTTCAGGATTGTGTGAAAAAGGGACACATTCACAAGATTCCATTAATTCCAATACATCTATCTTCGGAGCTGTGGGTTTTTCCACAACCTGAATTTGTTTGTAGTTTCGATTAATGTAAATGTGATCGTCGTTCTTGAGATTTAGTAAGTGTGACATGTTTTCGGGCACTTTCTCCTTTTCAAAACAAAGACGATTATATACGTTGTGGCCATATAGTTCTTGTTTCCTTATATTTATTTTTACTTCCATTTTCTCATTTATTTCATTCTCAACCATTTTGGAAGATGAGAAAAATCCTTCATTTGTAACTGTGGAGTTATCCTTTTCAAGAAGATTTTGCAATTCATTATCAATTAAGGATAATCCACCAGGTTTTATGAAAATTGAGTTTTTGAAGTAAGAAACCTTAGGATAGATACATGCCAAATGGACTAGCCTTTTTGAGTTATCCTTGAGATATTGATCGTAAGAGACAGATTCATCTGTGATTTGAAGTTTAAAATTTGAAGTTTCTTTGGTTTCAAGAATTTTTGATTCACAATTCATTTTTGTTTTTCCTTTGTCCACCGAAGACATTTGTGAGATGTCTTCGGAGGTCGATTCGGATATGGAGGATGACTTTAACAAAATCAAAGAGGAACAATCAATCTCCTCCATGTCCGAGTCACTTTCAGAATCCTTTTCAGACAAGTTATTGGCAATTTCTTTTTCATCTGTTTCAATTTGAGGTACAGCCTTATTCAGGATTGGAATCTCTTGAGGCAATATTTTCAGAAATTTATCAGCAGTTAGATGTTTTTCCACAGATATCAGGCCATGTTTATATGATGGATTAGTAACTTCGGAGCCTGATACTATAGATTCGCATTCATAAGATATACTATCGACTTCCTTTAATTTAAACTCAATAAAAGGCAATAGTTGTCTATGCTAGACATTACAAACATCGGCTGAATGATAAATTCTCGTAATATGCGCATATAATCGTTTGGCTGTTTCACAAAATATGTTTCTCTGTCTTAAGATTACATCATGATTGTTTAAAAATTTTTCTCTATTTTCTTCTAACAAGGAGATTCTAAGATTAGATTTCTCTAATGCTAGCTTCAGGTTCTCTACTCTCCCCCTTAAGCTTAGAAGCTCTTGCTCATTGAGTATTTCCCTATTTTTAGCATCAATGAGTAATTTATGCATGACAGAACAATCACGAGTTATTTCACTTATAATAGGAGCAGATTGAGAAGTAGGAATTTTAAAAGATGAAAGAAGTTTTGATACCTGTTCTGGGATTGTCAAACGGTTGTCATTTGCCATCAAGCACACTTCCTCATCATCATCAGAAGAGTCTTCAAACCAAGTCTTCGGAGTATTAGCAGCAGTTATTTTCAGTCCCTCCGAAGTCACAAAGCCAAGACCCGCAGTCGCTTCAATCTCCATCAGTTTCTCTTCATTCAACTTTTCCGAAGTGTCTTGTAGAAAGCTCTTATCGACATCATAGGCCATGAAAGCACTATGAGATGGCTTTCTCACTTCGTCATCATCTGAATCCGAAGACCAAACTTGATATGATCATTGACGATCATCAGCAGCCATTAAGGCTAGGTCTTTGGTCCTTACTCTAACTTCCTCTATTTTTCTTGCGTAATAAGCTTCGTCCTTTACTTGTGGTTTCTTTTCGTTTTGCTTCCGAAGCATACAGTCTTTTGCAAAATGATTCTTGCCATGACAATAATTGCAATCATAACCAGAATCACCTGAGATTTTCTTCTCTTCGGACTTCTCTTTGGATAACTCCGAAGCCGGTTTTTCAGATGGCTTCGGGGTTGACAGTTTCAAGCTATCCTCCTTTGGAGTGTACATTTCAGGTTTGGGCTTGGAGTTGAAGTTTGATTTGTTAAAGTTTTTCACAAATGGCTTTCCAGAGTTGTTTTTGAGGAATGGTTTCTTGAATCTTCGATTGTTGGCGGCATAGAGAGCAACAGTATCTCCATTATCATCTACCATGTATGCAGCAATGTCTTCATCACTTGATTCTTCCTCTTCTTTTGACACGAGAGCTAGTGGTCCAGAACTAGCCATTTCACTTCTTCGACCTACCACATCAGGTTCATGTGATTTTAATAGATTGTATAGGGCAGCCAGCTTGTATTTCTCAATATTCTCATAGGATTTGACCATGAGCATGATTGGTCTCCATTCCTTGCGAATACTGTAGAGAAATTTGATATTTATTTCTTGTTGGCTTCTTGTTTCCCCATACTTATCGAGTGTGTAAATCATGTTGCTCAAACGTTCATAACAGGCTTCTAATGACTCATTTTCTTCTTGCTTAAAGTTCCCGAAGTCTGCAAGGATTTCTTGAACTTTGCTAGTATGAAGGATTTTATCTCCTCCGAAACGAAGTTCGAGATTGTCCCACATCTCTTTTGCAGATTTTGCATCAGCAATGTGGTGGCTGACATCGGGACCCAAGCCACTTCTCAGTTCGCGCATGGCCCTCTCGTCGTTTTCAAGCTTCTTCATATCTGCAGCATTAAGAACAACAGCTTCTTCTCCGTCAGGAACAACAAATCGACCAGCAATGTCTGTGTGTGGACCTTCAGTCACAGACCTCCATAGATCTTTGTCCAGTCCTATAAGGTAATCCTTCATTCGACCAGCCCAATAATCATAGTAAGAAGTTACTAGAACAGGGGCCTTCGTTGCTGAACCGATGAGGTTTGCATAGTTAAGCATATTGGCATAAGTTGCTGTGGAATCAGTCATCTTGATGTATTTCAACAGGATCTTTTCAGTAAAAACGGGTGGTAGAGATTTGCAACAGATGCGGAAGACTAAATCTGAGAATCGATTCAGATTTAGAGCTGAAGCAAACGAATTCGAACTCTATCAACAGGTTTTTGAGCTGACTTGCTCTGATACCACTTGTTGGGAGTTGAAATATGAGAATAGATGAACTAATATAGATATGGAATCGATTACACAATCAATCACACAATGATAATGCAACAGAGCTTAATTAAACAATAAGATATGAATAACATGTGCCGAATGATTCGATTAGAACTTTGGTTTTACAGTTGGGTTTTCTATCTTGGAGATATACAATTCTCGTAAACTAATCTTGTAATCTCTCATTTAACACGGTATGGTATCACTGATATTTATACTGAATCAGTGATACCAATAGTACACCTTTTACAGAGAATATCCTATCAGGGTACTAGCCAATAGGATAGAAGATTCATGCAACACGTATTGTACTATACGCGTGCACACAAAAGACAATAGGACAGGCTGTGAAGTCTTCGGATCTTTTATGCATAGCACTTCGGAGTCTTTAGACTTCGGTGTCTCCTCTTGTTTATTCACTTCGGGGTTTCTTATGGGTAGGACTTCGGATATATCAGCACTTCATCACAAATGATCTCAACAATGATCTTGGTAAGATTCAAGATGCATGAGAAAAGTCTCCGGAAGGAAATAGTTATTAAAAGTCGTGACACAAGGATTACAAGTAATCCTAAAATTCCAAAAGGGTTTGGAATAAGATCAGATCGAATTCCACGAGCTTCTTGGATCGATCAGAAGTGTCATAAACATGTCCTGATGACTTAATGCTTAAAGCATAGTGAGTCAGACTCAGGATATGACCTGGCTGGGAACACTTAATGGATTCTGTACATACGTGAGAAATCATTGAAAAATGATTGGGTTGAATGTTAATAGTAATTTGAAAAAGGTTTCAAATAAGTAAAAGGACATAATGGTTAAAGAGTTTCGTTGGTATTCCGATAGAGCTCATGTGGGTCACCGGCACATCGTAACACCTCGAAATACTCTTAGGGTGCAATCATTTAGACTAAAGATCCCAGGAACCATGGAAAGTCACAGTACACAGAATGGAGATGTAAGTGAGAATGACAGTATATGACTAAATTGAGATATCGTTGGATGAATGTCCGATTGGATAAAGTGTATCAATGTATGACATTTGGATATATAGAAAGAGTGAAAGGTCATATAGACATAGATACATAACATGAATTAAAAGTTTAAAAGGAATCTAGAAACCGATAATAGTTTTATGAAGAATCCGACTTGGTGATTACCTCGTGGAGACTTGGTAATTAGCAAGAGTAGCTACCAGTCAGATTTTAAGTTTCGTTTTGCATGTTTCACTTCCCGAATAATTTGATTATTCAAAGGTCCACAGCAGCTCATACTTTTAGGAAGTAAGTATGAACGAAGACTGTCGTGAATTGGTTTGTATATTGTCTAAGGAGTTAGACATTGCAGTAAGACTGCTACAATGTTCACGAGTACTTGGAAATAGAGATTTGAGTATTGGATAAACCCGCAGTCAATGGATTGCTTCATGGATTATATCACGAGCAATGTTGAGACAATAACATCTTATGATCTTGAGGCAGAGACATATGAGTTGAAATTTACGAGTCGGTTGTGCATTGATAATGCGTAAACACATCGGTAACTCGATGTTATAAAACGCATTGTTGTGTGCGATTTTGATAAGTAAAAGACACAAGCATATTAGTCAAAGCTTATTCGTTCCTTGACCTCAATAGGGAAACAGATATCTGTTGGCCTCTCGATGATTTTGAAGTTGACTAAAGTGCTGGCCAGTCTGGACTAAATTGATGTGTTCAATTAGAAGTCTTAAAGTCATAAGCAGAATCGGAGATCGGGAAATAGAGTATCAGACAGAGATTGATCTCAATCCATGTCTCGTGTCTGAAAATATCTTGTTGGACGAAGGATCATATGATCACTTATCTATGGACAGAACTTACTGGGTCAGAGTACGGCAGCAGTTTCTAGGAAGTTGCAGGCTGTTTATTAATCAGAAGATAAATAAAAGACATAGACTTATCCAAGTGGGAGACTGTTGGATTAGGTGTCTAAGCCATGACTTTATATTTATATTTATCTTATTAATTGAAGCAAAGTCCATTTGGGTTGCCCTCATAGCAGGAGGATTGATGTAGAAGTCAGTAGAGAGAAATGTTGATTTATTAATTGTTTAATAAATCAATAGAAATAAATAAATAGTTTATTAATATATTTAAGTGTTAATATATTAATTAGAAACTGTAATAATTAATTAGAAGTTAATCTAGAATTAATTTGATTTAATTTGGAGATTAATTTCATTAATTAAAAGTGCAGGGACTGGTTCTGTAATTATTCAATAGTTGAATATTTACTGGCCAGTGGACAGGAGTGGAAGGTGGCGAGATTTTGGTGGTGACACCATAAATCTCGAAACCCTAATTAGGGTTTAGTAAAGCTTGCCCAATTGGTAAAAGGCTTGCCAAAGATGGGCTCTAGGGTTTTAAGTTGTGCCACATGAAAACTATAAACATGGAATCCCTGGGAAACCCTAGCATGCGACAACTCTCTCTCTCTCTCTCTATCTCTCTCTCTGTCTGTGTGGATACTCTGCTGTCTTCTCTCCTCCATTGCTTGGGTGTGACACCATTTGAGGCAGGACACTTGTGCTACTAAGCTTCTGGATCAAGAATCAAAGGTTGGTTCTTCTGTTTTATAATTTAGAAATTATTGTTGGCCTCTAGGTTTTATTATATGTTCATTAGAAGAAAACATAGATCTTATTTAGGGTTACATGTGAACTTAGGAATTTTGTAGTTCATTGTTTGCTATAAAACCCTTCAATTCCGAAGTTGGAAAATTGTGAGGTGTCAGGGAGGGGTTTTTACAGCCTCAATGTTGATTAAGGATAAACCTTAGAAATAAGCCTTATATGAATTCAAACCGGATAAACCTTTTATCTTTAAATTCAAATACCCTTTAGCTGCAATATATATATATATATATATATATATATATATATATATATATATATATATATATATATATATATATATATATATATATATATATATATATATATATATATATAATTGGCGATTTTTATATAAGGATAGATCCTTATAAAAATCGTCCAACATATATCCCAACATTATCCATTTCTCAACTATTGAACAATTACAATTCAGTCCCTACACTTTTAATTAATCCCAAATTAATTTCAATTAATTCTAATTAATTCCAAACTATTTTCTAATTAATTTATCATCATATAATAAATTAATAAACTATTTATTTCTCTCTCTCTATTAACCTTAATTTCATTTGGACTACTGAGGGTAACCCAAAAGGACCATGCTATTAATGGAAGGTTAGTACTAATTTACTTATGACCATGGACACTATTCCAACAAAAAGTTGTTTAAAATGGAACATTTAAGCTCCGACGATGAAGGGATTTTAGCGGCGACATCTAAGTTTAAGCTTCTACAACGACTAGGGTTTCAACTCCGACGACGGGTTTTCAACGGAAGCATCAGAATCAAACTCGCCAAAGAAAGAGAGCGGTTCAGATCGGTGAGAGAGAGACATATAAGAGTTATCAGATCGGAAATGAGGGGTTTTTCGAAAACGGACAAGAGGGGTTTTTAGAAATCGAGCTGAGTGGTGGTGGTGGCGCTAAACGGTGGTGGTGGGGGCGCTAGAATTTCTGATATGGAAATGAGACTCGGTGTTTGTGTGATGTAGCTTCATGGTTGTGTATGCTTAGATCTGAGAAAAATTGAGTAGGCCAGAGGTTTTCTAGGTGGTATGGGTGCCATTGAGCAGTGGTGGCGGCAGCGCTGAGCAGCGGTGGTGGCAATTGCTAGGGTTAGGGTTTTCAGGGGGGAGAGAGAGAGAACTCAATTAGAATAGTGATAGAGAGAGAGAGAGAGAGAGAGAGAGAGAGAGAGAGAGAGAGAGAGAGAGAGAGAGAGAGAGAGAGAGAGAGAGAGAGAGAATCTGATTTTTTGTGTTAAGGATTTTCTTTCTCTTTTTATTTTCTTTTAGTGAATGTAACATTAAAATAAATAATTAAAATGAAAATATAAAATAATAAGAGTAAATTAGTCATTTTAAGTATTTAAAAAAAATTGGATCAAAACCATAATAAAATTCTTATTTTGGACCAATGGTGCTAATCCAAAACCTTTTAAACCAAAATAACAATTTTTGACAAACCACAATAACCAAATTTGCAATTAACTCTACTTAAAATTACCATCCTTGGGTTTTGCATATATTTTTGTTTTAGTTTTAAAACTTGTCTTCATTGTTCAATTTTGATGTCTAATCTAGTCGTATTATATTGTATATGTATGTTTAGTCTTTCATTCTAAGTTCTAACAAACGCTGTATAGCAGTATAGGTTTCATAAAAGATAATCAAATATTTTTATTAAAATATATATCAAGTCAATCTACACCTATTTTAAAGATGAATACGATAATTAAATATTTAAAATACACGAACCAAATTAAAAGGTTTTGATTGAGATTCATTAAAATTATCATATATTATTAATAACATAATCCACAATCACAATATGTACATCATGAAATAGAAGTAGCCAAAATGTATGTTACATACCATTTGAGATTCCTCTATTTTGGGTGGATCAAACAATATCGCATGGGTGAATCGAAGAAAATAGCACATCCATAGCTTCATTATGGCGACGAGTAATAGTGAAATTCGTACGACTGTTGCATATTAGTATCGTTCAACATTATAATGATAGTAATCTCTCAGGTAAACGATCCATCTATCGTTTTTCATGTTATATTTTTAATAAGAGAAAATGACTAAAATAGTCTAATCTTATAAATGGTTTTTTCAAAATAGCACAAATTAAGTTTGATTCCACAAAGTAGCCAACCAAATCGCTGGTGGGCTACTTCCAACTTCGATTTCCTCCTCCCACCTATGATTTGGTCTTTTGAGCACTATAAAAAGAAAATTCGGACCCTCATTTTCCCCCTTCACCTGTGAAATGCTCTCTCTAGTTATTTTTTCCCCTCATCTCCAAAAAGCTCTTTCCCATCTACGAAATGCTCTCTCCCACCTGTGAAATGCTCTCTCCATTTCATAATAACCTATGATTTTGAGCTTTAAATGGTTGTACAATATGCATAAAAACTTGTATGTATGCTAATATAAGGCTTAATACGTCAAATTTATAACCAGAGACAATTAATACATTAAAACAACATAAGATCTCAGATTTCTATAAGAATTCCAAGATGCAAATTTCTCGACAGCCATTAGAGAGTGTTTTTGTCTTCAGAAATAAAAAATGAACTTTTTTTAAGTTTATATAATTTGGCTGATGTGCCAAGCTCACCTATGAAATCGCAGCTCAAGGGAAATTGCAACCCATAGGGGGCAAATGGCAGGTCTTGAGTGGAGCTGGCCACCAAATCATAGGTGACATGAAGAAGTCGCAAGTGAGACTGGCCACCTACGATTTGGTTGACTATTTTGAGGTATCAGGCTAAATTTATGCTATTTTGAGAAAACTCGTTATATGATTAGACTATTTTAAACATTTTCTCTTTTAATAATGTATATGTGAAAACAACAATGAGGTAAATATCACCATTAGGCATACATGTTAAACACTCTTATGGTCGAGATGGGGGAGATAAATCATCATATCCAAAGGCAAGGGAAGTACCTTATGTTTGAATCTAAGGTCCTCTTTTTGCATTCTTAGATTTTATGAAAACGACAACCAAGTGCCATGAACGAGTAATTCCCTCTAGGGCCAGCAAATAATGGTTGATTTCTGATCCCAATTAATGGTGTGTAGCTGGATCGATTTTTGTCAAAAAAAAAAAAAAAAAAAAAAAAAAAAAAAGGCATACATACAACAACGACGATTTTAAACAAACATACTAAAATAATAAATAGGTATATAACTTTAAGTATTCAAGCACACGTCGTCATGTTTTTTATTTGTGGAAGCTATGAGATCTTCGGACTTCACTCTTTCGTGAGGCCTGAGGCGTGAGCCTCATCTTTCATATATGGTCCCCGAGGACGGTGCCATCAACATTGTTGACCTTTTGTTTTTCAACGTGCATTTATATCAAGAGTGAATGGAATACATTCAACAATAGTCGTATTTTTTTTATGTGTTCAACAATTACTTATAGGAAATAAATATTTTTATATGTTTTTTAAGACCATGACCGCTGATAATAAACTATTAAATAATTGGTGATAGCATAATAAACCTTTGTTAGATTAAGGGAGTGTTTGATTTTTGTTTAAAAGTTTTTTTAACAACTTATGTCTATGAACGGAAACGTTTGACTCGTAGGCTGTTTTACAAGAAATCAGATGTCATAACGTCTACATGTCATCTTTTCTAAGAAGACATGGACCAACGTTTGCGGATGAGAAGAAGTTTCTCGCATACGTGAAGACATGGAACACTTATTGTTTAATCAAAAATAAATAAAGTTGTATTTACTAATATAATTTTGGAATTATTTATCTTAAAAAAAATGTTTCCAAGACTAATCAAGGTTTGAACATGTAAATTCTGGAATTATATTATATATGTGGAATTAATGTTTCTAAAATTTTTTGTTGTGATGATTGTATGGATTAAAGTTCAATATTTAAAAAAAAAAACTATTAGTACTAAAATGAATTTATTTATTTTCAATTTATTTTAGCAATATACAGATTTAAAAACAAATATTTTTTTTATACATTTGATTTACCTCTTATTTTACAGATATGATCTACAAACCGTATATATTTTATCTATATATTTAAATCTATCTATCCAATAGCATGACCTACAACAAAATATGACCATTATGATCCGGTTCATATATTTTATGAATAGATGATGTTGCCACATCATGCGAGTTAATGTAAAGCAAACATATCCATCCGATTCTTTTGTCTCCTTTGAAGAGTTTATTCGTTTTTTCTGTAGTCTATGTAAATTAGAAAAAAAAATGCAAATATTAAAAAATAATCCTGAAAAAGATTGGAATCCTATGTACATTTTGTCTTCTCTACGTATAATCAAAATAGCAAAATATATTCTAGCATTTACAAAATAACAATATAAAAGTTATAACAATTTATTATTGTCACGGATGTTGGTGAAATCCAAAAGATGTTACTGGATAAAACATAAGTTATTCACCAAAATGATCTGATGGAATATGTTATCGGACAACCAAACTTTTTCGGGCTCTAATGCTATGTTCTTGAGTTTATAGCTGATGGAATTGAAGTATGTGGAAAGATACCAGTTCTTAAATGTGTTTTTAATTTTTTTTTTTTTAAAAAGGAGATGGAGATGGAATGGAAGAGAAAAGATGCTATTTTTCACCAACCACTTTTGTCAGGGTTATGAAAGGAAGACTATCAAAAACGTAAATTCTCATTACATCCCTTTCATTCCTTTCCAACTCAAGAACACAAATACTTATTTACCTTTCCCTTCTATTTACTTTCCTTCCCACTCCTTCCATTTCCTTCCATCCCTTTCCATTCATTTAAAATCTTGAGAACATAGTGTAAGAAAATAATCACAAAACATTTAAATGCGAACTCGCGAAATTTTTTGACAAAAAGCAACTAAGTTAGTTTAATTTATTTTTTATATAAAAGATAATTTATGAAAATTTAAAGGATCATTCTAGATATTATATTTGTTATAATATGGATTGCTTCATAATAATAATAAGGGTTTAACATCATATAAATAGGAATACAAAATAGACTCTTGGCCTAACTTAAACTCTAATGGGATTACCTAAACCCTAATGGATATTAACCCTAATCACTAAAATACCCCTGTAGTTTGTTCGGTAAGAGACGATTAAACTGAAAAAAATAACAAAACATAAAAAACAGAATTGCAAAAACAGCGGTGACAGAACTTTGACGATGACGACTAACAATGACTGCTCGCCGGAGAAGACGAGAGATGTAGCGGCGGCCAGAGGCAGTTCCGTTGTAAAAGAAGAGAGAGTCATGACGGCAATCATGGAGCCGATGGCAGAGAAGTCGGAAGTCCAGAGAAAGGCAACGAGCAAAGAGAAAGAGCTCGAGCTGTGAGAGACGGAGCCAATGCCGGCGAGATCGATGAGTGCAGTGTTGATAGAGGGAGAGAGAGACGACTGCAAATCAGATGCTGCCCGACGAAGAATATCCGGAGAAGAAGAGACCATCCAAGGAAAGGAGTCGTAGCAGACGAGGTAATTGAAGAAGTCGATGACGGAACTGTGGTTTGGTCCCGGCGGCTCTATTATTATTATTTATGAGAAGAAAAATGAAAGAGAAAAATATTGAAGGCACATCCGACGACTAGAAGGTCGTCGGAGGTGGAGGTCGGCGACGACGGGTTATGGTCAGCAGTAGAGATTTAACTTGTAACTCCGATACCATGTTATAATATGGATTGCTTCATAATAATAATAAGGGTTTAACATATTATAAATAGGAATACAAAATAGACCAGTGGCCTAACTTACACACCAATAGGCTTCCTTAAACCCTAATAAATATTAACCCTAATGACTAACAATATTAGTAAGTTTGTACAAATAAGTTTTTGAAAATAAGTTTTTTTAAGTGTTCATTTTTTATTTTTTAAGTAAAAACTCACCAAATTAGCATATATATATATATATATATATATATATATATATATATATATATATATATATATATATATATATATATATATATATATATATATATATATATATATATATAATTGGGATTTGGTATCCGATAAGAAGGGAATTTTGGTGTGAAGGTAAGAAGCTTTTTATTTACATATTTTTTCGGCGAAACAACAAAATGAATCAATAGATGATGCAAAAATAACATGATTCATAAAAAAAATTCTCGAAAAAACAACTCGATGATTCATTATTACGATGATTTTGTTGTTATTCACTAACTTGTTCGTAACGTGAATAAAAACTTGATTTACTAAAAAATGATTCTTCAATATGTTTTTTAGGAATTTTTTTTCAATGAATCATGTTATTTTTTATTTATCTAGTTATTCATTTTGGTGATTCGTCAAAAAACCACATAAATAAAAAAACTTATTACCTTCTTACCATAATTTTACTTCTTATTTGATCCTTCTATATATATATATATATATATATATATATATATATATATATATATATATATATATATATATATATATATATATATATATATATATATATATATATATATCAGTGTTGTAAAAGTCGGCCTAGGCGCTAGGCGGGCGGGTTCCGCCTACGATTAGTGGTAGGCGGTAAAGCTAGGCGGATTTGGTCAACGGCGGTCAAAATCGGGTTTAGGCGGGCCTGGGCGGGTCTAGGCGGCAAAATTTTCAATTTTTCAAATTTCAAAATTTCAAAATTTTCAAAAAATTTCAAATTTTCAAAATTTTCAAAAATTATCAAATTCTCAAAAAAAATCAAAATTTTAAATTTTTAAAATTTAAATTTAGAAAATGTCATTAATTATGATAATCGGTGGCTAAGTTACAATTATCGATGATTAAAATGATAAAAAAATGTCATTAATGAGTCTAAACATTCTGATGTTTGATGACTTACATATTTAAACACTTTGATTTGCAAATTTTTATACTTATTTATTCATTTTTTAGGGATATAGGTAATATCTAAATTTAAAAAAATAAATTTTGTTACAATTAATACTCCCCGCCTAGGCGCCGACTAGTCCTCGCCTAGACCGACTAGTCCTAGGCCCCAGTCGACCGCCCGCCTACCGCCTAGCGACTTCTACAACCTTGATATATATATATATATATATATATATATATATATATATATATATATATATATATATATATATATATATATATATATATATATATATATATATATATATATATATATATTGTTGGATTAGGTGTCTAAGCTATGACTTATAGTTTGTATTTATCTTATTAATAGAAGCAAATTCCATTTGGGTTGCCCTCATAGCAGGACGATTGATGTAGAAGTCAGTAGAGAGAAGGGTTGATTTATTAATTGTTTAATAAATCAATAGAAACAAATAAATAGTTTATTAACATATTTAAGTGTTAATATATTAATTAGAAACTATAATAATTAATTAGAAATTAATCTGGAATTAATTGGATTTAATTCAGTGATTAAATAAATTAATTAAAGGTGCAGGGACTGGTTTGTATTTTTTCAATAGTTGAATAACTGACAAACAGTAGTGAGGGGCCAGAGTTGGCGCCACCTAGGGGGCTTCCCTAGAGGTTGGCGAAACCCTAATTAGGGTTTAGGAGATCTGGTCCAAATGGGCAACAGGCTTGTCCATTAAGGGGGCACCTCTAGGGTTTCACTGGAGGCTATAAAAAGAACCCCCTGGGCACCGCAAAACCTGCGCCATTTTCAAGATAAGATTACTCTGCTGATTTCTCTCCTCCATTGCTTGGGTGTGACACCATTTGAGGCAGGACACTTGTGCTGCTAGCTTCAAGAACAAGATCCAAAAGGTTGGTAATTCTTGTTTTGATCTTTGAAATTAAATGTTGGCCTTTGGGTTTTATTATTATATGTTCATAGAAGAAAACATAGATCTTTCTTAGGGTTGCATGTGAACTTAGAAAATTTATAGTTCATTGATTGTATAAAACACTTCAGTGGTATTAGAGCTGGCTTGTTTTCTTGTGAATTTGATGTAATTATTTTGCTTGTTGTTCGGTGTTTTGTGAAAATTAACCCACCATGAGGCCACCTTCGATTTTTTGGTGGCTAGGGTTTTGCAAACCCTAGCCTCCCTTGCCTTATTTGCGAATTGCATGCTGCCACGATTAGTTGGTTGTTATTTTTGGTAATTATTGGATAATTAAATAACTAGAACCCCTTTTCCATGCCTGCAAATTTCGAGATTTAAGGGAGAGGTTAGGAAATTAATTTGATTAATTTTGTGATTCCCTTACTTGATTTAATTAGTTTAATTAAATTGTTTAATTAAAAGACCAATTAAATCACTTAAAAAATTAATTTAAATTTTCGAAAAATAGACATTAATTTGCGAAAATTAATAATAAATTAATTCTAAAATATTTTAATAAGATTAAAATATATCTTATATATTTATGATTAAAAGTTAATATTTATATGTAAGATAAAACTGGTTAGTATTACAGTTAGTAGGCCTCATTCACAAAACTGTCCTATAAAGAGGGTATAAGGCGACTGCCTATAAAATGGTAGTCTAATGGGTATCCACTCTCACCCACCGCTCTCCTGGTCAGTCGAGTGTCGTTAGCCGAACGGGTTTGATAGAACCGCTAAGCCTCTTAAAAGTATAATGCTATAATTGAAAGTACTAGAACTTTGAACAAAATCCCAATCTAGTTACTTTAGGTAAAAATGTGAATTAGTTGCTAATCCATGAAGTTGCACATTGCGCTTTGTGAAACATTGGTGGAGCGTGTGTGGTTAACCGGCACACCAATAGGGGTTCACAAAGAGTTGCAATGGGTTTCTTGATTTTTACCATTATTAATGGAGCGTGTGTGGTTAACTGGCATGTCAATTAGAGATGGTAATTGACTTCGAGAGTACCAAGCTAACTTGCATGGTTATTCACACCCGGTTTGTGATCCTCGGCATCCCAGTCACAAACAGTGGGGCACATCCAAGACTAAACATGACATTGAATAGTTCAATGTGTCTCAACAGATCTAGGAATCTCATAAGATGAAATTGATAAATGTATTATCTACCTTAATGACCATTATGTTGTGATTACGACATCCCTCTTCACATCATAGTTGGGGTATTTTGGGTCCTAGCTTTAATAAATAATATATTGGGTAATTATTTAAAGGATTGACTAAACTAATAAATTATGTTTATTGTAGATGTCTGAATCATGTGTCTATTCTCCTCCCTCTCCTCCTTCACCCATTTCTGAGAGCATCAGAATACACCTGCCAAATATGGAAATGCTGACTAGCCTTAACTGCAAGGAATGGCTTCGCAATTGGAGACTGGTTCTCGTCATTGTTGGCAAGCTACATCTCACCAAGTATCCGATCCCGGTCCCACCGGAACAAGTCATCATAAAGAGTTCTTATGATGAGCATGACTTCTTAATTGATGAATCTGAAAAGATTCGTGACCTCATAATATTGACCATTGACCCCGAGTTCCGTAGGGATTTTGACTCCCTGGGGCCATATGAGTTAATGCAATCGGTTGAGGAAAAGTTCCAAAAACCAGTTGAAGAGGAACGAGCTAGGATCTTCAAAAGACTTGCAGAGTGCAAGCTAAAAGAAGGAAGTAGCATCGATTCGTATGTTCTTCAGATTGAAGCGTACATAGGCGAATTGTACAAACTTGGTTATTCCATGAGTCAGGAGATGAGTGTAAACATTCTACTCGCTTCGCTGACTAGTAAGTATGATCTGTTTATTCAGACGTATAGAAAGGAAGACCAGAAAAGGGCCTTTATGGAAATGCATCCGCTATTGACTTTGTACAAGTCACTCTTGGATAAGCATAGCTCCAATGGTTCAGCTACTTCTGGATTGAGTCCAGTGAAGAGACGTAATACGAAACGATCCAGATCGTCTGGACATGTCTCAAACTGGGAATCCACAGAATCGAATACAGTCACGGAAAGATTGGAAGACGCTCCAAGGTCAAAATCTTTTGAAAGCTCAGGGAATCAGTAAGGTACGGGACTCTGGTGTATAGGAGCACATTTGGATTGGATTTCTAGCTCATGCAGTTTTGAAGTTCAGTTAGATATTAAAATATTGTTATTAGCTTTTAGATGCGTGCGACATTGTCTATCATATAACACATTGTTCAAGGGTTTTGTTTTAATAAAATTGTCGATTTTCTTTTAACACTTGTTGTTTGAAATTATCCTTGAAATGTTATATGAATGTGTTGAATGCATGATTAGTAATAACTTGAATATTGATGCATCCAAAGCATTTGGATTCAGGAATTGTGTCTTTTATGATTGTTAAGATAGATGTCATAAGAATCAATTCAACCAAAGATCCAGTTGGACAAGACTTTGGAATCATTTGACTTAGAGTCTCATGATGAATTGAGAACTTAATGTGGCAAGAAATGAATCACCCAAAGATCCAGTTGGACAGGACTTTGGAATCATTTGACTTAGAGTCAGATGATGATTAAGTTCTTTCTACATCACATGTGGCAAGAAATGAATCACCCAAAGATCCAGAGGATAGGATTTTGGAATCAGTTGACTTAGAGTCAAGTGATGATTACAAGTCTTGAACAGAATTAACAAAGTCATAAATTTACATAGAGATGTAAAAGACATTAAGATTAGGAGTAGCAAACACATCAGTTACTGTGTATTGCTCGAATCTTTGAAAAGAACACAATTAGTTGTACTTCGGAATATTTGTCAATCGGTATGACGAATATTGCTTCGTTTATTAGAATAAGTGATTGAATTGAAACCTCGAACAACTCAAGGACTTCAAAGAAAGTATAAGACCACAAACCTGAGTGATGACATAAACTGAGAAAATGTTTCACAGTTCATTCTCTTCCAAGAACATTAATAGTTATAATGTGTCTTAGGGAAGATGATGGAGCATTGGTCGAAACAGTTCGATCCTCGATGTATGAGATACATTGTAAATTAGTTTCTGATAAATTGAATACTAAACCAGTCAGACCATAGAAACCATATTCCGACCACATCCTAGACTAAGTAGGTCTTGCAGACACTGTCTGAAATATAAAGTTGGGATTGTCCCACTTGCACATAAAGAGTCCAGGGTCTTGTTGTGTTCGTCCGAACCTCATGACTAGCCTGAACCTGATCAGCAATGTCGTATCACTGGCTATCCCTCTGTACCTGTAAAAAACGAGCTCTTTTAGAAAGAACTCATGTTCTAAGGAAACAGTAGGAGTCGGGACAGTCCTGAATGAGTTCAGGATTAGCCAAGTGAAAGAATCTTTAGTCACCACTGGGATTGGAGCAGAAATCAGATTTCTGTTTTAAAACTGACATGATCTTCTCTTGACCAGTAGTATTAATCACCATCATAAGTAGTTATGATAGGGGTGACATACCGATTTGTGGTAAAACACTATAGTAGGTACGGATTTACAATCCGACTACTTGGAAGCATTGGTGAGCCCGGTTGCTGCCAATTAAGAGAACCTTAGGACGAGATACAGTCTATGTGACAGTTTGATTGATTTTAACCATGGTATAAAAACCAGTGGGAGTAATTGAATCATCAAAAGAAAGCAGCATGGACAGAAACATACCTTCAAAACATCTGGTTGAGTGAGACGATACTCGTAGCCAAGTAATTGATTTGGGAGAAGCACTCTCAATAGAAGATGAAATCTGAAAGGATACTGCATGACACATTGTAAGTTGTTAGTGAAGCACGTGTGGATCACCGACACACTAATAGGGACTCACAAAGAGTGTCCCAGTACGAAGGTACATGGGCCTAGGATTACCCCATGGGCATCTCGCAAGAAAGGATATTCAGATTCTCAAAATATGCCAAAAGATTGGATTTTGAGAAAGGGCCGAAAGATTTCCATTAAGATGTCAGAAAGGTTTGGATTCTCAAATGTGCCAAAAGTTCTGGATTTTGTGAATAGTCCATAACCGTGTCAAAGCCAGTGGGAGTGTCACTGTTATCTACTATCTCCATATGTGGGTTACATACTGTTTCTAGGAAACGTCTCTTTTTATTACAAAGTGTAATGACTTGGTGTTAAGAGGCGGATCACTATAAAAGACTTAATAGAGATACAACATACTCAGGTGGTTATAAACGTCTATAAGATAGATCGAAACTCTGCCAAAATGATCTTGATGAGATTTAAGATGCATTGCCCAGGAAAGGAGTTTTCTATCATTACAAAGTGTGATAATTTGGCGTGAGAGATATAAAGAAGGTGCAACATACTCATATAATCCATAGACATCTATCAGATAGATGTTATCTTCAGCATAGACCTAGCCATAGTAAGCATGATCTTGATAAGAGTCAAGATGCATGAGAAAGGTCTTCGAAAGGAAATAGTTATTAAAAGTCGTGACACAGGGATTATAAGATTCAGAAAGGGTTTGGAATAGGATTAGATCAGATTCCACGAGCTTCTTGGATCGATCAGAAGTGTCATGAACATGTCCTAATGACTTAATGCTTAAAGCACAGTAAGTCAGATTCAGGATATGACATGGCTGGGAATACTTAATGGATTCTATACATACGTGAGAAATCATTGGAAATGATTGGGGTGAATGTCAATAGTAATTTGGAAAGAGTTTCAAATTAGTAAAAGGACTTAATGGTTAAAGAGTTTCATTGGTATTCTGATGGAGCGCGTGTGGGTCACCGACACATCTTAACACCTCGAAATAGTCTTAGGGTGCAGTCATGTGGACTAAAGATCCCAAGAACCATGGAAAGTCACAGTACACAGAATGGAGTTACAACTGAGAATGATAGTATGACCAAATTGAGATATCATCAGAAGAATGTCTGATTGGATAAAGTGTATCAATGTATGACATTTGGATACATAAAAGGAGTGAAAGGTCATGTAGACATAGATACATAACATGAATTAAAAGTTTAAAAGAAATCTAGAAACCGATAAAGGATCCCACTTGGTGATTACCTTGGGGAGACTTGGTAATAAGCAAGAGTAGCTACCAGTCAGATTCTAAGTTTCAATTTTGCATGTTTCACTTCCCGAATAATCTAATTATTCAAAGGTCCACAGTCGCTCGTACTTTGGGAAGTGAGTATGAACGAAGACTGTCGTGAATTGGTTTGTAGATTCTCTAAGGAGTTAGACATTGCAGTAAGACTGCTACAACGTTCACGAGTACTTAGAAATAGAGATTTGAGTATTGGATAAACCCGCGCTCAATAGATTGCTTCATGGATTATATCACGGGCAGTGTTGAGACGATAATATCTTACGATTTTGAAGCGGAAACATATGAGTTGAAATTTGCGAGTCGGTTGTGCATTGATAATACGTAAACACATCGGTAACTCGATGTTATAAAACGTATTATTGTGTGTAATTTTGATAATTAAAAGACACAAGCATATGAGTCAAAGCTTATTCGTTCCTTGACCCTGATGGGAAAAAGATATTTGTAGGCCTCTCGATGATGTTGAAGTTGACTAAAGTGCTGGCCAGCCTGGACTAAATTTATGTGTTCAATTAGAAGTCCTAAAGTCAAAAACAGAATCGAAAATCGAGAAACAAAGTATCAGACAGAGATTGATATCAATCCATGTCTCATGTCTGAAAATATCTTGTTGGACGAAGGATCATATGATCACTTATCAATGGATAGAATTGACTGGGTCAGAGTTCGGCAGCAGTTTCTAGGAAGCTGCAGGTTGTTTATTAATCAAAAGATAAATTAAAGTCATAGACTTATCCAAGTGGGAGACTGTTGGATTAGGTGTCTAAGTCATGACTTATAATTTGTATTTATCTTATTAATAGAAGCAAAGTCTATTTGGGTTGCCCTCAGAGCAGGAGGATTGATGTAGAAGTCAGTAGAGTGAGGGTTGATTTATTAATTGTTTAATAAATCAATAGAAACAAATAAATAGTTTAGTAATATATTTAAGTGTTAATATATTAATTAGAAACGATATTAATTAATTAGAAATTAATATGGAATTAATTGGATTTAATTCAGTGATTAAATAAATTAATTAAAGGTGTAGGGACTGGTTTGTATTTTTTCAATAGTTAAATAACTGACAAACCAGTAGCCAGGGGCCAGAGTTGGCGCTACCTAGGGGGCTTCCCTAGAGGTTGGCGAAACCCTAATTAGGGTTTAGGAGATCTAGTCCAAATGGGCAACAGACTTGTCCATTAAGGGGGCACCTCTAGGGGTTCACTGGAGGCTATAAAAGGAACCCCATGGGCACCCCAAAACCTGCGCCATTTTCAAGATAAGATTACTCTACTGATTTCTCTCCTCCATTGCTTGGGTGTGACACCATTTGAGGCATGACACTTGTGCTCCTAGCTTCAAGAACAAGATCCAAAAGGTTGGTAATTCTTGTTTTGATCTTTAGAATTAAATGTTGGCCTTTAGGTTTTATTATTATATGTTTATAGAAGAAAACATAGATCTTTCTTTGGATTGCATGTGAACTTAGGAAATTTATAGTTCATTGATTGTATAAAACACTTCATATATATATATATATATATATATATATATATATATATATATATATATATATATATATATATATATATATATATATATATATATATATATATATATATATATATATATATATATATATGTGTGTGTGTGTGTGTGTGTGTGTGTGTGTGTGTGTGTGTGTGTGTGTGTGTGTACAGGATCCAAAAATATTAAGAACCAAATTATGTTTTATGATTCAAGATGTTCTGAACTATTTTTCTTATTAATCAAACTTAACATACTCCAAAATGTTATGAATCAAACTTATAATGATTCAAAATTCAAAATGATCAAAAATTGTGTTTTAAATTTTGGAGCACATATGTTATGAATTAAAATGTTATATAATAAACTTTTAATATCCAAAACTTATGATGATCAACAAAATACTATGATTCAAAACTTATTATGTTCTTAATATAATCATTATTAAGTATAATGATCTAAACCTTATGATCTAATATTCAAAACTTCTAATGATTATTAAGTCTAATAATCTAAAACAACTTTAAAATGACAAAAACAAGTTTTAATCAAAAAGAAATTAAAAAGAAAATAGAAAAAAACTGAAAAAACAAACGAAAAAGGAAAAAACTAAAAAAACTAAAATATATATATAAAAAAACTAAAAGATAAAAAAAACTAAAAATCGAGTTTGTTAAAAGCTAAAAAACAATAATAAATAAAAAATGAAAAATGAAATAAAAACAAAAAAAAACTCCGCTAAATTATGTTGTAAGAGCGTGCGTAACATGTGATTTTATTAGTGAGTTCATATTACGTTACATGGACCATCGCCGCATGCGACTACGTCTACTTTAATAATTATGTTTGACGTTATGACCTTTGACAAAATGAGTGGATGAGAATTGTCATGCCAGTCCTCATCGAAAATGGAGTCATCACCGGATCCGTATCCTATATATATATATATATATATATATATATATATATATATATATATATATATATATATATATATATATATATATATATATATATATATATATATATATATATATATATATATATATATATATATATATATATATATATATATATATATATATATAGAGGTTCCATTGAAAATGAAAAAAAGATCGAGAATGCGAGAATGAATATGGGCCACATATTTTATCTTGCCGCTCAAGTGCTTTGCACAAATGATTTTCACCACAACATCCACCTGCGTCACCTGCATCACCACCACCACCGTCGTCACCGCCAACACTACCGCTGCCACCGACACCTCCCCCACCGCCACCGCCACCAACCACCTTCGCGTTACTGCCAACTCTACCACCTCTATCACCATCTCGACCACCATCGCCGCTACCACCTTTACCACCACCTCCACCACCCACCGCCACCACTACCACCTCCATCACCGTCGCCACCACCACCACCTTCGTCACCACCCATCTCCACCAACACCACCACCCCACTAACACCACAGCCACCATCACCACCCTCTATAGTTATCACCATCATCATTGCCACCATCTACCACCATTCGACCACCACAACCATATTTCATTAATGATTATTCATATATGTTTATTCATATATGATTATATGAATAATCATATATGAATATACACATTCATATATTAATTAATCATATATGAAAATTAAACGCATCTCGTCATCGTAGAGCGGCGCGTCAGCACTGACGCATCTAATGGCCCAGATTCATTCTCGCATTCATATATAAATATACACATTTATATATGAATAAATCATATACGAAAAATTAAAATCATCTCGTCGTCGTAGAGCGGCACGTCAGCGCTGTCGTATCTAGTGGCCCAGATTCATTCTCGCATTCTCAACTTTTTTTCCATTTTCAATGAAACCTTATATATATATATATATATATATATATATATATATATATATATATATATATATATATATATATATATATATATATATATATATATATATATATATATATATATATATATATATATATATATATATATATATATATATATATATATATATAATCTCTTTGTTAAATCTAATTCAATTCTTAGAGATGATTGCCTGATTGTCCAAGGTAAAGAACTCAGTAACGGTACCCAGCTTTGCTTTGTCAATGTTTATGCGAACCAAGACCCCAAAAAAGACAAGAATTGTGGCAGTTTCTGAATACTTTCATGGCTGGGTGGAATGGAATGGTGGTCTTGTTTGGTGACTTCAACGATGTCCGCAACGAGAAGGAAAGGAGAGGCTCAGTATTGGATGAGAAAGCTACAAAGAATTTCAATGATTTTATCAAGCTAAATAACCTGGTAGATGTTAAAATAGGGGGCACTGATTTCACTTGGATTAAAGGAGGGGGATCGAAACTATCGAAGTTAGACAGATTCCTTGTTTCAGAAAACTATGGAGATGAGTGGCCTGAATTTGAAGTGATTGCGGATTTAAGACTTTTCTCAGATCATAAACCCTTGATTTTGAAACACATTAGAAGAAACTATGGAGTTGTTCTGTTCAAGTTCTTTAACTCGTGGATAGGAGAGAAGGAATGTGATCAGATTGTTAATGAAGTGTGGGACAACTTTCGCATTGAAGGAAACCATTTGAAGATCTTCGTAATAATGCAAAAACTAAAGGTTATAAAGATAAAATTGAAAGCATGGTCGGCGAATAGAGAGAAGATAAGAGTGGAAGAAAAGAATATTCTCTTAGACAAATTGAGTGTTATCGATAGGTTGATGGAGGAAGGGTAGGGCTCGGATGATCTTTTAAAAGCAAGAATGGAAGTAACCTCACTTGTTAGGTCGTATGAGAAAAAAGTAAATGAAGACAATTCCCAAAAAAACAAGAACAAATGGTGTTTGGAAGGCGACGAAAACTCAGCCTTGTACCACAAAACCTTAAAAAAGAAAAAAAAATAGCATAGGTATCAAAGGAATCGAGATTGAGGGTGTGTGGGAGACCGATCCAAAGAAGGTTAATGAGTATTTCAAAATTCATTTTGAAGGCATCTTCAAAAGAGATCCAGATTGTTCGTGGTGCCAAGACTTGGGTGATACTTCAAAGATCACAGTTTTAGAACAAGCGGATTTGGAGAAGGAATTCGATGAAAAAGAGTTAAGAAACGCCATTTGGGGATGTGGTTCGAATAAATCCCCGGGTCCCGACGGTTTTACTATTAAATTCTTCAAGGGATATTGGGAGATTATAAAAAAAGACTTGCTTGAGGCGGTGAACGAATTCAATCAAAATCCCAAAATTCCTAAGGGTGTGAACGCGGCGTTTATAACTTTGATTCCAAAAGATAAAAACCCAACTCAGGTTAAAGATTATAGACCGATCAGTCTTATTTCCAGTGTGTACAAAATCCTATCGAAGATGATCGCCAATCGGCTGAAGAAGGTGTTGCCTAGCATTATAGATAAAACCCAATCAGCATTCATCAAGGATAGACAAATTACTGATGGCCCGCTTATTGTCAATGAAGTGGTGGATTGGGCGAGGGCGAAAAAGAAAACTATGTTCCTTTTCAAATTGGACATTGCAAAAGCCTACGACTCCGTCTCATGGGACTATCTCGATTCTATGATGGCTCAAAAGGGTTTTGGAGTTAAGTGGCATCGGTGGATCAAAGAATGTCTCAAATCGGGGTCTTCCTCTATTCTGATTAATGCTAGCCCATCGTTAGAATTTTCCCTCGAGCGTGGTCTCCGACAAGGAGATCCCATCTCCCCTTTTCTCTTTATGTTAGTGATGGAAGGTCTTAACGAAGCTATTTGTAAAGCTGTGATTCACGAAAGATATAAAGGCATTACAATAGGAGAGACAAATGTTATTTTAACCCATCTTTTTTTGCAGACGACTCAATATTTTTCGGGGAATGGTCGGTGGAAAACATCCTCAACATAGTCCGAGTTCTAATATGTTTTCAAAGATCTGCGGGGCTAAGAGTCAACTTGGAGAAGAGTTCATTGTTTGGTATTGGTAGAGATCGATTGTCGGTGGACAACATGGCAATGATCATCGGATGTAAAGGCGACAAGCTCCCTGCTGTGTTCTTGGTCATGCCAATTGGGGTTAATATGGGGTTGGTCAAGCCGTGGAGAAATTTAATCGAAAAATTCATGTCTAGATTAAGCAAATGGAAAGTGAAAATTCTATCTATTGGTGGCAGACATACTTTGGTTTCTAATGTTTTGGGCAGTTTAGGTAATTATTTGTTCTCTCTGTATAAAGCACACAAACATGTTTTGAAGATTTTAGAAAGGATTAGAAGAGACTTTTTCTGGGGAGGAGCGTTGGACCAAAAGAAAATTTCGTGGGTAAAATGGAAAAAAGTTTTAACTGATAAAGAAAAAGGAGGTCTGGGGGTAGTTTCCATGGAAGACCTGAACAGGTCCCTGTTATCAAAATGGTATTAGAGATTAAAGAAGGAGAAAGGGTCGTTATGGACACAAATCATTAAGAGCATCCACGGGAGTTATAGTTGCGAAGAGGGGGCCAACAAAATTAAAACGTGAAACGACCGAAAATTTGTAATATATATATATATATATAAATATGTAAACTAAAATGTGTGTAATTTAAGCGTTATATGTAAAATTTGAGAAATTATGGTCGGAGGGGTAAAACGGTCTTTCGACAATTATACGACCATTATGTAAAATCATATGTATATGTGAGATAATAAAATAAACAATAAGAGTTTGTGCGAAATTTAGACTTTTTACCGCATGAATAGTGAATTTTGACCAAAAAGGGTAAATTGGTCATTTGACCAAATGCAGAAATTATTATAAAAATTTAATATATTTTAGGACTAAAAATGTAAAAGAAATGATTCCATGGAAAGATAGTTAGTTTTGGTGGCCAAAATTCAAGAAAGTCAACTTTAGGGACCAAAACTGAAAATATGAAAAATATAAAAATGAGAAAAATATCTCATTAAGGCTCATAATTCAGTAGAGAGACTCTAGAGACGGGAGAAGAACCGATCTTGTGAAATTCGTGAAGTTGAAGCAAGGAATTGGAGAAGTCAATACTTGGAATTTGTAATTTCAACCTTCCAAGGTAAGAAATCAAAACTCTAGTCAAGTTCTTGATGATATTTTTGAGGAAACTGAAATTTTGTAATTTCAGTAATGAAACAAGAAGTTAAGAGGCTTAACACTTCCATTAAACCATGTTATAAGTACTTAATCCAATAATATGGAAGTAGGATGCTATTTCTCAAAGAATTGGGATTTTGATCAAGAACCCTAGAATTTGAGTTCTTGTGATTAATCCGATTTTTATGGTGTAAAACTTGAAGAAATTGAAGGGTTTTAGTCTTGGAACAAACCCCTATCAATTAAGTAATGAATTCAGCCCTTAATATGAGAAATTGAGAAATTGTAGCATAAAATCGGGGAAAAACTGGGCTGCTGCTCGACAGGCGCGGTGCGCCCCTACCCTGGGCGCGGTGCGCCCAACGCCTGGAACGAAAATGCAGTTTGGTTCAAGAGTCCTCTGTTAAGTGATTTCAATTTTTAGAAATTGTTCAAATCTTATCCAATTGACCTCAAATTTTAAACATAGGTCTAATATGGTCCAAAACTTTATAAAATTTTATCGGAATTTAAATACGACCCTCCGAGGGTACTGTAGTAAAATACGTATAAAATACAATTTATCTAAAGTTGAGTTTTACCCTTGCTTTGACTATTTATGGTATAATAAGGACTCTAACATGTTATAGAGTCAACTAAAATATAAATTAATGTATCATATAAAATATATAGGTGCAAGTCAAATAATCGGACACCGAAAGGGTAAAGAACCGAGGGACGCCTAAACGACGCTTCAAGAATTATTTGGTGAGTACATGTAGCATTTTACCCATTTTGGGATACATGGCAAGTAAGTAAGTATTTTGCAGATTTCATATATTATTTTTATATGTGAAAAATATTTGCAAAAATGGTCCTTTTTCTAGTTTAAATAGAAAGTTAACTGCTATATTTGAAAGTATGATTCTTGATGATAGCCTAAATTATGATAGAGATATGTTTGAGTCAAAAGCTTGGCATTTAGCCATGTCTTGTGCAAGTAATGTTTTGCGTTCAGAAAAGTATTTTATGTTTGACTGGTATTGTGACTAGCATTGTTAGTAAGGGAACTATGTTCCAACCTACCCGGGTTAGGTAAGGAGTCTACTGGGGACAACCCCCTTCGCGAAGTAGACTGCCTCAGCAATTCTACCGTTAGTATTGATCCGTTCTTTCTAATTGTAGAGACTTGGGGTATCACTTATAGTGATTAATGCCCTAAGTATAAAAATCCCAGCAAGTTTATAAAACCAGTCAAAGAAAGTATAAAAGACATTATTTTGCAAAGTTTGATATATGATGCTTTTGAAAAGTAAAAAGGTATAATATGTGTATATTATGTAGTTTTGACAAAGATTTATGTTACGAATGTTTATACAAGTTAGTAAAAGAAATTTAAAGTTTGAGTCTAAAACTCATGTAACTCACGAGACAATTTGTCTTACGTATTTTATTTTTATGCCATGTATTCCAGGTTCAGGTATAAAGTTATGAGATAGTTTGAAGTTGCTAAATAAGCACTAAGTGCAAAGGAGTGGAGCTGGATACAGCTTCCAAATTTGGTATTGGTTGAATCCGTTTCTCTTAAGCTTATGGTTTGATATGTATTGTAACTCCCCTTTTGATTGTATTTAAACAAATAACATGGTTTTTGTTAAACCATACTTGTAAAATATGTTTTTATGTATTAAAAATGGTTTGAAAAGTTGGGGCGTTACAAGTTGGTATCAGAGCCATAGTTTAAGCGAATTAGGATTGGATCATTCCACTCCTAGGCTTAGACTAGTAAAATAGATAGTTAAAGTAAATTACATAAATGGATATGTCTTAAGGAAATAAGACATTATTTGCTAATGGTATTATATGAAAATATTTATGAGTTAAAAGTAGCTAATTGATACTAGTGAACAGTGGAACCGAGCGGAAACATCGGGAACAACATGTGTAGGTGATTATGGTAATATGGGCCCGTATTATCATAATCACAGGACGCGTATTGTGACTAGTGTAACCGCGAGGGAATACTGAAAAACTAGTAGAAAAGTAGTAAACTAATATTTTGATATATTATGAAAGACTAAAGTATTTGAAAATTTTATAGCAAAATGCGAACTAGAAGTGGTCAAGGATCGCACGCAGGAAACCCGGATCCTAATGCAAGGCCTCCTATTCCTCCCCGACAGCCCCAAGCCGTTGACGATGGCAATTCTAGGGGTGAGGTCAACCCACCTCCATTGACTTTGGAGGCGATTCAGAAATTGTTACATGATTCACAAGTTCAAAACAGACAGGAAATGACTCGTCTTTTGGATGAGCGACTGGGCGAAAGATCAAAGTCACAACATGAAGATAGCGAGAAAAGTGTGGCTCCTGAAGGTACTAATCCGAGACAAACTTCTTCTCAGGGAGATTCATCTTCCAAATCACAGCCTCAGTTCAAGACTAAAGGAGCCTGTACTTTCAAGGACTTTATGTCCTGTCGACCAAAAGAGTTCAATGGGGAGATGGATCCACGAATAACAATACGGTGGTTAACTGAAATGGAACAAGTTCTTCACATATGTCGTTGTGAAGAGGATTTGAAGGTTGGATTCGCATCTCAAATGTTAAAGGCGAGTGCTCTTGACTGGTGGAATACTCTCCGCCGAACCAAGGGAAGTGATTTTGTTGATGCTTTATCTTGGAAAGAGTTTGTTCAGCGGTTAAAAGGCAAATTCTGTTCGGCTAGACATCGGGAGAATTTGGTTAATGAGTTCTTTGCTCTTGCAAAGGATAAGCAGACGGTCGATGAATATACTAAAAAGTTCTGTGAGATGCTACCATTTCTAGAAGATACATTACCGACCGAGGCTGGCAGGATAAACCGATACGTTAATGGTTTGCCGGCGGATTACTCGCTAGAAGTTAGCAAAGCTACAACTCTTGACGAAGCCATTGAATCTGCGGCCAGGGTCGAGAGTATGATAGAGAAAAAAGCTAAAGAACGACAAGCATTTGTGGAAAAGCGAAAGTCTTCAGGAATCTCTGGAGCAAACAAGAAAAGTCGTGTTTCATCGGGGTTTTCTAGGCAAGGAGAGGTTAAAGAATGCAAGAAGTGTGGTAAGAAGCATAGTGGAGAATGCAGGAAGGGCACTAGTGGGTGCTATAAATGTGGTCTTCCAGGCCACCAAGCTAAAGACTGCAAGGTGAAAGATATCAGTGAAGTGGAATGTTTCAATTGTCATGAAAAGGGTCATTACAGCACCAACTGTCCCAAGAAGAAGAACGAGACGTTAGTCTCTACTGCAAGCAATAAGAAGACAGAACCAACGAAGACAAAGGGAAGAGCGTTTCAGATGACTCTTGATGAGGCCAAAGAAGACCAGGATGTGGTGGCAGGTACACTTATTGTAAACTCACAGCCTGCTTATGTCCTTTTTGATTCTGGGGCACATTTTTCTTTTGTGTCTCATGACTTTAGTAAGCGTCTAAACATACCGATGAAACCATTAGATGATACTTGTGTCATAGAAGTCGCTAACGGAGAGTTAGTTACGGTACATCATGTGTACGAGAAATGTCCGGTGGAGATTAATGGACGAATTTTAAAGGCCGACTTGTTACCTATCGGGATTAAAGGATTTGACATTGTTATTGGAATGGATTGGCTTGGAACTCATAATGCTAAAATCCTATGCGGAAAGCGAATGGTGTCGATTAAATTTCCTGATAATAGCAAAGTATATATATATGGGGAACGACGGAAGAATATGCAGAGTCTCATCTCTGCTATTAAAGCCCGTAAATGCATCCAAAAAGGGTGTGAATCATTCATTGCTTATGTGATGAATGGGAAGAAAGAGAAGCAGAAGATGGAGGATATAAAAGTAGTTAATGAGTTCCCTGAGGTTTTTCCTGATGACTTACCTGGGTTACCACCCATTAGGCAAGTCGAATTCCGTATTGATCTTGTTCCTGGAGCAAGTCCCATTGCTCGGGCGCCGTACCGTCTTGCTCCTACAGAGATGAGAGAACTTATGTCTCAACTGCAAGAACTTCTTGACAAGGGGTTTATTCGTCCCAGCTCTTCTCCTTGGGGAGCTCCGGTGTTGTTTGTCAAGAAGAAGGACGGTACGATGCGTATGTGTATAGATTATCGCGAGCTCAATAAAGTGACAATCAAGAATCGGTATCCTTTGCCGAGAATTGATGATTTGTTTGATCAGTTGCAGGGAGCTAGTTACTTCTCTAAAATTGATCTTCGTTCTGGATATCATCAAGTCCGAGTGAAGGATGAAGATGTATGCAAGACTGCATTCCGAACTCGATATGGTCACTATGAATTTTTAGTGATGCCATTCGGTCTCACTAATGCCCCAGCCGTGTTTATGGACCTTATGAATAGGGTCTGTAAACCTTTCCTTGACAGATTTGTCATCGTTTTCATTGATGATATTCTAGTCTATTCGAAAAGTGAAGCAGAGCATGAAGTGCACCTACGAGAAGTGTTACGTACTTTGAAGAACGAACAGTTATACGCGAAGTTGTCAAAGTGCGATTTTTGGCTGCGGGAAGTTCAGTTCCTGGGTCATATTGTTTCAGCTGAAGGTATTAAAGTAGACCCAGCAAAAATAGAAGCGGTAATGAAATGGGAACCACCGAAGACACCTACAGAAGTTAGAAGTTTTCTTGGGTTAGCCGGTTATTATCGACGGTTTATCCAAGATTTTTCTAAAATAGCGGTGCCACTTACCCAGTTAACTCGGAAAGAAGTAAAGTTTGTCTGGGGAGAAAAACAGCAAGAAGCCTTTGAAATACTGAAAAAGAAACTGTGTGAAGCTCCAGTATTATCCTTACCAGAAGGCACAGAAGAGTTTGTAGTATACAGCGATGCATCTAATAGAGGTCTTGGTTGTGTACTTATGCAACGAGGCAAAGTTATTGCCTACGCTTCCAGACAGCTAAAAGATGCAGAGACACGTTATACTACTCATGATCTAGAGTTGGCTGCAATTGTATTTGCGTTGAAGATTTGGAGGCACTATCTATATGGGACGAAATGCAAGATATATACAGATCATAAAAGTCTGCAATATCTTTTTACTCAAAAAGAATTAAATCTAAGACAGACACGATGGATTGAGTTGGTGAACGATTATGACTGTGAAATAATTTATCACGAAGGAAAAGCTAATGTAGTAGCCGATGCTTTAAGCCGCAAAGTTCGTGAAAAAGTTATTAAAGGAAGATCCATGCGAATTGAAGTGGTCTCAACTTTAATTCAAAAGATTAAAGAAGCTCAAGAAAGTGCCTTAACTGAAGAAAATATAAAGAAAGAAAAACTTGGAAAGAAGGTGGTGTTTGAAGTAAATACACAAGGATTGCGTACTTTTAAAGGACGTATTTGGGTTCCCAAATATGGAAAAACCAGAAAGATAATCTTGGATGATTCTCACAAATCCAAGTATTCTATACATCCTGGAAGTACAAAAACATATCAAGATTTGAAGCAACATTACTGGTGGCCGGGGATGAAAAAGAGAATAGCAAAGTACATATCCCACTGTGATACCTGTGCACAAGTAAAAGCAGAACATCAGGTGCCGTATGGTTCTGCGCAGTCATTACAGATACCAGCAGGGAAGTGGGAAGAATTGACCATGGATTTTGTCATGGGGTTGCCGAGAACACGAAGAGGACACGATAGTATATGGGTCATTGTTGACAGATTGACCAAAAGTGCCCTATTTCTCGCTTATAAAGAAACTGCCTCACTTGAAGAATTGGCTCAGTTGTACATCGATGAAGTGATCAGACGTTATGGAGCACCTTTGTCTATAGTCTCAGATAGAGATCCTCGATTCACTTCTA